>CM024240.1:37485133-37542337 GCA_013421045.1 Propylea japonica
GGTCACGCTAGCAGAACCAACCCAGTAATAAATATGACATTGAAGAAAAAAATGTTTCAAAATAGAGCTCTGAGTTAACACTTACTTAGACCCCTATTTTGAAAATTCACGCTTTTCTCATTTCAGAAATATACAGGGGTACATTAAAAATTAGTATGGTGATGAAGAATCAATTTTATATTTGGAAATGAGTTCATTTCTTCCAAATCGTAGCTCAATCCCCACTTTTAATACTTCCATTCAATTGAATGTTAATGTTTGCACCTTATTTCTAAATAGTTTACCCTTCTGTAGACCGAGAGGACCTTTTTTTGTGCCCTGGAGGCAGGGGGAATCTTTCAGCCTTCCTGACAGCGGGGCAATGCAATGCTGTCAGTTCGTGTGAGGCTTTCACCACTAAAACCCCTCCTCCAGTGAAATATCGGACCGGGGAAACACCATCCGAATAGTACACTTCTGTAGTGTGACACTATTGGGGCTTCCCGAGGCGATCAGAATTCATCAGTTACTGAGCAACCGACCGATGTCTCCTCCCCTAGGATTTGGTGGGTGATAAGAGGAGAATTCCCGCGCTGCTTTTAGGTCCAGCCGCTGTCTCGCATTGTGAGGACTTGCGAGACTGCAGCTAACCTTAGTTCCGAAGTTTCACTGGCTTATTCACGGAACTACAACAACGGGTAGATCCACGGAGGGTCTTGATACACATGTTGACTCATAAAACAATTCGCCAACGTACCCTAGTCCGTTAGGAATTTTTCTGTCTGAGAAGGAGTTGTTAGGAATGGGTTGGGTTACATAAAGTACTAACTTTACTCCCTGGGTCTTCCTCGATCCGTCATCAGGTTCAAGGTGCCAGTGGAGTCATAGTTACTTCATGAGTCTTTTAGCTTGGCGCTTGTTACCTTTGTTCTCTTCTTTGAGCTGGCTTTCGGGTGTTTGCGTCAGGCCTGGTCGTACGAGTGCTAACTTTGCTCACTGGATCTTCCCCTAGCCCGTTGCCGGGTACGAGGTGCCAGTAAGGCCATAGTTACTTCGTGCTTCTTTCGAGCTGTTTTGAAAGGATTGTAAAGAGTGGGTCTCCCTCGGTCCCGTCCTCAGTTCAAGGGCCCATTAAGCCATAGTTGCTTCATACTCCTGCCCCGAGAAGGATCGGTAAGGAGTGGGTTGGGTTTACCTGAAGTACTTACATTGCACACTGGGTCTCCCTCGATCCGTCCTCAGGTTTAAGGGACCAGTTAAGCCATATTACTTTATACACCTACCCGATGAGACTGGGTAGTGAGTTGGGATTGCATGGAGTACTAACGTTCTCCTGGGTTTGCCTCGATCCGTATTCAGGTTCAAGGGGCCAGTTAAGCCATAGTTACTTCATACACCTGCCCGAGAGGATGAATTGGTTAGGAGTGGGTTGCGGTTGTATGGAGTACTAACGTTGTTCACCGGGTCTACCTCGATCCGCCATCATGTTCGAGGGGCCAGTAAAACCATAGTTACTTCATTTGTTTCGGTAATTCTTATTGTTCATTGGAATTACTTTCAACTACTTAAGCCCGTACTTTTGTATCCCCGCTGAAGTCCCACACACCGGTAGGGTCTAGCGCCTGGGTGGTTCGAAATAAGTAAACGGTTTCAAAAACTCAATTTATTGCAGCTATGAAATATACAGCAAGCACCACAATACACAGTTGCAAAAATCGTCTAAAACTAGGAATGACTTTTCTACAATTCTAATCTGTCAATTTTGAACTACATGCCTACTCGCCAAATATAGAAGTGACACACTTGATCATCTTTTTCAAAGCTTCCGCTGTGGATGCGGCTCGCATATTTGTAAACGACGTCCATGATTGCGATTCGGTTGTAGTCCGAACGCTGCCGTAACCTCTTCCGTAAAGAGCATACGATATCGCAAATCCTATTTACTGAATAGCATCCGTGATTGCAAATTCTGAAAGTGCTATAAGTATGCGTGTGTGTTAACGAATAAAACAACTTCATAGATTTTGGCACTTTACTGCAAATTTATTAACAAAATATGTATTCTAGGTAATAGGTAGTTATGAGAAGTAGTTATGTATGTTCTTTGAATAAAAGATATTATTTAGCAATTTTTCATCTGCCTAAGGATTCATTGTCTTCAACCCATTATTTTAAATCATGGAGTGCTAACCTCTGTTTCTGAGTCATTTGTGATAAAATTCCTTACCCGAAATACCTCATTTTTACCGGCTTCAATTAAGTGTTCAAGAATTATAAAAGATAATTACTTCTACGGGGTCTTTAGAAATGATTGTAACACGTAGGTTGCTTCGGAAATTTTTTATCATATTGTTGTCTATGTTAAGTCTACATTTATAGAGACCCTGTATTTCTTCCTTCTTAGATAAGGTTGCCCTAACTGTGTGGTCATCAACTATGTTGTATTCATAATTTGGTGGCAATTCATATTTTATTTACTCACAAATCAAATATAAAACCTCAACCTTTGTACTGAATCAATAGGTACTAATCTTTTGGTTTGCGTCTCAGAGTAAGAAATAAACATGTTTATTTCTTACTCTGAGGTTTGCGTTGTACTAATATCATGTCTAACGAACATTTTTTGCGATCACGGGTGTTATTATCCAAGCGATTTGCCACATCGTCTGCTATTTACCAGGGAAGAGGATGTTCGGGTGAAAGCCGACTGGCGATCCTGGGTGTTGTATACAAATATGCATGCGGCTCCTCTTCGCGTGAAGTATCACACTCCAAAGGATACAAACGCTGCACAAGCCGTAACAATTCACCTCGTGCAGTTTTTACACGCACTAACCTAATGCGCCCGTCTTTGCATGGGCGCCCGCAGAGAGGGCTAGGGGGAGCCGTGGCCCCCCCTGAGATTTTGATCGCCTTATCGTACTTCAGCACCCTCAAGATTATTTCCTTAATCCAAAGGACAAGGAAAACGGGAGTATTGGATTCACAAAAATTTTCCGGTTTTCAATGGAATTTGACAATCCATAATCGTAAGAGATGGTTATTGAAAGGAAAATTTCATTAGGTGCACTTTTTGGGTGAATAAAAATCATCATCTTCACCGAACGTCTTTCCATGAGTGTCGGCATTCTCTTCAACGTCACCAATGATCGATTTATAGACGGCTTGTTATGGGGAGGCTTGATTTGAGGCGGCTTCTTTGATATGAGGTTTTCGTGCGGCTTCTCTCATAGTGCAATAATTATATTTTATATTCTATCCCCCAAATCGCCAATCACCCAATCAGAATATTCTTTCCGATAAGGGCTCAGAAGTGGGAAAATGCAGCTTCTTTTCAATTGTATTCCTATTCTGATGAAACAAGTACATACCTATTCCATTCATTGATAGTGTGTTCAGAGAGTGTTTTTAGTGTCTTCAAATTGTGGTTTTGAAGGTTTAACAACTATGTATAGATATTGCATTATCCTGAGTATGTATGTATATATACAGGGTGAGTCTTTGATTAGTACATATATTTTAACGGTAGGTTCCTGAGGTCAAAAGAAACCCTTTTTTCCTCTACCATTTTGTCCGATTCGGCCTAAATAAGAAGATATGGCCCTTTTTATTTTCAGAATGAGCTATGCCGCCACTGGTAATCTAACCACTGAATTTTTGAAAGTACGAGATATAGCATGCAAACCTTTGAAATAAGCTATTGTATCAAAGAAACGAGTAGATATACCATTCGAAATTTTTAAATAAGCTGCTGTATTAAAGAAAGAAATATGAAGTCACTTTTTTCAATACCAGTTGTATTTCTAATGCAATGATCGATTCATCCAAAATTTTGCTAGTGATGAAAGGAGAATAATCTCTTCTTGATGTATACTTCATTTTGATTATATCGGATTAACTTTTAAACCACCTATTC
Organism: Propylea japonica; assembly: GCA_013421045.1. Lineage (NCBI taxonomy): Eukaryota > Metazoa > Arthropoda > Insecta > Coleoptera > Coccinellidae > Propylea > Propylea japonica. The sequence goes on from CM024240.1 coordinate 37,489,029, forward strand.
TAGCAAGCATTCATTTCCAATATCTCTTAAATCTTCCGTGCAAGAGTTTCCGAAATCAAAACAACAACTCAACCATAACACGCATGACATTTCACGTTCATAAACACTAGTTGGGGCGATTGAATTTCAAGGGGTGTCCGCTTATTTATGTTCTGGTGGTCCGCATGGTGAAACCCACTAAGCAAAAAAACATCGCAGTTTCGTTACTGATACGTTTGAAAGTTACATTGTTACGTTATTCAAAAAGATTGTTGTTACGGCCTTTTCTTGTTCATAGTTACGTAAAATGTCCGCCAACATGACAAAATCCCAGTTACGTTTACAAATAAACGTTTTTGTTACAAAACTGTAACATATTATTTTCGTTCTTGGAATGTTCCAGTTACCTCGTAATTTTAACGGTTACGATTATGTAACTAAAGTTACGTTTTCGTTTCGAAGCACATACATATTAGTTTCGTTTTTGAGATGTTCTTTTTAGTGCAGAATGACTAAAACGTTACATTCATGTAACGACGCTTCTAATCGAAACTAAAACAAACCCACTTTTTAGTAGAAATCGGTCCAAAAAAATATTATATCGTGCGTTCAAAAAAATTCGTTGTCAAGTAAGCTGTGGATTCAATTTTCCTATAGGCAGTCGGGGGAAAAATAGAATCCACAGCCTACTTGACAACGAATTTTTTTGAACGCACGATATAATTATTTTTTTGGGTCGATTTTCCACTAAAAATAGGTTGTTTGGGTTTCGATTTAGAAGCTTTACATGAATGTAACGTTTTAGTCATTCTGCGTTCAAAAAAATTCGTTGTCAAGTAGGCTGTGAATTCTATTTTTCCCCTTATAGACTCTTAGGAAAAATAGAATTCACAGCTTACTTGTCAACGATTTTTTTTGAACACACGTTACTTTCCTTTACAAAAAGCTCATTGATAGCTCATACCAACAGATATAATGGTATGTGTAGCACCAGTTTTTTCTATTGATAAGAATTCATATTGAACTTTTGATAAAAGAAAAATAAATTTCCTTATTTGGTCGATATCCCACTAAAATACATGATGACTATCTTCACATTTTATATTATATCTGTATCAGAATAGCACTAGTATTGAGTTCTTATCACTATCACCGCTCTAACCTAAACGCACCCCAATACAATTAAAAATATTCCAAACATCAATTGAAACACTTTATAGGTAGTTATTCAATTGTTTCAAAATAATAAGACTGTAGATTGAAACGAAAAATATATTCTATTTTACTTATGTATATATAAATATGCCCATATAGTAAGATTTATGTAGAGCATCTGCTGCACACCTCTGAAAAATAAATCAAATATTAAAAGTTAAAAAATGAGTGATCCATTTAATATATCACTCATTTCTTGAATAATTTTATTTGGGAACACCCTGTATATTAGGGAATGATTTCCTGAGATGTAGAATTGAAAGTATAAAGTGCATGCTTTCCAACAAATTTTTTAAAACATCTGGTTTGGCAGCTATGGAAGCGTAACGGACTATTGCAGGACCCTGTATACATATACTAAACTAATTACTGACCTATTTATCAATTTATAATCGCATCCTATGCTGTGGCATATAATAATAATATACGTAAGGGTAAAAACAGGAGATTCTTTCCCTATAATTAGGTAAACTAACTAATAAACGAATTTAGTACTACCTACTTTACGATTCATGTTCCTCTATTCTGAACACAGTTTTAAAAGGAAAGAATGCAAATGCACAAAACGAAAAATGATATAATTATTCAGGCGCTGGCTGTAATCTTTGAATATATAAAACACACTATATTCAAAGCCTGGAATACTTTGTATAATAAATTTATAGGTTATGGTTGGCGTTGGCGGTGTGGCGACGAAACTGATACAATAAATTAACGTTTTTAGATTAACAAGAATGTTACGTTTGTGTTACATTTATTTTCTTTAACAAAGAAGTTGACCCAAAACATGTCAGCGATGTGAACCCTAAAACATTACATAAATGCTACGTGTCTAGCACGTTTTGTTGATAACGTTAAAATCATATGCTTACATTTAACATTCCAAAAACATAATCAATTTCAACGTCACACAAAATCGTACCAGTTGCGTCAATTAGATGTTTAAAGGAGAACATCTTCTAAGTTACTTGAAAATAACGTAACTCAACGTAAGAATGACGTTTCTTGCTTAGTGGGAAAGTCACAGACGTGACACTAGATTCTTTGACATCGGTGTTCTGTGGTAAGTTTGTTTTTCAAAATTATACGACTTCATGAATAATAACTTATTAAGGTCATTTTAGTAGTAATAACTATGATGAATAAATGAGAAATGAACGCATTCTAACGTAATGTGAATTTTGATCAACGTATGTCAAAGCTTAACGAAACAAAATTGCAATAGGTACTTCGAAAGTGGTGTGGAAATTTGCTTGAATAGATAAGGATTTACACTGAAGAAGTATAGAGGTGAGCTTATTCATTGTAACCCCATTTTTAAAGAAAATCCGCTAGTTCTCTTACCATTCATCATTCCAGATAACAAATTCTCGAATTATTCTTGAAATTTGTCAAAGTGACCACATAGGGAAAATTGAATTCTGTGAATATTTTCGACAGAGTTGCATTCAGCCAAAGTACCCAATTTTTCGAATTTCTAAGATTTTTTTTCTCTTTCAACATCGAAGTACTCGGATTTTGTAGTCGGGAAAGATTAATTATATTCATGAAAAACTATGCTCCAAAAATCATTTCATTTGAAGAAATCGTTTGCGAGATATTACTGAAAATTATGTTTCCATGAATTTTCAACAGCCTGTATCTTCTTAACCAGGGCGAATCGGAAAAAATGGTAGAGGAAAAAGTGTTTCTTTTGACCTCAGGAACCTACGGTTTAAAATATATGTACTAATCAAAGACTGTTGCTGAGATATCAATATTCTAAGGGGTACCTTACACGGTCAATATTATTGATTCAATATTATTGACGCAATATATGGTAAAAAACGGCAGCCCTCACACGATTCAATAATATTGTCCAATAAAGTGTCAGTTTCAATTGTGAAGTCAGGGAGGATGGATCTATTGTTTTCAATAGGATCTGCTCTGGTTCTGAATAAGAAAAAAAAAGGAGGCAGAGAAAAAAAATTCTAGAATGGATAAACAACTTTTTCAACAACTTGTTGCACTCGTTTCACCATTTATAATAAAAAAAGATACGATTATGAGGAAGGCTATTTCACCGGCGGAACGACTTGCAGTCACATTAAGATTTCTAGCAACTGGAAACAGCTTTGAAGATTTGAATTTTTCGTCTCGTACTTTCGCTTCTTTTCACTATCAGTTTCCATCTCAAAAGGGGGGAAACACAGAATTTAAGCAAACACCCCCTACGACGTCTCCAGAATTACTGCAATTACTGTTTATTGCACAATATTTTGTTTACCCCTCACACGGTGTAATATTGACGGCGCCTCAATATATTGGCGGAACTGCAATAAATATCAAATCGATTCGATTCTTCTCAATATTATTCCCGTTTTCCTGATGCAAACTACGAAAATAAAAAAAAGTCATCCCAGCACGTCGAAAAAAAAATGAAAGTGCTGGGCTAACTTTTTTATAATTTCTTTATTTTTTGGGTGAATTAGCGGGATATTTGTGAAAATAACTACGGCACAACTTTGCCTAAGTGAAGCACAATGTTTTGAGCATGTTTCCTTCTAAAAAAATTTCTGGGATGACTTTTTTTATATTTTCGTAGTTTGCAGGAAAACGGGAATGATTTTCGTGAAAATATTTACGGCACAAAGCAGCACAAATGTAGCACAAAGGACCCCGCACAATTCTTAGGGGAATTGGCTCCCGGTGGATTTGGCTGAAAATTGATATGATGTTCTACTAATCCTTTTGATCAAATGTCTTTACAATCACGAAGCTGAAATGCATATTTCTAGGAGTTTTTAGCGATTTTTTGTATCCATTATGGCTTTCTTGAAAAAAATATTTTTCGTTCGATTTATTCATGTTTTCGCAAAAAACCATGAAATGAACGTGTCGAGGCATCTCAATTCAAGTCAATAACAATTATAATGCATACAAAATATATTTAAAGATTAACAATATGATTTTTCATTGAAACATGAAAAAATGAGTTCATTTTTGAACATTACTCAGCGTAAACAATGACAGAATTGACAAAATCTGCTTTCAATAATCACACATTTCTGAGTGAACGGTAATACGTAAGCCATAATGGATACAAAAATCGCTAAAAACTCCTAGAAATATGCATTTTTCAGCTTCGTGACTGTGGAGATATTTGATCAGAAGGATTAGTAGAACTTCATATCAAATTTTCAGCCAAATCCACAGGGAGCCAATTCCCACAAGAAATGTGCGGTGTCCTATGTTCATTCGTTTGTGAGAAAAAAAACGAAAGTGCTGGGCTATCTTTTTTCTTGAATATCGATTTTTCAGGAAATTAGGGGGACTTTCGAGAAAATTTGAACGGCACAACTCAGTGCATGCGTAGCACAATTTTTATCAATCATTTGAAACCTATTTTTCAAAAAGTGATATGCTGGCTCATTTTTTCGGTTTGGAAATATCTCGTTAACCACTTGGAATTAAGAAAAAAAATTATCGGCACAAAGCAGCACAAACCTAGAACAAATCAGCACAACAAACATTTTTTCGAAAATCAAAAAGTGCTGGGGCAACCTCACACACATGGACACTCAACCAAATGTAGTTTATACAATAATCCTGCATGCCATACACTATCAAACGCTTTCTGTATGTCCATGAACAATGCTGCTGAATGTTTGCATTCCTTATATTTGTTTGTACATTAGTTGTTAATATTATCAGCGGATGTGATAATTTTTGGTTTAAATCCGAACTGATATTCTGGAATGAAGCGTCCTAGGAGTTTTCCATTCTTGTTTTGATGATCTTCTCGAAGTTTTTTTCACATACTGCTAAGAGTGTGATGGGCCTATAGTTTTCGATCTTAGAGTGGTCCGTTTTTGTTTTCGGTATGGTTACGATAACTCCTATTTTCCACAATTCAGGAGAATGTCCTCGTTTCAAGCAGTAGTTATAAATTTCTATTATTTTTCTGTGAATAGAGAGGTCCAGCTTGCGAAGAATTTTTCTTGGTATTTTATCATGCACAGGAGCAGAGTTTTTACCACCATTCAAGACTTGAAGGCATTCTTCCTCATCAATTGCATTAATATCATATATACTCCCTGAGGAGGGAAATACACTGTCGTGCCATGTTTCAACGGTTTTCGTATGTTCTTCATCGAATGTTCTGCCATGGTCAAATTTATATATTTTCTCAAAATGTGAAGCAATGCATTGGCAACATCATCATCTGTTGTTAGTTCCCCCCAATCATATTAATGGTTTCTGTATTTTCATGTTTTCTATATTTAGTTAATTTTTTATGGTATTCCAGTAATTGCGTCCTTGTAGATTTTCTATTGATTTGCATGCTTTAAGATATTTTGATGAAAGATGGTGCATTATGAGTCTGTGTATGTCTTTTTTAGCTGATTGTATTTCCTCTTTTGTTCATCGTCTTCGCAACGTTTAATTTCTCGATACATTTGTTTTTTTTAATTTGATGAGTTTCAAAATAAAGGGTGGCAAGGTTGGCTTATGGTATTGTTTCCTGGTCACTGGTGTTTCAGATTGAATTGTACTTTGTATTTGCCCATGAACCCGGTTATGAACTCTGGGGTAATTTCATCCTCTCACCTTTTCAATCCATTGGCACATTTCATCGTTAACCTTTTCTATGTTGCATTTGTCAAACATATAGATGATCCCTTGTGGATATTCAATCGGGTCCTTGTCAAAGTCCAGGTGAATTCAATGGCCAGGTGATCCGAACCAAGGTCAGGTGTCAGCTGCACATATTTAATATTTGGCTGTAAATTTTTCGTGTATAGAATAATATATGGGTTAGGTACTACTTGGGTTACCAGTCATAATAAAGATGGGTGGAGTATGTAGCTGAACAAAGTCTGAATTTTTGGTGAACTGATCGATTTGTTTTCTTTTTTAGCGTTAGTATTAAAATCCTCTATAATGATAGAATATTTGTATGTGCGGCTTTAATTAAAAAGTTTTCTTCAATTTTTCGGCTTGTGTGTTGTATTATGTTAAAAAGATGTGAAGTTGTCATTTTTAAATGAATGGCCACATGCGAGACCTCATTCCATGGGTTGTTCACACGAGGAGGATTATTCTTTGTTAGTTTCATCCACTGTTCGGCTTGTATATTGCTTTCACCCCTCACTTTTGTATTGAGGATATTGCCCATGTTAGAGATGGTTTTTCAGTTTTTATATTGAATGTTGTGTGATTCTCTTGATTTTGCTTCCACAAACATAGCACAGTTAATATTCTCTTTTTCAATGTATCGATGCACTTGTTCTTTTTATTATTGTAGCTATTGATGTTCGCATAAATAAATCTAGCTTTAAATGAACCCATGTACCTGTCCCTCCGAAGGCTCTGTTTCGATTGTCTTGTTCTCATCATCTACGAGTATGTCGAACATCATGATGTTAATGGGATTTCCAATGAAGGTAGGCACAGTATTTATTGGTTAATTAGATAAAGCGTTTCTGAAGTTTTGTAACAAGTGTTTGTCGGTCAATATTTCCAGGTTTATTTATTTTATGTACATATGTATTGATAATATGATCATGCACAATAATATTGCTGTGTATTTTACTGTTTTTGGTTTTGGCCTGTTTTATTTCATTTGATTTCTTGTTGATGGATCTTATCTTGACATTCGGTATACCTTCAATAGGTTTTAGAGGGCTATTAGGGGATTTAGTAGACCATGCCACATAATCTGTAGCTCCACATCCTGTACATTTGGCTGGTAAATTGCTGCTGCATTGATTATCTTTGTGTGGGCCATCACATTTTGAGCATAATTGGTGTTTCACATTTATCTGTGGTGTGTGTAAATTGTGAGCATTTTGAACATGGTACAGGTAATGGCTAAGAGGGATAACTTGGTTTTGCTTCAAAATGCTTGCATTTGTAGAATAATCCTTCGTTAATTAATTTCTCATAAGATTTAAGTTCACCTGTTATTATGCGAACAAAAAGAGATGGTTTACTTGTTTTTCTTGAAACAATGCGTTTACAGAATCTATGATTAATATTGTAAGATGATAACGCTTGGCTAATTTCCTCTTCCTTAATTTCCATATCAACATATGATATAACAGCTGAGTATGATTCCTTGTGTAGTCGTGGTTGATTTGGATTATTGATAAAATTATCGTGTGTTTCATTGTAAGAAACTATTATATTTTCTTCCTTCAGGTATTTGAGGGCAGTTTTCAGGTTATTGGACTTAATGATGAAACCTTGTTTTGTCTGAATAATTATGTCTTCTGTTCGTTCAAACATCTGTATCCAAGCATCCACAAGTTGAATTCTTGATGTAATTGCAGGGGCTTCAATAAGGTATTTGTTTTTGAATTGATTGTTTGCTGTGAATGTGTAATTTTGCGTAATTCTTGTTTGTGATTTTTTTTCAGTGTTTGACTTTGTTGTTTGGCTGCTTGGTTTTTTTGGGTTTGTTTTTGAAGCGCTGGAAATCCCCTGAAATATTCGTTTTCATCTATATCATTTCCCATGTTGATTTTCGAAGCAGTGTTCATATTTTTATTTATTTTCGGGCGAGCATGTGCGTTATTATTGGAATTCCCCTCAGTTTCTTTCTGATAAGCACCAGGTGTTGATTTATTGTTTTCTGCAGATGGAAATGCAACTGTTTTGGTATTTGTTGTGTTGGCGAATTGGGATTTTTATTTCTCTTTCTCTTGTGATGAACCTTTGTGAATGTGCCATTGTCATCGATTTCCATTTCAGACTATTGACCATCACTTGAAGAAGTCATACTAAGTTTTTTTCTCCTGCTCGAACTTATGAAAGTAAACTCTGCGATAAACGCTGTTAACGAGCTCCGAGCACGGCGAATTCTCACACGTGAAATGATCCCTTTGAAATAAAATCAGAAAAGTCAATGAAAAATATGTATATTAAAAACACAAAAATTAATTGAACAAAACACATCCAAAATATCATCAAGAAATATATTCAATAGAAAATCAAATATTAATATAAAAAATAACAACAAAAAATATATTCAATAGGAAATCAATAATTTATATGAAAAATATCACAATAAAAAATATATTCAATAGAAAATCAATAATTAATATAAAAAATAACAACAAAAATATATTCAATAGGAAATCAATAATTAATATGAAAAATATCACAATAAAAATATATTCAATGAAAGAACAGTAAATATTATCGAAAATATCGATTAAAAATAGTCAATAGAAAATCAATAATAATATCAAAAATATCAACAAAAAATATAATCAATAGGAAAACACAATAAAATACGAAAAATCAACAACAATTGTTCTATACTCGCGTACGACACATTTTCTATCGTTGTGTACGAAAGTTCTGATGGTTGCGAAATGGGCGAAGATTCAATAGCAACTGATTTTGATGAATGGTTGGTAAAGTGGGACCAGTAGATGACACTCTAGTGCTAGTGCTTCCTTCAACAAACTGTTCCTCTCGGGCATGTGTTGTGCCACAGACATATTTCTCTTCGGTGTACACGAAGAGGACTCTTGACTTTTTCATTTTCATTCTAGAAAAGCAATATTGGATGAGTATGAATTCGAAATTAACCAAAAACAAAATATTGTAGCTACAAATGTAAGATGTTATTTCTTTGAGGAAGCAATAATCTGCACTCAGGTTTTTTCAAAAGAAGAAACAAAGATTATAGAGTTAGAAATATAGGAAAAAGCCTTGTATTCGTAGTGCTAAAAAAATGACCACATTATTTAGTTAGCATTAAACCTACATATTGCACTGAAGATGAATTTATATTTATGCAAAATCTGTAAATTTCATTAAAAGTATCAAGAACAGTGGGTAATGAGAATTGACGAGAGATTATTATTCTCTCCAGAATGTTTATTTTTATATTTTGACCCTTTATTATATCAGTTACACATCCCATATACAGGGTGATTAAATAATCTCGGTACATACCTTTTTTATTATGCCATTCGAAAGATTATTTGATTCTGAAAGTTTCTTCTGAATACCATTTTTTTCCATTTCCTACCGTCAGGGACTTGCAACGTATTTTATGTTGATTCCATTTCCATTTATTTTTTTCTGTATATTGTGACAGTATGCCTTGATTGATTGAGAGAAATAGATATGATTGTTTTTCTTGAAATTGAATAGACTTTGTGCCAAGCTATTCCTCAATCATTATATTTATCAAATATTATATTTTTTAACAATAAACATTTTCAAAAATTAAATGCAACATGTCATGTAGGGGGAAGGTGGGGCAGCCTCATACAGTTTTCTTATTTTACCCTATAAAATTTTTTCTGTTATCAATATCTGTATCGGTTCATCAAAAAATAATAGTCTCACTATCTGATCAACTATCGGAAATATGTGATTTGTGAGAATTCTCTTGTGCGACTTTATGGAAAAGTTACAAAAAAAAAATGAAAAATGTATGAATGTACCCCAAATGCGGGGCACTCTCATACAGGCTATGGGGAAGATTCATACAGGTGAAAAATAAACAAATTAAGCGTTGAATATTTCATTATTTATCAAAATCTGAACATTAAAATAAAATTTTTTTCTAAAACAAAAACAATTAGCCTCTAACAGCATTAGTAGGAGAGCTGGCACGAATTTTTGGGTAGGTATTTGAGGCAAGCTGAAAACTTGTCAGATGCCTCTCCTATTATATCCCAACTCGAGATTGCAGATCTGGCTGGTGAGTAGCGGGGCTAAACCAACCCCTACATTTTTAATGGCCTGGCAGGTAGAAAGCCCTACCGAAATTTTTCAGTTATGAGTAACACTCCATTAAAATTTCAGCTGCTTGTGATGGCAAAAGAAATGGCCCATCTTTTATTGTAAAGAAACTGTCAGCCCGCATTCTTTATTGGTAAATGAAGAATGGATTGATTGGATTCAGTGTGAGAAATGCGAAGAATGAGTTCGCAGATCTTGTATAACCAATAATAAATCTCTGAAAACATTTCTTTGTAAAATGTGTCTCAAGACGAACTAAAAATTACGAAGATCTATTGAGAATTCTAATACCTACGAATTTGATAAGTGCTTTTTAATTTGTGCTCACAATCTAGGTCAAATTTTCGAAGCACCAGGAAACCTCCAGAAGCTTAAAAATTAGAGGATTCTTTTATTAATAACTAGCGACCCGCCCCGGCTTCGCACGGTACGACATCACATTAGAAACCTCGAAAATAACAGTACTTCCCCACTATTTAATGAATGTTATTATAAATATAAACCTTCCTCTTGAATCACTCTAGCTGTTAAAAAAAACGCATCAAAATCCGTTGCGTAGTTTCAAAGATTTAAGCATACAAAGGGACATAGGGACAGAGAAAGCGACTTTGTTTTATACTATGTAGTGATACGCCACTACAAAATCCTCGACAAATTCCATCTAAAGCAAAGATTGATCTTTATGAAAACATAACTGGTAATAGTGTAACGATAATGAATAAATTCGTCATCCACAAGGATCATACATTTCTGGTAGGTTTTCCTGAGGGTTTCATAAGTAATGATGGACTAATTAAATTTATAGGGTTCGAAATTTCAGACACCGCATTCAATATTTTCGATAAGAGGAAAGTGTCAAAAGCAACACATGAGATTGTTTTGGAAATTCAAACATTGCTACAAATATGTAATCGATAATGGTGTGATGTTATCTGTACATCTGAAAAAGATAAGTTTGAAATACGAATGATTCCTTCACTTTTCAAAAAGATTCTTCTTCTTCTAGAAAAGTTTTATTTTTCTCTTCTACAGCCATTATTTTGCAGTTTTATGGATATTTCAAGTTTTTCGAAACCATTCAAAATCCTTGAAAATGGTCTTGTTAGCCACGTTGCCTACTACCAAATGCTTCCGAACAAGTTAACGTACACAAATTTTCCACGTTCCCATCCTCTTTCAACACTGTCTCTTTAAGTTTCACAGAATTTCATTCCCTATATCACGAAAATTGGCTTACACATTTAATTATTGAAATAATTTTTCATATTTTGTGTTGCAATAAAAATTTTCAAATCCTTCCTTGTAATTGGAATGGCGAAATTTTCAATTCTTCAGGTGGTCCTCTTTTCGAATATATGGTAGAAACAATATATGTTCTTTATTAACTCAAAAATTCGAGTCGAATTTCGGTCATTGGTGTTTATTCATAATTGATTTCCAAAATACAAAAATTACGTTTCTAGATCCTTTGAAGAATGTTTATAATGATGAATGTGACGAAACAGTGGCGGTTTATTTAGAAAACTTTTTGAAATTTTCACAAGCTTATGATGAAAAGAATGAATCATCATTCAGAACTTTGAAGTGGACCTTACACTTTCCTGTAGACACGTTACAATCGGATGGATATAATTGTGGAGTTTGAATTTGTTATTTTTTTGATAAATTTGTTCAAGGGTGGGGATTATGTGATTTTCTCAATCGAAACAGAGAAGAAGAAGAAATACTACTATGTGGCTAAGATCTTGACAGATGGGAGTGATGGAAAAGGTTATGATTATTTCGTTTCATATTTGAAACTGAAAAGTGAAGTCAATTTTAAGTTTGCTAAACCTACTGAGCCGGATATGGCGGGCATTGCAAAAAAATATGTCAAATACAGGCTTTTCCTTTTAAGTTGGCCTATTAGACGTTTTAGGAGAACTAGTGAATATGTATTTCTTTCTGAAATTTCAGGTGGAGCCTTGAAAGTCAAGGAATCTTCGCATAAAATATTTTCAAGTCGACAGTGTTGCCACGTCTATCTCAAACACATATCTACTTTCTTATTTCAAATGGAACTACCTATATTTTCATTTATGTATCGATTCAATACCGAATTCACAGTATATCCTACTACAAAAAATTTCTCTGCTATGCACTGTTGCCGAGTTATGCACAATTTCCTGAAATTTTTGATATCTGCATTACCAGTTTGGAAATGCTATATCTCGATTATTTTTTAAGCGAACGGAACCAAACTCAGCAGTCTGACAGTAGAGAATCTATGCATTCATGTTGTAAACTGTTAAACTCGTCTGTTTTCAGTTTTATTTTCGTATTAAGAAAAAACGTGACTGTTCACTCAATTTTATTTCGTCTGTCTCCTTTTGACATAACTTGTCATAAGGTAACTAGTTTTTAAACATAATTCATAATGAACAATAATGTCACGACGTAACATTCTTCCCCTTCCATACAAATCTTACAACATGATGAAATTGAACTAACTCTGAAGACAAAATTAAAAAATCAATATATAATAAATTTAACTCGAGTCAACTGCATAATGTTCTGTGACTTTTCCTAATTTAGACACAGGGCGTTTCAGAAGTCCATCCTTTGTTCTCACTGTCACAACTCTTACTCTGTCATCAAGTCCCGGAAATATTTCTATTATTTTGCCTAATTTCCATGAATTACGAGGCAAATTTTCATCAATTATTGTGACAATATCTCCAATTTTTAAATTTTCGACGTCGTTATGCCAACGATTCCTCTTCGTTAATGTTGGCAAATATTCTTTCGACCATCTTTTCCAAAAATCATTCGCAATTCTCTGTACTCTTCTCCACTGTTTCCTCAAGTCAGGCATCTCTCCGATAACGCCAAATTCGTCTCTACAAAAATCTCCAAAAATGAAATGATTTGGGGTTAAAGGTTCATAATCATCTGGGTCAGTAGATACTTTTGTCAGAGGTCTAGAATTTACAATTTTTTCTATTTCAGCCTCCTTCCATTTCATTTTGCTTCTTTCTTCTTTTGACTTCCTCTTGCGTTTCTTCTTCCATCTTGTGCTGTCCACAATCTCCTTCTGAGTGGCTTTGGCATCATATTCTGCATTCATATTAAAATCGTCATCTTCACAATGGGGAGCATCATTTTGTTCACCTTCTGATATGAAACAAGGACAACTTATGCTAAATCTTTCTCTGCTATAATCTGAAATGAAACTAGATTTGAAAATGCTTTCAGTTCTGGAAATAAGGACTGTGTTCTTGAAATTGATATCTTGAGCTATTTTAAAGCTGTATTCCTGACTTTCTTTTATTGGTTTCTGACTCAAGTCATATGATAATGTGGTTTTATGATCTCCTTTCTTGAGTTGAATTTCAGAAAAGGAATTTTCTTCAAATGAACTAATTGAGTTGAAAGATTTCACCACTAGTTCTTCAACTATGATATTATCATGTGGTGTTAACACAAGATTATTTTCTGATGTGTCGCCTGCATTTTCTTTAACACCAGTTGTATCATTAGTTTCATTACAATTGGACAAAGAGTACCTCTTCACTGAAATTTCTTTTCTTTGTCCATCACTTTGCTCACTACATTCAGAACAAACCTTCATTTGGTCTTCATCAACCACTATTGGCATAGTTAATGTAGATTTATCACTTGAGAACTCAACTCCTGAAATATACGTCGAGATTGAATTCAATTTATCTTTTGGTGTAAATGTAATTGCAGGTTTAGCAAAGCTATTTTCGTATACAGATTCGCTGTCCTCTGGTACATCTTCTAACATCTTTGTGAAACCTTTTGGTGATACCAAACCACCAAACTCGCTGTTGAAATTCGCATCAAAATTGCTGGAGATGAATGCTGACAGCACATGAACAAAGGCACTTGGTTGTGGTACAAAATCTAGATATTTTCTCGAATTTTCCAAATAGAAAATATCTTTATTTTTTCTATTTTTCGGAATGTTTCTCTTACATGAACTAAAGGTTCTAAATGCTTCTGTTAAACCTTGTCTGCTGCAAAATTGGCTCGATTTCTGAATTGTATGACGTTGATAACTGTTGTCATGTTTCAAGTGGCAGTGATCTAACATGTTTGGCATTCTTCTCTTTAATATTACTCGAGGTTTTAGTAGTGTCGAAGTTTCCATCATATTTATAAATATGGTGTGTTCTCTTGTCTGAGTTTCTTTGTACTCCAAAGGGTTTTTTTGGGTAAGTTTTTTGATTCTAGTTTTTCTGGCATAAAACTGGTTCTCTCTTGAATCAGTAAGGGGTCTGTGTACATTACTCGATGGATATTCTTTTATGAATATGGTTTGGGTGATATTAATTTTTTTTTCCTTTTAGTCGCGATGTTCATATTTGGGGCTAGATCTGTCCTCCCTTGTAGCACTAGGACACCATTTTCGTCTAATTTCGGAGATAATTTATTCAGTCTTAATTTTTCTTGATTTAATGTTTCCATTTTTGTTGTCTCTTCCACCCATTCAGCGACAAAGGATTTAGCATTTTCTTTTGATGAAGGAATTCTGTCTAATCCCTCTTCAATTGTAGAATCTGTGGACATATCTCGTTGGCGTTCCTTCTCTTCTTCGAATATTTTATTTTCTTCCATTTTTCTGTTGAGTTCCAATATTTTTAATTCGCTTTCAATTTCCAGTTGCTTCATTTTCTTCTCCAGAATTATTCTTCTTTTTTCTGCATCAATATTCAGTTGTTGCAGTTTAATTGAACTATGACTTTTTTGAGAAACACTTTTCATGCTTCTCTGTTTTCTTTTTTCTATTTCATCCATCGATGATTTTGTTTTTGTTTCAACATCAGTATTGTCGGTCAAGTCAGCCTGTTTATTATTTGATCCAAAATTAGTAGACCATTCAAAGTTAGGATCCAAGATTTTCTTCCCTGCCGTTTGTCGACGACTTCTTGAATTTTCTTGATTTCCTTCTTCGTTGGACATCACCACAGGACTTTTCTTTAGCTCGAAGGACCAATGTAAACTGTTAAACTCGTCTGTTTTCAGTTTTATTTTCGTATTAAGAAAAGAACGTGACTGTTCACTCAATTTTTATTCGTCTGTCTCCCTATGACATAACTTGTCATAAGGTAACTAGTTTTTTCTTTAAAAACATAATTCATAATGGACAATATGGTCACGACGTAACATTCTTCCCCTTCCATACAAATCTTGCAACATTCAATATTTTGATACATCGTAAAGTTTTTCGAAGATATTGCTCCGAAAATGTGGAGCTCAAAATTGAAATATTTCGAGATTTTCAAATGGCAACCCCATATTTATTTTACAGCATTCGATTCGAAATAAAAAATGAATGGCAGTCTACTTTTACACCTATATATTCATTATGGATAGTTTTCGAATGAGATGAAAAATACTGAAATTTTGCAAGTATTTATAGTCATGATCTATGGTCGTGTTTACGATGAAATGGCTCTATGACTTTGGGGTAAATTATTGAAGTAGATTCTATGGTTCAAATTATAAAAGTGTTCGATGATCATGGATGTCATAGAACAAGGTTTACCCATATTATTCAAACACGATTCGGGTTGTTTCAGAATTCACGGGGAATGACAAAAAATTATTGAAAGGACCTGTAGAACCTTCAACAATCGTTATCCACATTTAGCAAGAATGACTGGAAAAAATTTCCGAAAACTGTTTTGGCTTTCTGTAATCCTGACCTCAACCATAGAATTCATTCCGATAATTGACTTTATAATCACACAGCATTATGTCCATAGATCATGACTATAAATACAGAAAAATTTCAGTGTTTTTCAACTCATTCGAAAACTATCGGAAATAAATTATTAGTGTGTAAGAAGAGTATTAGTTATTTCTTATTTCGAATCGAATGCTGTAAAATAAATATTGGGTTGCCATTTGAAAATCTCGAAATATTTAAATTTGCAATATTAAGCTGTATTTTGGCGTGGACATTTTTCAAAAATATTTCGTAGGTTTTGAAAGTGACGTATTTTTTGACACTGGAATGTTTGAAAATATTTCTTGATTATTGAAAGCAGATTTTGGCAATTCTGTAATAGTACTGCTCTGATTCTAATATAATGACGTCAAGCTTTCAAAAATATACATTTTAGCGCACTTTGAACTAGTGACATCATACAAAAAATATTTCAAAATGTTTTTGAAAGTATTTTAACGCCAAAATACAGCTTAAGTAATAATATCAGGAGAAACGTTAGAAAACTCTCGTTTTCGATTTATTAATAGATGTTAAAATGAAAAACAAAGAAGAAAGTTCACATAAATGTGTATAATGGTTATACTTATTGTTTATGATAGTTTTAAAAGGAAAATGGTTTATATGTCCTTATCTTGGTTTGTCATAAAAACACCTTTCAGCTAACTTCCGTGCAAAACTGGCTTAGATAGCTATAACATGAGAAAGGTTGAAAAAATTGAACTAAAATATCAATGAAAACTTTGATTTTTGAAAATGAGAGTACAATATACTAATCTGTACGCGAGAGTTTAAATGAAATTTTTTGGAGCTCTCCTGAATTTGGATTTGACCGGGCAACAGTCTCTTTCTTGTTAGTTTTTTTTGTTTTACAAAGGCGTCTCAGGTGGAAAATATTTTTGTTGTGGTGAAATTTGGCGCTTGTAAACATACATAAACCTTATATTTAGTACTTACCAGGATGGAATTTTCTAACGTGCGATCTTAAATTGCATTTTTTGCTGAATGTGGTTTTGCATATTTCACATGCCGCAGCCATTTTCAATAAAACTTTTTAAGGAACACAACAAAACCCTGGTAGTAACGAAAGAAATAAACATTTTGCAACTGACAATTCACTGTGCACTGCGCATGCGGAAGCCAAAGTAGAATAAAATTGGTGCCTCTCGACACGAGTGAACACAGGTTTATTCATCTCAATCTTCACAGCCTGGTTCTCAGAGCCTCAACGTGTAGCTCGCTACACTCCCCACTCCTGCTCCATCACATGAAACGGGACAAATTTTCTCTCTCTCTTTTCTGTCATGAAAAGAAACAGCTGATTGACTTTCGTGCTCTTAATAATCTAATGTCATAATTGTCATATGAAGAAACATTTAATCAATAAGAATCCCGTCGTTCGATTTAATATCCTAGTTTATGAAATGTTAGAATTATATAATATGTTGTCATTGACAAACCTGCCTTCATCCTATTCTATGATTGTATTGATGTATGTCATTTTTAGTATTCTATGAATTAGTGTAAGACAGATGACAGATGTAATAAAGAAATGTCGGTCTGAAGAAGTAATAAAATTTAGTTGTTAAAAATACAAGTTTTTTACGAATATCAAGTAGATCCCTAAATAAAATACAGTTCTACAGTTTCGAGTTAGACACTTCCAATTCTTACATGGTTATGGGCCCAGTATTTACTGGCTAACTTAGAAACAACACGTGGAACGAGGGATAAGTTAAATACGAGGCTGACCAGCTGAAGCAAAAGAAATTAAAATGGAATTCAACAGTGCCGAAAATAAACATGGGATCATCCCGTTCAAGGGTGATAATTTTGACAACTGGAAATTCCGCTTGGAATCAGTACTAGAATCGATGGAGGTTCATTCAGTACTAACAGAGGTCAGAGAAACCGATCCAAGTTGGATTAAAAAGGATCACAAAGCAAGAAACGTAGTCATACAATGCGTAGCCGATTCGCACCTCGAATATATTAAAAACATAAAGACTACTAAAGGTATGCTGGATAAATTGGAATCTGTCTTTGCAAAAAAGGGAAACTGTTCAAAATATTACCTTCTAAAAGAACTGGTTGACTTAAAATACAACATAAATGAAGATCTTCAACATCATTTCTCAAAATACGACAAAATCCTAAGAGAATTAAAAGCACTGGGAGCAAATTTCTCAGAATCAGATATGGGATGTTTCCTGTTATTGTCGATGCCCAAAGAATATGAGAACATTGTAACAGCAATACGAACATTTTCAGAAGATGACTTAAACTGGGAAAATGTAAAGAAGAAGTTACTTGAGTTCAAAATCAACAGAAGAAATGGAACCACGAAGCATGAAGTATCAGCATCATTCATTGCTTCGAAAACCTCCAAGAAATGTAATCGATGTGGAAAAATAGGTCATCTACAAGAAGTTTGTGGTGTAAAATGCTTCAGGTGCAACAAACTAGGTCATAAGGCATCAGAGTGTAGAAATGGAAAATTTCAAGGAAATAAACCTCATGCACACTTTTCCTCAGACAAGGATAAAAATGTTAAAAATGAGAGAAGCAGTCCTGAGGATGTGGCATTCCTGTCCGAGTCCAAGGAGATAGTCAGCGAAGGTACATGCTGGTATGCAGATTCAGGGGCTACACACCACTACATTAATTCAGAAGAAGCTATGACTAACAAGGTCATATTCAACCCTCCGAAGATGATTCAGTTGGCAGAGAAGGGAAAAAC
This sequence comes from Propylea japonica, assembly GCA_013421045.1. Classification (NCBI taxonomy): domain Eukaryota; kingdom Metazoa; phylum Arthropoda; class Insecta; order Coleoptera; family Coccinellidae; genus Propylea; species Propylea japonica. The sequence continues at coordinate 37,507,445 of CM024240.1, forward strand.
AATGGAAGCTATCTGCAGTGGAGATATTAAAGTTCTGAGTATTGTTGGAGGCCAAGAAATTCCAATTACCTTGAAAAATGTGTACTGTATTCCTGACTTAAGGGTAAATCTGTTATCAATTTCAACTATTGAAAAGGTAGGCTTTAAAATTATATGTGCTGATGGTGCTATTTCAATAGAAAAGGATAAGAAAATTTATGTTAAAGGCAAACGAGTTGGAAACTTATATAAAATATTACTTAAGATTGTAAGTGGTACCACCGACACAGCAAATTTGTCTGTACGTAACGATTTTGATTTGTGGCACAAAAGATATGCTCATTTAAATTACAGTTCACTATTGAATATTAAAAATATGAATTTAGTAAATGGTTTAGAGATCAAAGATAGAGGTGATGAGGGTATGTGTGAGGTATGTATCGTTTCAAAACAGAAAAATTTACCTTATTATTCAAGAACTGTAAGATCATCAAGAGTTTTGGAATTGATACACACCGATGTTTGCGGTCCCATCACACCAACTTCACATAATGGAAATCGATACTTTGTAACATTTATTGATGATTTCTCTAGATTTGTTATGGTATACATTATCAAAAGTAAGGATGAGGTATTTAACTGTCTTAAAAATTATGAGTCAAAGGTAGCATCGTTATTTAGTGACAAGAGAATAGCAAAGGTTAGATGTGACAATGGGGGTGAATACACTTCAAATTCATTCAAAAAGTTTTGTTCAGACAAAGGTATAGAAATACTTTATACTCCCCCATACTCTCCACAAACTAATGGAGTTGCAGAACGTATGAATCAAACATTATTAGACAAAGCAAGAGCTATGATTACGCAATCGAAAATGAGTAAAATTTTTTGGGAAGAAGCGATTTTAACTGCAGCATACATAACAAATAGAACTCAGTCAAATCATTTTAAAGATAAAACTCCTTTTGAATTGTGGTCTGGAAGGAAACCAAATGTTTCTAACATGCGTATTTTTGGTTGCATATGTTATGCCAGAGTCCCAGATAGTTTAAGGACAAAACTTGATCAAAAAGGAATTAGATGTAGGTTTATAGGTTATGCAGAAAATGGTTATAGGTTGTGGAATGAAAGTAAAAATTCAATTTTGCATAGTAGAAATGTTATATTTAGTGAATATAAATTTAGTGATTTTGATAGACCAAAATATTCCGAGTTTCATGAGTATGTTACAGAAAATACTATAGAGAATAATGATGAAGAGGAACAGGAACAAGAACAATCTGAAGATGCAGATGAAGAGAGAGAGGGAAGACCAAAAAGAAACAGACAACTACCATCTCACCTTCAGGATTATGAGGTTGATTTTGGCAGTTTGGCTCTACTGTGTGAGTCAAACGATACTCCTAGATCATACCAAGAAGCTCAAAGAAGTGCAAACTGGGATCAATGGAAGGAGGCAATTGAGGATGAATTGAAGGCTTTGGAACAGAATAATACATGGCAATTAGTTGATAGGCCTGAGGGTAAGAAAATCATTAGCAACAGATGGGTCTTTAAAACAACAACGAATAATGAAGGTAAGGTATTTTATAAGGCTAGACTAGTAGCTCGCGGTTTTGAGCAAGAAATTGACAGTTTGTATACCCATGCTCCAGTGGCTAAGTTATCAACCTTTAGGATACTTTTATCCATTTGTGTTAATTATGATTTATATTTGCAACAACTAGACGTCAAAAATGCGTTTTTGAATGGTACCTTATCTGAAGAAATATTTATGATGATACCAGAAGGGGTTAAAATTGATAAAACTAATGAAAAGAAAATTTGCGTTTTGAAAAAGTCGATTTATGGTTTAAAGCAGGCACCGAAGATATGGAATGATCGTTTCAATTCATTTATGACTAAGTTGGGTTTTAGGCGGTCTAAATCAGACTTTTGCTTGTTCACATATATTAAACGGAACATTCGATGCTATCTTTTGCTCTATGTAGATGATATTTTGTTGGCATGCAATGATAAAAATTTTCTCACTTATGTAAAAACAAATCTATGTAGTAGCTTTAGAATGAAAGATTTGGGTGATATTGGGGTTTTCTTAGGCATTCATGTGGAAAGAGATTTTCATAGAAAGATCATTACTGTTGATCAGAGTTCAGCAATCAGAAATGTGTTGAAAAGATTCAATGTTGAAAATTGTAAACCTTATAAAACACCTATTGAGAAGAACCTAAATTTAAAAAGGAATTGTGACAGTGAACTCAAAACTAACTTGCCCTATAGAGAACTATTAGGTTCATTAATGTACATAATGATGGGAAGTAGGCCTGATATATGTTTTTGTGTTGGATATTTTTCTAAATTTCAAGAAAATGCAACGGATGAACATTTCAATTATTTATTGAGAGTTTTGAAATATTTGAGATTTACTGTGGATTATAAATTAAGATTTCATTCATCTTCTTACAAATTAGTAGGATATACAGATGCTGATTGGGCTAACGATACTGAAGACAGAAGGTCCATAAGTGGTTACTGTTTTGTACTCTTTGATAATTTGGTGTCTTGGACTTCGAAAAAGCAGTCAATTGTTACCCTTTCAAGCACTGAATCTGAATTTGTGGCATTATGTATGGCATGTTGTGAACTTTTGTATATTGTAAATATTCTTGATGATTTTGAAATTGAATATGATACGCCGGTAACTCTATATGAGGACAATCAGAGTACCATCAAATTGCTTCAAAATTTCGAAAACAACAGAAGATGTAAGCATATCGAAGTGAAATATCATTTTGTAATAGATTTAATAGCTAAAAAACTAATAGATGTTACATATGTTAACACTAACGAACAAATAGCAGATATATTGACTAAGAGTCTTGATTGTGTTAAGTTTAATAATTTTGTTAAAATGCTAAATCTTTGCAGTCAGGTTTGAGGGACGGTGTTAGAATTATATAATATGTTGTCATTGACAAACCTGCCTTCATCCTATTCTATGATTGTATTGATGTATGTCATTTTTAGTATTCTATGAATTAGTGTAAGACAGATGACAGATGTAATAAAGAAATGTCGGTCTGAAGAAGTAATAAAATTTAGTTGTTAAAAATACAAGTTTTTTACGAATATCAAGTAGATCCCTAAATAAAATACAGTTCTACAGTTTCGAGTTAGACACTTCCAATTCTTACATGAAAATATAAAATCAAACTAAAATCAATTTGCTCAGACCATATTGGTAAAAAAATAAAATCTTTGATTCTTTGAACATATTATGGAGAATAATTCAGCGAAAATGGATTCTTGTGAAACCTTTTCATTTTCGATTTATCAGGAAAACTACGTGTATAAGAACTTTAAGCGAACTGAACGAAATAGCCAATCTACATTCAAGGTAAGAGAATATTTAAGTTTCTTTAAGAATTCATCGCTTGTGTTTCTTATCTAGGATAGGTGATAGGTATTAGAGCACTAGAGAGAGCCTTAGTTATATCATGTATATCTTTTCTCCATTTCCTTTGCAATTATGTGAAGTTGGAGTCTACTTTTTAATCACAACCATATTCTATCAAGGATCTAGGAAGTTGTATTGAACATTTCTTGTTTTCAGATATATCGTAACTTAAAAATAACCGTCCCCAGTGAAAATGATTTTGAAGTTTCATTGGATGAGGAAAACTTTGAAAGATTCGCACATGGTATGCACAGTTTTTTTAATTGATATAATAAAATTCTGAATTTGTCTCGTCTGAAACAGAAATCTTGCTTTTATTGTACAATTGCTTCATGTTTCTGCCGAGAACAAATAATAATACTGCTTTGTGTTATATATTTCCAGAAGTAATATATTTAAATTTTCTTCAGACTATGATTATCGAAATTCTTTAATCAGCCAGCTATCGGCTCAGTCAGTACAGCATGAAGCTGCAGAGGTTGGCCAACAGCGGAGGAGAGGCAATGAGGAAACTGAAATTTTCACATATTATTATGGTATGTAAAGTTTCTTACATTGAGGAAATAACATTCATCATGGTATAATTTTCGTTTTATCGCAAAGAGATTTCTTGCTTCTCTTCCAATAATTTTAATTATATATGCATAAATTGAAGAATCAATTATAGTCGAATTTTGGCGATGTAACAACAACTTTACATAGTTATGTGTAGTTGACAGTTAATACACATATTTTCTGTCAACTCACGCTGTAATCACAGCTCACCAAAATTCTCCTTATATGTATCAGTAGGTATATACATACAGGGTTTTCCTTTTAAGTTGGCCTATTAGACGTTTTAGGAGAACTAGTGAATATTTCGTTCTGAATTTTAGGTGCAGGCCTGAGGGTGAAGGAACTCTTTGCCTAAAATATTTTCAAGTCGACAGTGTTGCCACGTCTATCTCAAACGCATATCTACTTTCTTATTTTAAATGGACCTACCTATATTTTCATTTATGTATCGATTCAATACCAAATTCGCAGTATAACACACTAAAAAAATTTTCTCTGCTGTGCACTGTTGCCAAGTTATTCACAAATTCCTGAAACTTTTGGCATTTGTATTGCCAGTTTGGAAATGTCATATCTCGATTATTTTTTATGCGAACGGAACCAAAATCAGCAGTTTCATAGTAAAGACTCCATGCATTCATGTGGTATATTCAGTATTTTGATACATCGTAAGGTTTTTCGAAGATATTGCTGCGAAAATGTGAAACACAAAATTGAAATATTTCGAGATTTTCAAATGGCAACCTCATATTTGTTTCACAGCATTCGATGCGAAATGAAAAATGAATGACAGTCTCCTTTTACACTAATTATTTATTCTGGATAGTTTTCGAATAAGATGAAAAATACTGAATTTTTTCAGTATTTATAGTTCATGATCTATGGTCCTGTTTACGATGAAATGGTTCTATGATTATGGGGTGAATTGTTGAAGAAGATTTTATGGTTCAAATCATAAAAATTATTCGATGATCATGGATGTCATAGAAAAAACTTTATTCATATTATTCAAACACGATTCGGGTTGTTTCACAATTCACGGGAAATGCCAAAAAATTATTCAAAGGACCTGTAGGACTTTTAACAATCGTTATTCACATTTAGCAAGAATGACTTTAAAGAAGTTCCGAAAATTGTTAAGGCTTTCTGTAATCCTGGCCTTATGTTCACTAATTATTTATTTTTAACAATTTTTTCAAATGAGATGAAAAATACTGAAATTTTTCAGTTTTTATAGTCATGTTAAATGGACATAATGCTGTGTGATTATAAAGTGAATTATCGGAATGAATTCTATTGTTGAGGTCATTAATATAGGGCCAGGATTACAGAAAGTCTAAATAATTTTTGGAATTTCTTTCCGATCATTCGTGCTAAATGTGAATAATGATTGTTAAAGGTCCTACAGGTCCTTTCAACAATTTTTTGGCATTCCCCGTGAATTGTGAAACAACCCGAATCGTGTTTGAATAATATGGGTAAACTTTTTTCTATGACATCCATGATCATCGAATACTTTTTATGATTTCAACCATAGAATTAACTTTAACAATTCATGCCATAATCATAAAACCATTTCATCGTAAACAGAACCATAGATCATGAACTATAAATACTGAAAACTTTCAGTATTTTTCATCTTATTCGAAAATTATCCAGAATAAATAATTAGTGTAAAAGGAGACTGCCATTCATTTCTCATTTCGAATCGAATGCTGTAAATTAAATATGGGGTTGCCATTTGAAAATCTCGAAATATTTCAATTTTGTGTTTCACATTTTCGCAGCAATATCTTCGAAAAACCTTACGATGTATCAAAATACTGAATATACCACATTAATGCATGGAGTCTTTACTATGAGACTGCTGATTTTGGTTCCGTTAGCATAAAAAATAATCGAGATATTGCATTTCCAAACTGACAATGCAAATGCCAAAAGTTTCAGGAATTTGTGAATAACTTGGCAACAGGGCATAGCAGAGAAATTTTTTTAGTGGGTTATACTGCGAATTTGGTATTGAATCGATACATAAATGAAAATATAGGTAAGTCCATTTGAAATAAGAAAGTAGATATGCGTTTGAGATAGACGTGGCAACACTGTCGACTTGAAAATATTTTAGGCAAAGAGTTCCTTCACCCTCAGGCCTGCACCTAAAATTTCAGAACGAAATATTCACTAGTTCTCCTAAAACGTCTAATAGGCCAACTTAAAAGGAAAACCCATATAATGAAGATTATATCAACGTAATCTTCGTTGTCTACTGGTCAGAGATGAATTCCACCCAATTTACTAATATATGTATATATATTTATATTCACATTTCATAGTAAAACATTGAAATTTTCTTCCAAAGGTCATTCCCAAAGCAGCCAGCAATTTTTAGGGCAGATGCCTAGGGAAATGGGTGAAGTAACAGAATTTTCTCAAAAAAGGGTATGGTCAGTTGAGGACGAAGAGACATTGATTAGGCATGTCATGGAACGTCCTCCACTCTTCGACCATACAACTCCCTTGAGACAGAGAACAAGGCAAATATTGAAGAACTTGTGGAGAGAGATAATTGAAGAAATGAATGGTAATAATTTTTTTTAATAACAGTCATATTGGTAGTAAAAAGTTTATTGAAACAATGTTTCGAAGGATTCATATTTAGATTCCAACAATGATTAGGTAATAGTATTCATAGAATATTCGTTATTTCAGTGGATCTGGACGAGGAAGCTATCTCAAAAAAAAGAAAAAGTATGCGGGATAGCTACATGAGGGCTAGATGCACAATCAACAAAAAAGTGCATCTGGTTCCTCTTCCGAACAGCGCATTCAAGCAGACAGAATAAGGAGAAATCATAAGCACTACGAGCTTATGTCATTTTTAGACAACTCTTTGGCAGCCAGGCAGTGAGTATGTATTTTAAATAGTTTACAAATTGTTGTTAATATAATTTTAATGAATTGCTAAAACTTATCGTAATTTACAGGACTTTAATCTTTAGGGTATAGCGGGTCCTTCTACAGACTCCGGTAGTCCGCTTCTTTCTCCAAATCTTAGTGAAACTCCGACAACCTCCAGGGGAACAAAAGGAGAGGCATCATCCTCTGCGGATTCCAGGGGTAGGCATGGCCAATTGTCCGTGCAGGATGAGGCTTTCCTTGGAGCAATTAAAGAATTGAGGCCAAATGAGAAGAGGGAGGGAACCCCCATAGAGCATTTTTGCTCTAGATTTGCAGATGGTTTGTCCAAGCTGCCAAGGAGAGTGAGTAATAGGCTACAGGTGGAATTTCTTTCCAAATTAGTGGAGGAGGAAAATTTATATTTAGAATAAGAGATTAAGATTATATTTATATAATTACCTTTATTTTGCTCGATCTACATGTAAAAAATAAACTATCAATAAAATATTTTTTCGTTACAGAAGTGTTGTATCTATAGAAAGTATTCGATCGATATGTCTGTATCTTATATCTAGTATTTCAGATACTTTATCTGAGGTATCTTGTAAATCACTGTATAATTAAAAAAAATCAAAAACAAAGAGTGCTTTCTTTTACCAAATAACTGAATGTCATCAACATGAATTATTATATACCACAATATTATTAAATTTATATTGAATAAGTTATACTTGATCAAGTACTGTTTAGATCCGATAATATGAGATCAAATTGTAATGTTGCAATTTTGATACATGGAAAATGTTGAGTGTTTTCCTTTGAATACAATTATGAAATATTCATGGAATGAACATGTAATAATGAATTTTCCTCAATACCTTTCAATTTATGTTAATCAACGTATGTAGTAATGAGAAAAATTTGAAAAAAACAATTTGAATTTTTGCAGTATACTGCAATAGCGAGTTATTCCAGAAACATGAGAAGTGTAAATGATACTGATATTCAGAACACTATTGCTTGAAATTCAGCAATATCATTCAAAATCCTTCAAATTAAAATGGCACAGAGGGCAGGTATTGCAAGGGGATTGAAATTAAAAATCATTGAATATATTTGAAAATTGTTTTTTCTTATTTATTAATTCTTCAAATAGTTATACCATTTTATTCGCTTCATCACAGTTATTGAATTACAATAAAAGGGAAATACCTCAAATCATATAGGTACATAAAATGAAAAAACATTACTTCATATTATCATAATCATCGATATAAAGTCCCAGGAAATTTGTTGATGGTTATACAGCTGTTATCTCCTTGTTCTTTCACGGGGGGTGGGAAATTCTCAAGCATATTTTATAATAATAACTAGCGACCCACTCCGGCTTCGCACGGGTGCCTCTTACGCGCTATTTATAGGCACGCTCTTGCCGCACCGGGCGGCCGGCCGGTACCGCCGCAAACGCTACGTCCCGCAATTTTTAAATCTGAAATATCTTCGAAAATATTCACTTAAATCATACGATGTAAGGGGCCATATAGATCTATATTGAATGAACAATGTTTTCAAGGTATTTTATTGGTTGAGGATTAATCCTGTATTGGTTAAAATCGCTTCGAAAATTAGCCATTATTTGTCGTAAAAAGTAAATAACAAAAAAAGTTATTGTGGGTTATCCATAAGAGAAAGACATATACCATCACGGACTTTTCTGTAGACCTTTTCAATGCGTACAATACTTAGTACATTATTTTGATAAAACTCGTAGGGTTCAGCCTGCGTTTGCAATGTGAGCGGAAAAAATGAAATTATTTACGACATCACATTAGAAACCTCAAAAATAACAGTACTTCTCCACTATTTGATGGATGTTATTATACATATAAACCTTCCTCTTGAATCACTCTATCTAATGAAAAAAAAGGCATCAAAATCCGTTGCCTAGTTTCAAAGATTTAAGCATACGAAGGGACATAGGGACAGAAAAAGCGACTTTGTTTTATACTATGTAGTGATGTGCCGCAGTCAAAAATATCTGAATTCTTATCATTTAGAAACAAAAGATAATCAACAATCATAAAAAACAAAAGATACCTATTCTATTCAGTTCTTTTTTTTACTGAAATACTTCAACTTAAACAACGATTTTAATTAAATTGAAAGTACTTAAAAAAGAATTTGCTGTTCGTGCGACTAAAAACAAAAGATTATAAACAATCATCAACAACAAAAGATACCTATTCTATTAGGTACTTTTTCTGAACTTATACTCCGTTCACGAAAGGTTGAGCACATAGTAGGCGTTTCTTTATTCATTTGAAGTTGGCAGTATTTACTGTCATAACGTAAAATAAATTCAATGTTGCCGAATGTACCCGGCCTCGTCCGACGAGCTTACGAGTTATCAGACAACTCTATGCAATATTGACAACATTGCGTATCAATCTGACAAGAAAATAAACATCATAACCTAAAATTTTAATATACACAGTGGAATATGTCAAATTATCATGGCCAACCGACGGCTCAACCTTTCGTGAACGGACTATACATATCCCACCTTAAATCACGATTTTTGAAAATAATTTCCCTAATATTAAATTGATCTAACTGTAAATTTTAATCAAGATCTTAATAGAAAATTGCAATCCATAAATTATGGTTTTATTTATTCTAATCTTATCTCACCTTATGTAGGTACTTATAATTACTATAAGTGCGATTTAAAAATTAACCTCAGGATAGAATATAATTTATGTTTTGAAACTACTATCATACAATTATTTATCGTAACTTACTTATAATTACTGATACGTTGTCGCGCTGAAAAGCACGTTTTTATTACCTAAGTATTGCTATTTTCCTCGCTGGAGAGCTCAGATATAATAAACGCGTCCGATCGTTGCTAAATTCAAAGTGCTACAGGGAAGCGGGGAACACCGCGGCCTCAGACGCGCTATTTATAGGCACGCTCTTGTCGCACCTGGCGGCCGGCCAGTACCACCGCAGGTCCACAGGGCACAGATAATGCAACTGAGCTGCGCTCAGATGTAAAAGGCCACGCCCCCTTCTCCCGAAGCGAGCACGAACGCCAACCGAATTAAACCGAAGGCCCCGCGCTGCTTTGGCTTTCATACGTTTTATATCCGATTATTTACGACATCACATTAGAAACCTCAAAAATAACAGTACTTCTCCCTTATTTAATGGATGTTATTATACATAATAAACCTTCCTCTTGAATCACTATTAAAAAAAAAGCATCCAAATCCGTTGCGTAGTTTCAAAGATCTAAGCATACATTGGGACATAGGGACAGAGAAAGCGACTTTGTTTTATACTATGTAGTGATAATGATGTTCATTCAAGAAATAATAATTACAAGACAATACAATATTGAATATTGTTTCAACTGAAGGTTTAAATGGACAATGGTAATAAACATCAATATAAACTATCACAGAAGTAAACAAACTATTTTCCTACACTTTATCCAATTGCCATGGAACAGCCCCTTCCTCAAAGAAGTAATCTTTGAAATCGTCGCTAATGCACCTTGCCGACTTTGACGATGTGTTGGTGGATGTCTTTCAAACACTTATTAAATTTTCAACTGTCAAATTGGGCACTAGGGACTTATTCATTTCAATATCAATAGAAATAGTTTAAAATTTAAAACACTAAAATACTGAATACAGGTGGTGAAACTAACTTTGTTCACTACAAAACCAGCTGACCAGAAGCATAGAAATGACAGAAGTGTCGCAGAAATCCGATGTGAAGTTGGTTCAGTTCAACTACAAAAGGGGCGTGTCGCTGCAGAATTTCAAATTCCAGAAGTGAAGTGGAGGTGGTAAGGGGAAGTTGTGTTTATATTCTCTGATTGGTGGGATAACTGTAGCAAGCTACACGTCGAAGCTCTGAGAATTAGGCTTTCCGCGTATTTTCCTTCCCGCGCCGAATAGTAAGATCCGTTATATTCGTTTAGTTTCGGCCGCTGTCGTGACGTACAGGAGTCTCTGATCGCGCCACTACTCAACTCAGTACTGACTCAACTGACGAGCGTGCGCATTTTTCGCTTGGTCATCGTAGTTTACTAAAAAGAGCAAACAGATGAAACTTTCGGCTTTTTTTAAGAACGTTGAAGCAGGATGTTCAACCAGTTATATTGCCAGTGATAGAACAATATTAACTCAAACTGGTTCTACAAGAAAAGCTGCTAACTGTAAATACAATCCCGATTACATAGCATGTGGATTTGCATTCATTGAAGAATTTGATGTTCAGTTGCCTCAATGTGTAATTTATGCGGAGGTTTAAAGTAATGAGGCAATGAAGCCGGCAAAATTAACTAGACACTTTGAAACAAAGCATAAACATTTTGCCAGAAAACATATAGATTTCTTTAAGTGGAAGGAGAGGGAACTAAAATCATCCATAAATATCCTTAAGTCATACTCAACTTATGTAAAGCTATTTTGAGGGCGTCATATCAACTTTCACTTAAAATCGCAAAAACCAAAAAACCCTATACTGTTGGTAAGGAATTAGTTTTACCATGTATCGTAGATGTAACTAAAGCCATTTTAGATAATAAATACGCTAAAAAAATGCAAAATATTCCTCTTTCCAATGACACCGTTAGTAGGAGAATTGAAGATATGGCATCAAATGTTGAAACCCAACTTTTAAAGAAAATTCATTGCTCAAAGATTTTTGCTGTACAACTTGATGAATCTACAGATAATACCAATAAAGCTATTCTTCTTGTATTTATAAAATTTTTAAATTATTGTTATTATTATTATTGTTTTTAAAGCCATTGACGGATATTTCACACTCAGAAATCTTTCTTGGAAAGACTGTGTCTACGACTTTGCACTGATGGTGCCGCGGCAATGACAGGTCACAAAACAGGCTTGCCAAGTTTAGTAAGGAACGGTGATATTGTTTTAACACACTGTGACTGTATTATTCATCGCGAAATGCTTGCTGCCAAAAGATCAATTCTCGAACTAAACGTGAACTTCATGAAAAGTAATGCTCTTAATTCGAGATTTTTTGCTTTGTTATGCGAGGACATGGATCCATTCATTCCAATCTTCTTCTACACACCGAAGTTCGGTGGCTGTCCAGGGGCCAGGTTTTAGGCAGATTTTATGAACTTCGAGAAGAGGTATGTATCCATCTTGATGAAAAAAACCTGATTTAGCGGAAACACTGCGTGACGGAAAATTTATGACCCAGCTTGCTTTTTTGGCAGATAGTTTTGAACAGCTCAACATATTGAATTTTGGCCTGCAGGGACCATCTAAAACCGCAATTGATCTTTGAAAAAAAAATTGATTAATTTAAGAAAAAATTGTTGCTATGGTCCGAAGCTGAAAAAGATCGTTTGAAATGCTCAGCTTGTTTACAGATTTTATCTCTGAAGGCTTAAATGAGGATGTTTCACATTCACTAGTTAAGTCCTACATTATATCACTTCAAGATTACTTCGAGAAGTAGGTATTTCCTGCTGATACAGATGTGAGGAAAAATAATCTGTGGGTGATTGAGCCCTTTTAGCTACCCACGATAATAATCTGTCTATTCGGGAAAAAGAACAGCTTATTGAAATTTCATCAATGATCATTCAAAAGTGCCAAACTGTTGCAGATTTCTGGATAAGATTAATTGATGTCCACTGCTAAGTGAAAAAGCTTTGAAACTTCTTCTTCCTTTTCATTCCACGTATCTCTGTGAGACAGCATTCTCAACATTATGTGTGATCAAGAATAAACAAAAAAAAAGGTTAATAATTTGAATGCTCCTATGAGAATAGCGTTAACTTCTTTCGAGCCAAAAATTGAGAAACTTTCAAGTGAGAAGCAAGACCAAGGGAGTCATTAAGTTCTCAATTTGTAGCTGTCCATGACTTTTCATTTTGTTTTTTATATTTCCTTTCACTGTCAGTATGTATTTTCTTTATTTATTTCGTAAATAATAAATTCATTAGTAAAACATCAGTGTTCATCTCATTTTACCTATTATTGGGAAATATTAAAAATATCTAAGTGGTCCGCCAACTTGCACCACTGCATTGCGGCAACCGATATTCTCCGGTTGCAGCTGGCGAAGGTGCTGACATTTATAACTCTGATTCAGGAGCCCTGGATTAGAGGTGGCGAGGGGTCTCTCTTTTAGTGAAAGTAGGCTCTTCTGTTCGCCCAAGGACACAAATCCGAGGGCGTGCATACTCGCTTCTTCAAATTTGGGGGCTCAATTATAAACAAATTTCTGTTTCAGAGATCTAGTAGCGGCCCGGTTTCTTGATTTCAGGGGACCGCTGGAAAAGTTCGTGGTATGCTCGGCATACCTTCCATACGACTCTCCGGATCCACCACCATCGGAGGAAATAGAGGAGCTGGTGACATTCTGTGAGCGGAAAGGCTGACCCCTGCTCATTGGATGTGATGCAAATGCGAATCACATTCTGTGGGGCAGCACTGACGTAAACCCCAGGGGTGAGGCTCTAGGTGACTTCCTGTTCTCAACCAGTTTACACCTTCTCAATAGGAGTGACGAAGATACCTTCATTACGTCAAGTAGAAAAGAGGTTTTTGACGTCACTATGTGAAGCAGCTCCATCGCTGATTGCATCATGGATTGGCGTGTAGAAACGGAGGTGATCTCACTGACTGATCACCGGCACATCTGCTTCACCATCAGTGGAAGCAGCCCGATAAGAGATCCGGTAATTTTCAGGAACCCCAGAAAAAAGATTGGTCCAGATAGCTGGCATTCCTCTCTTAAAACCTGGGACAGGTGCATCTCAAACCTAGGACTTCGAGAGAGTTGGACACTGGAGCTGAGAAGCTTCAGGAGACCATAAGCTCAGCCAATCATAGCAGTTGCAGTTCCCAGTATCGTAGACCGAAGAATATATAAGAGGGAGAGAATTGGGCCCAAAACAGATCCCTATGGAACACCAGAGGTTACAATTATCTCTGTGAAAGAGTGGATATCCCCCACCCTCATGCGAAACCTAATGTCCTAATCCAGTTCGAAAGTTAACCTCTTATTCCAAGATGCTTCAAATTAGCAAAAAGCCGCCTGTGGGGTACCCGATCGAACGCCCTACAGAAGTAGAGAACAACGACGGGAGAACCGGAATCGAAAGCTCTTTTTCCAGTCAGCGATACATGGAAATAGGTTTGTTGTGGTTGAACGGTTGGAAGGAACCCATGCTGAGAATTTGGGATCGGTTTCATTCCTGAACAACACTGCTGAAGACCGTCGAATATGACTCTTTCCAAAACCTTAGAAACCAAAGAGGGAATGCTAATGGGGCGATAATTAGATTAGTCGAGTTAGTCACCCTTCTTAAAGATTGGAGTTATTGATTATGAGAGCCAATAGAAAGGGATACAAGAAGGAGCGAGTGGTCTAGAAAATCGAATGATTAAGGGAGCAGCAAAAGCTTTAGCGCAGTGCTGTAATAGGCGTGTGTTGACCACATCATTTCCGGGCCGTTTCTACCTTTAGTTGGGATAAATATTTTTCAATAAGCTTTTGGTCCACCAGAATGTCGGAAATGTCCTGCGTTACGCGGTCCACAGAAGAAACGTAATCATCACCACCAGGCTCGATGGATAACGAAGAAGCAAACGTTGAGGAAAACATATCAGCCGACTCGCTAGGACTGGCACACATACCTACTACCGGACTGGTTCCTAACAGTTGGAATGCTAACTTTGCTGTTCATCGAGGATCTTACATACTTGAATAATTTTTTTTGTTTTTGGACTTAACCATTTTTTTTTCATATTTTTATGTAAAATAGGCTTAAGCATTCCTTTTTATGATGTGAATGCACTCGCAACATTTCCTGGAAGTATCTAGGCGAGAGCATATCTCCTGAGTCAGCACATCGGCTCGAGCGAGCTTTCCTTATGTTAAAACTCAACTATTGTACCCATTATTATTCAGTCTGCTACCAAATAAACTTGCTTCCAAATGAACTTGCTTCCAAATAAATAGTTTTCTTTTTAAAAACGTGATCCAAGAGTGGAAAAATATAATTATATGAAGTCCTCGCGGTATTTATAGATTAGGTCACAAAGTTCGAGAAAGATCGATGATTTTCAAAGTCACGACCGGCTACGAACGTATCTTCGCCAAAGTGTTCTCTTCTGTCTGATCAGAATGGGTCATGATGTTAATCCGTCCACAGCATTGAGGTAGGTGGAAACTCCGTCGTAATCAATGAACCCCAAGTTTCTATCACGTTCATGTTCGGAGGGTGAAGAAAACTGTATTTCCGAAGTCAACACCAAGTGGTCGGAATTTCCTAGGTGTGGCAAATAATCCAGAAGGAACTTGCCCTGTCCTGAACCGTGTAGGCTGGGAGACAAGTTGCTGAACCAGAGTTATGAATGAACGGATAGGATGGTGAGTTTTGCGACTGCATCACTGTAAAGGACCAATCGATTTCAGGACAGTTGAATTCCTCCGTGATTAAGATATTGCGATAAGTTGACTTTGTTCAGGAAGTCTATACAGGTTGATTCTGAAGCATATAACCCTAATCAAACGGATTGGCGAAAAGATACAACCTAAGGTTCATGGAAAAGGTTCGTTGTATGCTCCTTGATTCAAACTCTGATAGCAGGATGTGGGCAGAAGCAGCAAACACACCTCCAGAGGAAAGATGGTCCAATGTAAAAGTGGATCTCTCCCATTTAAGAATTTTTAGATGTCATGCCTACGTCCATATACCTGCAGAAAAGTATAAAAAATTGGATGATAAGAGAAAAGGGTACATTACTCTTACCGACAAATTGATCCAATTACACACAATATAATTACCGTATTCCACGTAGAATTCCTTGAACATGACCTGGTCAAAATTAAACTTCTGAAAAATTGTATAATATCGGTATCAGTTCTTGCACACTATGATTCAGAGAAAACAAAAACTTAAGCGTTAGATGCGTCTCAGTCACAGTAGGTGCTCTCATCGCACAAAACAAAGGGTCTATTGGTTTTGCATCTAAGTCTTTGACAGTTACACAGCAACGTTATGCTCAAATTGTTAAAGAGTAGTATGCGATCCTGTTTGGCTGTCAGAGATTTCATCAGTATATTTATAGTCAAAAAATCATTGTTCATACGGACCACAGGCCATTGGTGTCTGTTTTCAAGAAACCTTTGAATGATATACTACCACGATTGCAAAGATTGATGATGTCGTTAGAAATGTATGATCCAATTGTTGAATATGTACCAGGAAAGTATATGTACATTCCCGATACATTGTCAAGAGCTCCTGATACAGAAATTACAGAAGTCGAGAATGACCCGAGTGTTATGTATGTGTTGGTAACATTGACTGTCAGAGGTCATGTCATTCCCGCCCGCCAAAAGGTAAAGCGTCGTGTGGCGTCAGTTAGTTGTTGGCTGCCGCTTGTTGTATGGCTTTGTAGCCAATTAAATTAAAACTTGGAACTTTATTAAACCTTGACTGAAAGTAACATGGTGTCAGATGTGCTTATTAACTTGTGCTAAATAACAAAATCTTGAAGCTTAGAATACAAACATTCTAGACTAGAATCTTTCAAAATGAAGTTCAAACCACCAAGTCCCCTGTTTGATTCTAACAATTACAACCCTGTCGACAATTGGAATCGATGGAAACAGTGATTTGGAATTTATTTGACTACTTCCAATAAATATAAAAAGAGGTAAAAATTGCAAATTTGTTAAGTTGCATTGGTGACGAAGGCATCGATATTTATAATACATTCACCGAAGATCAAACTCCAACTCTCGAGAAGCTGTTGAAAGCGTTTGATGAATATTTCCTCCCGAAGAAAGTTGTTTCCATTAAATCTTTTAAAGTTTCACACGCTTGTTCAAGGAGAATATCAAACCGTAGATCAATATGTAACTGAATTGAAAATCAAGCCAAGCTCTGCGACTTCATATGTGGAAATGAATCCTCCAAGAAATCATACGAAGAGAGAATGATTAGAGACAAACTCATTCTAGGACTTTACTGCAAGGAATCTCAACTTTGTTTGCTCCGTGAATCTAACCTGGATGTTAAAAAGATTATTGACTGCTGCAAAAGTATTGAACTAAGTAAGGAACATGGCAAAGTTCTGAACAACACGAAAGAGGTCAATGCAGTAAAAAGAAACGAACAAAAGGAATCGAATGCTCAACCAAAAAACAAAATCAAATGTACTCGCTGTTCTTACGAATATTACCCATCCAGATGTCCAGCATTTAATAAAACTTGTGCAATCTGTCAGAAGAAGGGTCACTTCGCCAAGATGTGCAGAACCAATGTGAAGACAAAAGATAACTCGAAGAAGAATGAAACCAAGTCAACTATTTCAACTGGTGAGACAACTTCAGCAAAGCAAGATGAAGAGAAACCAGTTCGAGAAGTTAGAAGTGCAGCAGTAGAAGACAAACCAGAGGAATTATTTGTATATGAATGTCGTACAGAAAAAGCATCTTCCTGGACTGAGCAAATTCTTGTAGAAGATAGCAAGGTGAAATTTAAACTTAGTACAGGGTCTAATTGTAGTATTTTACCAAAAAAATATGTCCTGAACTTGAAGAATCATCTTGATCTAACAAATGTAATGTTACTTTGGTATCTTATGGAGATTTTAAATTTAGACCAATTGGCATGTTGAATTTGTCTTGTACTTATAAGGATATCACAAAAGTGTTAGTTTTGTATTAAAAATTTTATTTACTAACGCCATCCGGATGTGAGATTGAGATATGTTTCTATGAACAATGACACATGATAAATATTCGTGGTCTGTCATAATTTGAGCAGTTAATAAATGGCAGTTATAGCGTTAGCAGACTCCAAAGTTCATGTCGTTTTAGTTTCAATCCTGAGCTAAAATATTCAGTATCTACCGTTTTCCTACAGGTTATGTGCCCAGAACATTTCGAGTGCTAAGATGGCTACGAGTTGTTCCAAAACTGATGGGTCGTGAGAACTATGCAGATTGGGCTTTCACCCTGCAAAATGTGTTCGTTTTAGAAGGTCTCATGAATTTTATCAAATATCAATGGTACACAAACAGACACTGTGTTGATCGGTAAAGCCAAAGCCAAAATCATTCTTACGCTGAACACTTCACTTTACATCCATGTGAAATATTGTGATTCGGCTAAAGAAGTGTGGAACAAACTCAAAAATTTGTCCGAGGACAGCGGTTTCGCGAGAAAAATTGGTTTGCCCCGAAAATTGATCTCGTTACGTTTGAACAATTGTGAATCTATGGGACATTATGTGAATCAAGTGATAGACACGTCTCAAAAGTTAGATAGATCTGGTTTCAAACTTAGCCAAGAATTGGTCGGAAGCTTAATGCGGTTTAACGGAAAGATTAGAACCCATGGTATCGCAATCGAACACTCGGGAGTGGACGTTATAGCAGATTCCATAAAATCCAGATTATTGGTATGCAACTAGGTGGCGTTGGGATTGTAGAAAACTCTACGGCTGGAGCATTTGCCAACAAAGCATTCAACAAAACCGACTGGTATGTTGATTCAGGGTGCAGTACGCATATTCCAGAAAGGACTGGCTGAAGAACATTAAAAGGAATCCGGTGTTGACAGAAATCACTGTGGCTAACGATAATAAATAATCAGTGGATTGCTCAGGTGACATTGAAATAGTTACTGTAATTAACGAAAAACAGAATCCTATTTCAATTCGTGATCTTCTTTATGTTCCTGGTATGATGACAAATCTACTGTCTGTAAGTCAGCTCATCCGAGGAAGAAATCGCTGGTGACCTGGCAAAACCTCCTATCTGCCTCTTTGAGCGAAAATCACTTAATGATAGATTCGGAATGCTCATTTGATATCGCATCACTCTGTTAAATGTCCCAGCTGAAAATAAAATGTAACATGCCGAAAATGCCTATTGCCAATTCTGCCACCTGAAAGACCGCGAAAACTTAGATGCAAAAAGTCCTATCTCGTCAGTTACCAAGTAATCGCCCTGCTCAAAGGTACGCGTATGATACGCGTTTTTGTTCACATCTCCTTATTGTTGGTGTGTTTCTGAATAAAATCAATAACATTCGTTACTAGCATAGAAGAAAAGTGTACCTGTGATATCCTTTCAATCATCGGATACATTAGATATCGAAAATATTCCGTTACTTTTTTATCCACAAAATAAGGAAAATATCTCTTTATTCTTGGCAGAAAATTATACTATTGGCTCAGATGGATATTTCATTGATAGCCCAGTCAAATTAGGATTTCACCTCGGAATGAAAGATAATAAGCTGAAAATTGGTATGAACCTTTGTTTTGTCATTCTAAATGTTGTCTCAAAAGTCACAAATGCTATCGTGCCGGCGTCTTAAGATATTGAAGGTCAAAGGTCAAAAAAATCGTTTTTTTGCGAATATCTGCCTTCCTATTGCTTAAATGAGATTTGCAGTTATTATGAAAGTTATAGACTATAAAATTGTCTACAACTTTTGTTTGAACTTTTTTTTCATACGACCAACCGTTTTTGAGGTAGAGCGCGAAGAGTGCGCAGCGTACCGTCATATATGACCTAATGCAGGGTCAAGCGTGAGTTACGGTTAGCAGTTCGTTGTATGAAGTCAATTATTCACTTAACAATTATAATTATTGAACAATGCCCATTATTTATGTTCTATTTGTTAATTATTCATATTAAATTGAAATAAGTAATTGAATTATTCATATATAATTACTATAATTTTTATTTTACTATAGTATATTATTAATTCTGGATTACATATTTCAATTATATTTTATATTGAAAAGTAAGAGAATATATTTCACACATATCTTTATTCATCATTCAATATGGCCTATTGATTTTAATTATAATAAAATTGTAAAAGAAAGCTAATCATCATCTTCTTCTTCGTCGTCTTCTCCTTGTTGTCGCTCCAAAAAGTTCAGTTCATTGTCATCATCCTCATCATCGGTCATATTCATCTCCAAACCTTCCGGAATTTCAGGCTCATATGTGCTTTCTTCATCGGGAATCGGGATTACTTGGATTTAGTGAAGCGTTGAGGCAAGCTTGTCCGTTGCACTAGCCACAAGCTGAAGAACATAGTAGCCCTGACTTTCTGCATCCACAGCGGGAACCACAACCATTTTTGCAATTGCAAAATATAACGTTTAGTAGTTCGGCTGGTGCTTGAGGTAGTAACGTTCTTATGGGCTCCAGGATTTCATTTTCGAGCATCCAGCCCCATTCTTGAGGTTCTATGTCCTTACCTAAACACGTTTGAATCTTAGTAGTAGACACGATTGAATATTGACGAGCTGCTGCTACACTTGTTGGTGGAAGTGTTGACAATTGTACAGGTTTATTTAGTTTCGTTAATTTGATGAATTGCGTGTAGCGACAATGGTCAATGTTGTCCTCAGATATAATGCCAACAAGATGCGCACTCCATTTTCAAATAATGTTTGTTCCGGGCAATTTCTTGTTGAAATACTTCCACCAGTTAATCCAAATTGGAAATTTTCTCTGATGCTCTAGTAACAGTTTTTTTCCTTTTTTAATAGCTAATTAATAATTAGTACATAATTAGTGAGCATTGTTTAATATTTATAATGGTTGTGTAATAATTGACTTTATACAACGAACTGCTAACCGTAACTCACGCTTGACCTTGCATTAGGTCATATATGACTACGCTGCGCACTCTACACCAAAAACGGTTGGTCGTATGAAAAAAAAAGTTCAAACAAAAGTTGTAGACAATTTTATAGTCTACAATTTTCATAATAACTGCAAATCTCATTTAAGCAATAGGAAGGCAGATATTCGCCAAAAACTGATTTTTATGACCTTTGACCTTCAATATCTTAAGACGCCGGCACGATAGCATTTGTGACTTTTGAGACAACATTTAGAATGACAAAACAAAGGTTCATACCAATTTTCAGCTTATTATCTTTCATTCCGAGGTTGGCCCCTTTTTCATCTAATTGACTGGGCTATGAGAGCCAGACCGACGGTTGTGATATTGAACACTGTTACTTAAATAACTTAGACTCAGAAGACTGCAGTACAATTATTACCTGTGATGAGAATAATATAAATTATACCAACTGTGATAATTATAAGTACACAAATTGGAGAAAAATGAATTTGCAACAAATGAATATACACCGATCAAAGTGACTGCAGAAAAAGAGTCATCAATAGGGTACTCTTTAGTTCCATACGACTTTTCAAGCGACGAATACGAATAGTCTAGTGGCAATTATAAGGCTTCAGATAAAAGTAAGAATTCAGATATTTACCAGAACGAAAATGATATTGCCTACCAAACATCTGAGAACACATATACATGTTTCGTTGATTCAATTTATGAATTCAATCAAACTATAGTAAATAGAATAACGACATCGGAATGTGTCTTCTCGAATGAAGATGAAGAAGTTGATGGATCATACGTGCCCACTAGTACAAGTTATAGCTCAGAAGGGAATGAGTTCGAAGAAATGATAATGGAATCTCAAAACAATGTAAGGAAGCGAAGAAAAAATCCAGATCAGAGCGAGTGGATAAGAAATAAAAATAAGCGGCTCAGAATGAAGGGTGAAGCCTACTATATATGTAATTTGGTAAAAAGGGAGGAAAAATCAAACAGGATTGCCTAAGAAGAGCAAGATTTCTGAAAAAAATGTGTAATTCAATCAAGTGCCAACATTCTAAGTTGAGATATTGCCAGCATTTTACAGAATGTTGTCGTCAGAACATATTCAGGAAATTCTGGACTTCAACTTGGGACCAACGTAAAGCTTTCGTATCCTCTCACTTACTGAAAATACCAACTCACAAAAAGACTAAAGAGCAATCTATAAGATCAGGTACTTATTCGTACTATTTAAATGACGGGAATGAAAAACTAAAAGTATGCCGAACTATGTTTATAAACACCCTTGATATAGGATATAAAACAGTCCGGTATTGGGTAGACAATAGTTCTTTTGGTATGGCTGAAGGAATTTCTGAAGGAATGTCTGCGAAGGATGTTGTGAGAAGACGTCACTCTGAAAGCTACAAGTTCTTGGGGATATTCTTTGACACATTACCAAAGCTTCCATCACATTATTGCCGCCGTGATACGTCGAAATTATACTTGGAATATTCGTTTCAAAGTATGGCACAGTTACATGGAGTCTATGCAAACAAATTTTGCAATGAACAAGGCATAAATCCATTGGGATGTAATGTCTTCGCGAAGGTTTTCAAAGAAAAAAACTCAGCACTGTACGTCCGAAAAAAGATCAGGTGCAATGTATCTTTTGGCTTCAAACACGGCAATATATCTGAAGAAGAATATCAGGCACACAACAAAAGAAAGGAATGTGCGAGAGAATCAAAGGCAAATGACAAAATGAAGGCTGAGAAAGGTGAAATTATAGCTTCAAATTGTGCCCCTCATACCTGCTAATAAATGTATTTCAAGACAAAGTTGTGCTGTCATAACTTTACTGTTTTCGGTTTAAAAACTCACGAGGTGATGTGCTACTAGTTTTCAGAGAACGAGAATGAGCAACTGAAGGCTTCAACGTTTGCATCATGTATCATAAATTACCTGGAAGAATGCTGTATCACACCTGGAAGAACTCCGATTGTATTTACTCCGATGGTTGTGGTTATCAAAACCGGAATAATATTCTTGCTAATGCACTTTTGAATTTTGCCATTAATTTTAATACTCTAGTATTCCAAAAATACCTTGAACCAGGACACATTCAAATGGAGTGTGACTCGGTTCATAGTGTAATTGAACGCAGTCTAAGGCATAAAGAAATTTATCTGCCAAGCGATTACGCCTCAGTGACTATGGAAGCCAGAAAAACTCCCAAGCCGTATGTTGTCAAGATTTTGGATCACAAATTTTTCAGAGATTTTTCATCTTCCTATCATTTAAGATATTCTTCTATTCGGCCCGGAAGAAAAGCTACTGATCCAGTCATAAATGATATAAAATGTATAAAATATGACCCAGTAACAATGTTCAAACCAATAGCTCCTATATAACATCAATAATAACAAATATTGAAAAAAAAATCCTTTGAATAGACACAAGTAACTCACGAACTGAATATCAACTGACCATCAAAACACAGAAAAACATAATATAACAATAATAAAGCAGTTTTTTGATCCTTCTGTAAAATGTACATCCATCGAGATAGGAGCTATTGCCAGGTCACCGACGAAATACTGTTCAATTTTACCCAGAGGGATGTGATATTTACAATGTACGAAAGCAATTGAAGGGTCACGAGGAAAAACAGCGGTAGTCCACTGTTTTGAATTTTTCAACAGATGGTGCCATCTGCTAGTATAAAAAGAGTACTTTCATCCTGTAGGTATATATCGAAATCGGGATAAGAAACGATAGTCCACATAAACTCGACCATTTGAAATCGGTATATGGGGGAAAAACAGCTGAGGTCCCTCGCGTTGGGGAAAGACTAACAGAAGTCCACTTCTTCCACTTAGACGGTTAGGTGAGGTATCGTATTGGCTTTCAGTGCATAATACTCGTACCGGGTTTTTCACTATAATTTGACCCCCCCGTTTACTTTGTTACTTAAGGAGATACAAAAAAAAGTTTTGCATAAAAGTTTCACGAAATCAACTGAGGTTTTTTGATATGAGTCCAGAAACTAAAATATATACAGGGTGACCAACATATTGATGGCAACTTATTTTTTTCAAATGGAACACCTTGTGTATTTTTCCATATTTGGTTAGCTCTTTTTCCTCTGATTTCGAATATGTAACATATGTTGGTCTATCTTTCTTATTCTGAGCACCACAGAGTTTCAAATTTCAATTACCATCTGGCAAAGCGTTCTGGAAGTTCGTGAATATTTGAGTGGCCAATTTGATCTTTGGATTGGTAATGACGCACCCATTTTATGGCCACCCAATAGTCCCGATTTAAGACCGTTGGACACGTTTTTCTAGCCGTTCCTGAAGGAAAAAATTTACTTCAGCAATAATGACAATCAATGAAAGCGTAGAATAATATTAATGATATAAAATCAACCAATATTAAACCCATAATTCGGAACTAATCCCGTCAACGCACCAAGAATGATGATAATATTGTAATGATTAGAAACAAATTTTGAAACTTCAATTTCTGACTTGAATCAGAGCCATGATAATGCTATCAAAAATAGTCTAAACAACTTCAGACACCTATATATGAACTATGTGTATTGAATGAAGGTGGTCATTTTGGGCAATTTCTTTCGTTCTTACCATACTACCATAGTTTATCATTCTTCATTGGTTAAGTTATTGTTAAGTATTCATTCTAAAATAATACTTTTAGGTAGATTGTTTGGTTATAAAGAATTTCCTAGGTATTTCACATATTTTTTATTTGGCGTCATCAAATCAAAACTTTGAAACTCTGAAAATTGAAGACACACATCCACATACGCATTTATATTCGAGATCAGGAGGAAAAAGCCTATCGAAAATAGGAATAATATACAGGACAGGTTGTCCTATTTGAAAAAAGATAGTTGCATTCAATGTTGTTCATCCTGTATATCTTCCCATTGACGTTATTATAACTCCAAAAATGAGCATTTTCAGTAAACGCACTCTGCCACTTGTAAAATGATTAAAGATCTTGCCAGGTGGTTCTTAAAATTTGAAACTCTGTGGTTCTCAGAATAAAAGAGATAGACCATTATATGTTACATATTCGAAATCAGGGGGAAAAGGGCTAGCCATGGTAAAATATACAGGGTGTTCCATTTGAAAAAATGAAGTTGCCATCAATATGTTGGCCACCCTGTATATATTTCAGTTTCTGGACTCGTATCAAAAAACCTCAGATGATTTCGTGAAATTTTTATACGAAAAAAATTTTTTTTCTCCTTTAGTAACAAAGTTAAAGGGGGGGTCAAATTATAGTGAAAAACCCGGTACATTCTGATAAAGGCGTGTTGAATTTTAGAAGTGAATTTATGCTTGAGTAATAAAATGAATAGTGACTTCAGTTCAAGTGAGGACGAATATAAGCGTTCAAAGTTGACAAAGAAGAGGAAAAAACTTATGGGAAAACTCAAGCTTTCAAGTCACGAGTCAGTTGAAGACTATTTCTGTAAACGATTTAGATGTTATGAAAATGTTCCTTTATCTGCTAGGAATGTTATATTATCTAATTTAAATCGTATGTCGTCTAGAGATGAACAAAACAGCTACCTCAGCGGTCTTATTACTGCCATACCAATTCAAAGACGTCGTCCTATAACGAATTCTGAGGTATCGGTACCAAATAAGTCTTCGTATGCTTATAGAGTCATGGTGAAAGATGAAAATATCAATCAATTCAGTGGTATTCAAGTTTGTTTTAAGGCTTTTCTGTCAATTCATGGCATTAATGAAGCTCGAGTCCGATTCATTAAAAACAGTTTGATAAATACTGGAACTACCCTAAAAGATCGACGGGAAAAAACATAACAATCGACCCTCACAAAATAAATAATGATGTACCACGATGCCATTGTTGATTTTATAAAGAATCTCAAGGGAGAAGAAAGTCACATTATTCTCTGAACGATACTGATAAATTATACCTTCCTGATGAGCTGAATATAATATAATTTTCAAACAAAGTTCAATATTGCATTTGGGTATCCCAGGAAAGACACTTGTAGTAAGTGTGATATGCTGAAATCTCAAATATCAGCACTCGGAGAAGCGTGTAAAACCGCTGAAACTGATACTCTACGACGATGGATGGTCCAATGAACAAATAATATGTTTGTCTCTCTCGAATCGAATGCTGCGCGTAAAGGTCCGTATACACAGTGTGAGGCTGCTCGCTGCGAATGCCTCGAACCATCTGCCTCAGGGTGAAGCATACGCTCTTCCGCTAGTTTTCAACCGCAAATGCTCACTGCGAGAACGCGAACCACCTGCATTCGCAGTGAAGGCAGACAATACAATGTGATGAGAAAATACGTCGTTGGTGGGTAAAAAAAATTTCAAAATAGATTATTATATGGGAACAGACTCCTAGAAGAATGTGAATGTTCAAGCAAGATTTTGAACATTTAATTACATTGATAGAGCTGTCGTGAAAAAACGTGTCACATACATGCGAAGTGCTATTACTGTCAAGGAAAGATTACCTCATAAGCCTGGTTATCAGAGCTTCGACGTGAAGCCAGTGACAGTTTTTCCACCAATCAGAGAATATCAACAAAACTTTCCCTGACCCCCTCCTTTTGGTTTCTGGTTGTCAAAATCTGTCGCGACACGCCTCCTCTGTAGTTGAAATAAACCAACTTCACTTGTATTTCTGCGACAGTGAGGAGAAAAAAGGAGAGTGGGGATTGTCGCTGGCTTCACGTCGAAGCTCTGAAAACCAGGCTTTACTCTAAGAATCTTAGCTGCTGAAGATTCATTTACAAGTTTGAAATACCTTTTTCGTACATCCAAACAACGAATATCTATGATTGTTCCAGAAGTATGGGATGCATT
Organism: Propylea japonica; assembly: GCA_013421045.1. NCBI lineage: Eukaryota > Metazoa > Arthropoda > Insecta > Coleoptera > Coccinellidae > Propylea > Propylea japonica. The sequence continues at coordinate 37,533,902 of CM024240.1, forward strand.
TATTACAGCCCTAAGGCATTCTTGTGTCTTGTACGGTGTGAGGCAGACAGTACAGGTATCCACTTGACGAACAGCTCGGGCGAGGCACCTTTGAGCACTGCTCTTTTACCAGCAAGCACACGGATTGCTTCGAATTGTGCGACCCGAACGCCGCATACCGAGCAAGCCCTGTATCCACATTCCACAGTCCAAGGCCAAGCCGAGCATGCGCTACGAGGCCTTCGCAGTGAACAACCCCGCACTGTGGATACTGGATACCGGCCTCAATACTCGATGCGAGAGCGGCCGGTTTCTCAGAGTAAGAAATAAACATAGAGATGCCTTCACGCATTTGTTAGGTGCGTCAGATGACGATCGGCAGGGAGAGTAGAATTGTTAACGGAATACGAAAGGGTAGATTCGAGCACAATTGTGAATTCGAACGCGCTAGAGATTATCATATGGTTTTTAATTAGTGTAGAGAACACGTTTTTTATAAAGAAACGTTATCGTGAAACCAGCATATGATTACATTCCACAACTGCTGATTTGATGTTCCATAATTCTTAGGTTCATAATCTTCGACACTACAGGTAGGAAGTTGATGAACCCATTTCCTAAATTTGACTGAATCAAGTATTTATTATACTGCTGCTTCAGTATTGACTGCTGCAGTTTTAACTGATGTAGTTTTAACAGCTGCAGCGTGAGCAGGACTGCAATCGATATGAATACAACGTACAGGGTATCCCATTTTGGGCACTTTTACGGGATATCTCCGTTATTTTTAACGTTAGCGGGATGCGGTTTTCGCGACAGTGTGCTACTTTTGTGTGAAACTAAAGATGGCGCAATCAGTTTTTGCATAGCCCTCTTAGTTTTGCTATACAGGGCTTAAATGAAAAGTATCACTTTTTAATCACCCCCCGTATCTCAGTTGTGCTTGAACTCGGAGAAATGGTTGAAACATATACCTATAGATTTTTTTCCGTAGAATTCAGTCCAGTGGAGTAGTCAGTTTTTCAATTAAATTTTCCGTTTTTGAGTTATGAGAGCAACATATGTTTTTAAATTGGACACCCTGTATATTATTTTTATTCTTATTAAGCACAATCTCAGCTTTTCAAAAACATTATAATTTATGCTTTATTTTCAAAACCAAGCTCAGAATTCAAGATTTTGTAATTCAATTGTCAATAACTAAGTAGTAGGCTATGACTGTTTATTAAAAACAAAAAAATAAATGTCACGATTTCGTTAGAAATCGGAAATATGTTAACATAATATCTAGATCACAAACAAGCATGTCATATTCTCGTAATTTTCGTAAGCAGCCGTAATGAGAAAAAACTTAAAACTGAATCATTAATATAATATTAATGAATAATAAAAACTGAGAGAACTGTAAACTTTTAAATCAACCGACAAAGCTCGACATTTTTTTGTTTTCAATAAACAGTCATAGAGCCTAATACTAGTTATTGACACATTGAAATACAAAATCTTGAATTCTGAGCTTGCTTTGAAAATAAAAATCATAAAATAATAGTTTTTGAAAAGCTGAGATTTGTGCTTAATGAGAATAAAAATAAAACAGGGTGTCCAATTAAAAAAAACATATGTTGCTCAATAACTCAAAAACGGAAAGTTTAATTGAAAAACTTACTACGCCACTGAATTCTACGGAAAAAAATCTATAGGAATACGTTTCAACCATTTCTCCAAGTTCAGGCACAACTGTGATACGGAGGGTGATTAAAAAGTGATACTTTTCATTCAGCCCTGTATAGCAAAAACTAAGAGGGTATGCAAAAACTGATTGCGCCATCTTTAGTTTCATAAAAAAGTAGCACACTGTCGCGAAAACCGCATCCCGCTAAGTTAAAAATAACGGAGATATCCCGTAAAGTGCCCAAAAGGGGATACCCTGTACAGTTACTATATCGACAAGGTACTCCTGACTGATGCTCAACACCTACTGTCAAATATTTTCGGCAACAACCTTTAAGACTACCTAGTTTAATACTTTTATTGAAATCATACTCAAAAGGTATGGAGCGATGAAAAATGTCACACTTTAATGTTGTATTGTTTTGTCTCAAGCAAAAGATCTTATCTCTATCAGTCCACTCGTTCTCTGCAACTGATGTGAAAATCTACATAAATAACATAAACTACATCTTAGAAAGAATAATATCACATAAAGAACCCTACACATAATTTCATTTACCTACCTGTTAACGTGAACGAAAGGGATTTGTCATGGTGGTTGATTCCACAATGCAAGAATTATCTTGTTGATGTTACGAAATAGGGGCTCGAAGACGGGTAGACGCACAAACAAAGCACCTGCATCTCCTAATAATACATAGTTAGTTTTTTGACCTAAACTATGAACCTGAAATCGTTGAAGAATGAGAAGGAATGTTATGCACACAAAAGCACCTGAATTCTGTTGAGAGAAATAATTCATTAATTTCAGTCCACTATGTTTATATTTTGTTTTTTGATGGTTGCCAATCATGACGAGCAGTATATGTTCAGCTGATTCTTACGTTATGAGTGTAAGATGGCTATTGATCAGTTAGAAGTAAAGTTGTAACCATTCTGTTTATACAGTAAGCGAAAGGAATAAAAGTGGTCAAAAGCTTGTAAGAATATTGTTTTTTATCAAACATTATGTTATTGTCCCAGAATCCATGATATAAAAATTTGAAATAAGATGCAAAAAGAGGCAAGTTTTGAATAATTTTTTTTTTGCGAACACATGTTTCCCACAGTACAATTGTTCGAGAGCATTCCTACAGGAAATATGGATTCAGATGGAGTAAAGTTTGCGTTTGCGAGGTTGGGCAGTGAAAATTATGAAAATTGGAAGTTCTGAATAAAAATGATTCTGATTTAGAAGGAAATTGGTCAATCGTAAATTATGAAATTCCTGGTGCTCACACAGAAGACTGGAAAAGGAAGGACGAAAAAGCTCAAGCCACTATTTCTTCAAGTATTGAAGACAACCAAATATTTGCGAATGTGAGAATGCGAAGGAAATATGGAATGAACTTCAAAAAGTTTACGAAAGGAATGAATTAACTAATAAACTTTATCTATTGAGGAATATAATATATCAATCTACTCTTGACGGTAGGTCTATGCCCTATAATATTAAAGAAGTTTTAAAACTGGTTAAAAGACTGAGAGGTGTAGGTGAAACGATTATTAAAGACTACCAACCATGCACTTTTATGGGAGGTCTACCAGATAGCTACTCAACATATATAGTAAGCAGCATGAAGAAAGACTTGACGATGAATAAACTTTTGAGTATGTTAGGGGCAAAGTGTTGAATGGGGCAGTACGAAAAGGAGGGAGGATTGATACTACTACAGAAGTTGCGATGAACATTAAATGATCTAAAAGAATCAAGAAACAATGACAAGAAAGAAACTAGGGTTGTTATTTCGAAGAACAAAAATCATGCGAAAAAAACACCTGTTGAAAAGGGTGAATCTAACACTGAACTCTGTTTCAACTTGTCAGACATAAAAGTATGCAAAAAGCAAATGGTGTGTGGATTCAGGGGGCCACAAGCCATATGTCCACGTTATTCTAATTGTTTCATAAAGTCTGTAAATGTTAAGAATGAAAAAATAACTGTGGCGAATGGCCAACAAATGCAAATCAGGGGGAAAGGTGACATTATCATTAAGACTGAAATGCCTGAAGGGTTAGAACTTTAATGATTAAAAATGTGGTATATGACCCAAATTAAGAAAAAAATCTATTGTTCGTGGCCAATATCTCATAGCCTACGTATGATATCACTTTTTGATGAAAAGCAGTGTGTGTTATAAAAAAGGGTCAGATGTAAGTAATGACTGCCATATACGCAAATGGTTTATATGGAATAAAGTTTTTATATAGAAAGTAAACTTGCTGAAATCCTCATTTGAAAAAAATTGAAAATAGTGTACACGTTTGTCATACGAAGTTAGGTCATATTTAGTTGTGGAAGATTTAGCCACTGGTATGAAACTCAAAGATTGTGGAAATGTCAAACAATGTATATCCATCAGTGAAGGGAAACTTTCGAGCAAACCATTTCCCCAAATTCAAAGTCGAGAACTGAGAAGGTCTTCGATTCGATTCACACGGACGTATGTAGTTCTATGAAAAACCATACAGTATCTGGAAAAAAAAATCTGGAAAAAAAAATTTGTGAGTTACGAAGGATAATATGTTAGCAACAGCTTGAAAAACTTTTTGAATAATTTAGGTATTAAGTTTCAATATACAGTACCATACTGCCCAGAAGAAAATGTTGTTTCAGAGCGAAAAAATCGTACTTTAGTTGAATCAGCTAAATGTATGCTAAACTTTCGTATAAATATTTGGGGGAATGCAGTAATGACTGCTAATTATATTTCAAACAGATTTGCTACAAGATCTAAAGAAAAACGACCAACCATTTGAACTCTGAAATAAAATAAAAATCAGATGCGTTTTGTTACTTTTGACTCACATCTTTGTTCCCGAAGAAAAAGTGAGAGAGAAAGCTAAAGAGATGATAGAAGCAACTAGTAGGGGGCTACAGAATTTTAGATCCCGAGACTGATGAGGTGTTTGTGTGTCGCACTGTAAAATTTAATGAATATCAACCTTTCAAGAAATAATGTAAAGCAAAAAATTAGTCAGAATCTGTTCCTGAAGTAACTATCGCTCTGGAATCAGATACTAATGAAATACTAAGTCTTTATCAGATATCAATATTGGAGTTGAGTAAGGGGAGGATGAAGATATGACAGAAGAAGAACAATATACAGACAACTAGTAGCGGAAAGAAGTTTTAATGAGATCTGGAAGGGTATCAAGGAAGAAAAAGTTTTAAAACTATGTGACGTATAATTTTTTCAGAGATGAACCAAACCAAATTGAAAATGGAGATCCAAAGACGGTGAGTTAGGTTTTAGCATGACAAAAGGGTGAAAAGTGGATTGAAGCCACGAAAAAAAAAATATCAATCGCTGATGGACATGGATACTAGTTGATCTAACCAAAGAAGAAGAAAAGTACAAAAAGTGTGTGTTCAGTGTTGAAAAGGCCCCTAATAATGTGAAATACAAAGCTCGTTCAGTTGCGAAGAATTTCACTTAGCAACAAGGTTTAGACTACTTTGAAACTTTTCCCAAGCTATTGTGAGAAATTTGCACAATAAGACTACTGTTTGCTTCAAATGTGGAATTGTATCTATAGTCCGTTCACGAAAGTTTGAGCTGTCGGAGTTTGCCCATGGAAATTTGGCATATTCCACTGTGTATTTTAAAATTTTAGGTTATGTTGTTCAATTTCTTGTCAGAGATGATACACAATGTTGTCAATATTGCATAGAGTTCTCTGATAACTCGCAAGCTCGTCGGACGAGGCCGGGTACATTCGACAACGTTGACTTTATTTTACGTTATGACAGCAAATACTGCCAACTTCGATAAATTAACAAACGCCTACTATGAGCTCAAACTTTCGTGAACGGATTATATCTATTGATAATTATATATCGAAACGGTGACATTGATAAGGAGATTCGTGTATGAATTTGGAATAATAAAGTTGAAGGGACTGATAAAACTTAAATTCAAACACTCTAACCAGGAACCATGTATATTCTTTAAGATTGTAATCTTTTTTCGAGGATTATTATCATTGCAATATATGTAGATGATTTTTTGATTTGTTTGAATTCTGTATCGTTAGAAGCAGATGTTAAACATGAATGTCATGAATTGTCAAAACATTTTATACTCTAGGACTGGGTCTTAGGTTTCGGTATTTAATATCAAGTATGATGAAGAAAAACATATTTTAAAATTAATCAGAGAGATCACAATATATTTGATCTTCTAGAAATATTCAGAATGAAAGATGCTGAAGTTATTAAGACACCTATTGAACTTGGTTAACAATGGAAAAAGAGTACCTATGAAAAACCAAATTTATCATATCAAAATCTTACGAACTCCTAATGTATTTAATAGTAAATACAAACCCAGATCTTTCATATCCTGTAAGCTATCTAAGCCAATTCAATAGTAGTTTCAATTATGAATATCAGACATATTTAAAGAGAGTTTTGAGATACTTGAAAAGCAATGTTAATATGGACAAGATATCTACTAAAAGTGATACAAGTATTACTTGTTATGTAGATGCAGATATTTCGAATGACGTTAATGTTAGGAAATCTCATTCAGTATATTTTCTTCAAAATATAATAAATGTAATAATTAAGCGATTTCCTAGGAGGCAAAAAATGCAATCTGTGTAGCATTGCAGAACTCAGAGGCTGAATACATTGCTATCACTGAAGCTAAAAGATGAAGTTTTATAACAGGCTTTCTTAGAGAAAAAGTTGGATTTAATGCAACAATTGTACTTTATAATGATAGTGCTCAAAAGCTTATACGAAGTCCGATATATCACAGTAGAACAAAACACATTGATATAGAGTATCATTATATTAGAGAAATGGTTGAGAAGGGCATAATTTTTGCTTTATTATCTTTCCTCTGAAGAAATGGTTGCTGATGTTTTTTTACGAGAGGACTTTTCTGTCCTGAACATAAATTTTGTGTTGGAAATTGAGCAATGTACAGTATAAGTCAGTGTATGACATATCAAGAACATTCCACTACTGCGCCCGTTTGGATGCTCCATAATTCTTAAGTAGCTTGTAGTAGTTTTGACTGCTGCAGTTCTGACTGCTGCAGTTCTAACTGCTGCAGTTATAACTGCTGCAGTTTTGACTGCTACAGCTTTGACTGCTGCAGTATTAACTGATGCAGATCTATTTGGTCTATAACAATAAATCTGATCGAAATCGTTGAAGAATAAGAAGGAATGTTATGCACAAAAACATTCTCACCATTTGGTCATCGTAAAACTGAAATATTTCTTGGTTGTACTGATACTCCTTATGGTTTACCTAACAATAGATAGAATTTGGCTTATAACTATGAATCGGATTGAAATCGTTTAAGAACAGAAGATATGTTTCACCCTTTTTGTCATCATTAAACTGATAGTATGGAAACTGCATGTATTTCTGTTGGGCCGACTTGAATAAAATCACACAAATGAATCATCTACTGATTTCCAATCGACTAGAGATGTTGAAAAATCTACCAATATCATTCTACTACTACAAGTTGTTGGATATAAAAGATTTAGCTCGAAACATCAACAACAATTCGATCGAAGATTTAATAAATGCTTTTTGTAGATTCAATCAATCTGTTGAGAGTTTGTGATCCCAGAATGTATGTACTTCTATAAGAATAAGTATTGAAATATGTGAAACACTGAGTCAATGAAATATACTTGTTCTTCAAATTGTATTTTTTCTTAAAGCAGCTATCTGTGCGTCGTCTTTTTAAACTACGTAATACAAATGGTTTTCAATAAAATAATTCAGTCAACCCCCGGTATCTATACAACTAAATCAACACATTCCCTATACAGCTTAGTTGGCCTAGCCTTCTTATATTGAATTCATTAGGTACGTATGAAGGAAGATACGCGCAAAGGTTTCTGATCCTGCGTCAGTGCTTTTCTCGAATATGGGTTCGGATATTCACGTCAAATAATATCGGATGTTCAAAAATAAAAAAAAAATCATCCTCGAACTACTATATGCTATTTTTATATCATACTATTACTACAAGTTCCTGGATATCATCAAAGATTTAATTCGGAACCCCCACAACAAACAAAATTCGATCGAAGATTTAATAAATGCATTTTGTAGAATTAATCCATCTGTTGAAAGTTATGTAATCCTAGAATGTATGTACTTCTATAAGAATAAGGTATTGAAGATGTTGTTGAACATTGAGTTAATAAAAAAACATGTTCTTGAAATTGTTTTCATTTATTGAAGTAATTGTAGTTGCCAAATCATTTTATTCAGTTCGATTCAGTCTAATTCTCACTCGAGTGGACATCTCACGACCGATTATAATATTGTTTCCCTTTCTTAGTAGAATGAAATTTCAAACATAAATTCTCTAAAAACAGAAATCGAAAATTAATGCTGAAATCTTCTAATTCTACTTGAACTGATATTTTGACAAGTAGGAAAATAAAAATGGTCACCTAGACTATGAAAGTGAGTTTCACACATATATTCCTTCTATGCAAAACACATATTCATTCAATATCTCAAACAATAATTTCAATCATGCGTCAGAACCCTCAGATGTGCCCGCTTTATAACACCAAACACCCCAAACTCTTATAGCTTTGGTAGCCTATGTGGTATGCGACTTGACTCGCACCCAAACTTCTCGGGTTCAAATCCCTGCCCGTGTCCGTCCGAAACTTTTATACAGATCGCTACAAAACTGTCATGGCGTCATCCGCTAGGTGGCGCCACACCCTGACCGTCTTTAAAATCGCCTGAATCGA
>CM024240.1:37542437-37990301 GCA_013421045.1 Propylea japonica
TTCACTTGTTTAGTGGGGTATCAAAGGATCAACGTGCAAAGAGGGGAGTTTCACTAATTATCAACAAGAAATTTAAGAAGAATATTACTGATTGGAACTATTACCGAAACATAATAAGGATGAATCTAGATATCTATGGCAGAAGAATTACAGTACTTGGAGTATACGCATTTTCCGATGATGAACCAGTGACAGCAAAAGATGCATTCTTTGAAAAACTTGATTGTCCAGTGTTGGGAAAAATAGAGAAATAATAATTTTAATAGCCGATTTCAACAGCCGAATTGGCAAGAAAATCAATGATAGTGTCGTCGGACCATATGTGAAGAACATATAAATGATAATGGACAACGATTGATAGACCTTTGCACTCATAAGGAATTAAAAATAGCAAATGGATTTTTTTTAACATAAGCTTATTCATAAATACACCTGGGAACAGAAAAACTAGAAACCTTAAGTCTATAATAGATTTGTGATTGTGAAACAGTCATCAAACTTACAACTACAGGATGTTCGGGTGCAGAGAGGAGCCATTTGTGGAAACCGACCATTATTTGGTTCGAGCTAAATACATATTCCGATTCCGGCTGGCATACGACTTCAAAAAACAACACTAAGAACAGTGAAGGCGGCGACTTTCGTGAACTATCCAAATTACAACTGGACAGTCTTACTAACGAAAGCATGAAATTCTTGTATCAAGGCGCTTAGATGGATACTTGACGTTATCTGACAGTATGTCCTTTGAAGACTCGTTTGAAGATAGATTCAACAACATAATAGAGAGCATTCACACAAGCAGCACAGGATGCATTGGGCAATACAGAAAAACAGGAAAAGCACAAAACTATGGTGGACAGATGAGATCGCAGAACTCGTGAACACAAAAAAAATTTATACTTGAAGTGGCTAAACACAAAATCAACAGAAGATGAGGGGCATACAAAAAAGCAAAAGAGAAACACGAAAAAAATGAATCATCAGAAAAATGAGATCTGGGATAAAAAATTCCAGGAAATAGATGGATATATAGGCGGCAGAAGATGCGCAGAGGCATGGCGATTCATTAAACGGGTAAGAACAACAGGCAATGAAAAAGTTCACTTTCAGAGTATATCAGCGGAACAGTGGATGCAACACTATAGAAATCTACTAACAGAAACAAGAGACAATATACTCAGGATGATATTTCAGTGAACATAGAGGGGGAACATATGTAATAGAGGAAAAGATGGTGAAATCAGCTATAACCGGACTGAAGAATGGACGATCATTGGACCAGAGGGAGTGTATTGTGAACTGTTGAAAAATGGTACGGAAAAACTGATATCAGCTTTAACAAGAATATTAATGAATGTCTGAATGGTCAGGAAGTTCCTCGCCAATGGAAGATGGCACACATATCATCTATATTCAAAAAAGGCAATAAAAGCCGACTGTCACAAATTATAGGGTATATCGGTGACAAGCTCATTTAGCAGTGTTATATGGGAGGATATTGAGAGATCTAATAGAAGCAGAAATAACAGAAGAAGATCAATGTGGGTTCAGAGCTGGAAGATCTTGCACAGATAATGTTTTCACTATGAAACAGATATAGAGAAGAGATCGGCTGTTAATCTGGAAACTCATATATTATTCATAGATCTCTCAAAGGCTTATGATAATATACCCACCAACAAGTTATGGGAAATTTTACAGAACACTTCCATCAACCAAACTCTCATAAACGCTCTGAAAAATCTGTACAAAGATTCCACATCAAGAATAAAAATAGGAAATAAACTGTCTAACGAGTTCTTTGTAACGAAGGGTCTTCGACAAGGTGCTGTGTGTCACCAATGCTGTTTAAACTTTATGTTAAAAAAGTTTTGTCGAAATGGAAACAAAAATGTTCAGGTATGGGTGTTCCTGTGGCAGATAACACAATCTTTAGTTTACAGTTTGCGGCGATCAGGCAGTTCTTGCAGGAGATAAAGAGGACCTCGAATATATGGCAAGAAAGTTGAAAAGAGTGTACGAAATTGGGGACTCACAATAAACATCGAAAAAACTAAGTATTTGTGCGTAGGGGGAGAAAGTAGTGAGCTGCAACTAGAAGGTTCGGAAAAAATAGGGGGTGAAGAAATATAAATATTTGGGTGTAACATTTGATAAAACAGCTTCAGACGACAAGGAAATAAGATCTAGAGTGATACAAGCACGAAAAGCAATTGGATGTCTGAATGGAATTCTCTGGAGTAAAAATATAACAACACGTAGAAAGTACAATATATACAATACACTCATTAAGAGCAATCTGTTGTACGGATCGGAAACTTGAGGATGACTGACAGACATAAACGAATGGTGGAAGCAACGGAAATGGATGCTTTGAGAAGATCAGTTAGAGTATCAAGGATGGACAGAGTACGGAATGAAAGAATAAGAGAACAAATAGGGCTACAGGATACAGTTTTAACTGACATAGAGAAAACAACTCATCTGGTACGGCCATATACAATATGGATGAAGGCAGAATACCAAAACAAGCTATGAATTGGATACCACATCATCGCAGAAAGCGAGGACGCCCGAAAACAACTTGGAACGAAGGAATCCGAAAAGCGATGAGTGCAAGAAACTTAAATGATGATCAATGGAGGAACCGAAGGCAATGGAAACTAGATATCGGACAACGTCGTCGCACGTTCTAAACCGATTATATATATATATATAATATTAATATATATAATTAGTCGATAACCACCATTTCAATATATATATATATATATATACAGGGTGATTTTTTAAGTGTTTCATTAGACGTTTTCGAGGAAGGAATTGTAATACAGATTCAAGATTTTGGAGTTTCGTTTTAGAGTACATGATCTTTAATTGTAAATATTTTCAAGAGGAATCTACTTCCGGTTTCACCGGAAACGAATGTAACTTCGTTATTTCAAATGCAACACCCTGTATATTTATACATATTCGAATTCTTCGTTCAATTCTACACTGATTTGATGTATGATATGTGCAACCACTCAAGCGGTTCTTGAATTATAGCCTGATTATCAAATTTTTTGAAAAAAAGGTTGTCACAAATTAGTGTCCATATCTTCAAAATCCCTCATTACAAGAATTTCTTTTTGCGAAAGTGGAACAAAAGAAAGTACGCTGATACTGTTTCTTGTATAACTTATGAGGAAATATTATACAGGGTGTCTGAAAAAGGGCCCCAAAGTGAGCCTCAATAAACTATGAAATCTCACTTTTTTCAAATGGCAACCCTATAATTTTGTAATTCCAATCGATTGCTCGTCAAAAACTAGTTAGGGTGTCCCGAACATTTCATCCTCTAAAATCAGTAGTTTTGCCGTTATTGAAAAAAATTCGAATTTCAGGATTGAATCAAGGTTTCTTAGTCTAACCATGCATTTATTAGGATAGAAATTTTCAAGAAGGCTGTGTCTGTTGATTTATAATGCATTTTAGAGAACTGTCATTTATACTTTTTTGATCCATCGGGCACTATGCAAAATATGAATTACAGTAACAGTGATGTATTGAATATGTCCTTCATTTATGGTGAATGTAACAAAATATTAGAAAGGGCAGTCAGAACTTTTAACGAAAGAAATCCACATTTACCACCTTTAACAAAATCGAAGTTCAGGAAGTATCAAAACAATTTTCTCCGTAGTGGAAGCATTAACCTAAAACGGAATCGTGTGAATACAGTAACAGATCATTCATTATTATCTATTACTGTATTCACTCGTGTCCGTTTAGAGCTAAGGCTTCCAGTACGGAGAAAATTGTTTTGATACCTCCTGAACTTTGATTCCGTTAAAGTCAATAAATGTGAATTCGTTCGTTGAATTTCTAATTACCTGTTCTACGAATTTGTTACATTTGCCGCAAATAAAAAACATACCCTTGATATATCATTCCAGTGAAATTATTATTGCATGTTATGCTTAGTGCTTGATCTGTAAGAATAAGTAAGAATGACAGTTCCTAGCATAGCCTACTTCAAAAATGCAAGCTTACAAACTGTGCGAAACCTGTCTTTAATCGTGAAATTCGAATTTTATTGAATAACGGCCAAAATACTGATTTTAGAGGCATGAAACGTTCGGGACACTATAACTGGTTTTTGACGAGCAATCGATTGGAATTACAAAATTATAGGGTTGCCATTTGAAAAAAGTGAGATTTCATAGTTTTATTGAGGCTCACTTTGAGGCCCTTTTTCAGACACCCTGTATAATATTTCCTCATAAGTTATACAAGAAACAGCACAGCGTACTTTCTTTTGTTCCACTTTCGCAAAAAGAAATTCTTGTAGGGGTATTTTGAAGATATGGACACTAATTTGTGATAACCTTTTTTTAAAAAATTTGATAATCAGGCTATAATTCAAGAACCGCTCGAGTGGTTGCACATATCATACATCAAATCAGTGTAGAATTGAACGAAGAATTCGAATATGTATAAATATACAGGGTGTTGTATTTGAAATAACGAAGTTACATTCGTTTCCGGAGAAACCGGAAGTAGATTCCTCTTGAAAATATTTTACAATTAAAGTTCATGTACTCTAAAACGAAAATCCAAAATCTTGAATCTGTATTACTATTCCTTCCTCGGAACGTCTAATGAAACACTTAAAAAATCACCCTGTATATATATATATATATATTATTTTTTGAATTGAGAGCTAACAAAATACAATACAAGAAACAAAAAAGTCCCTAGCTGAGGTTGGTGCAAAAACGGGTACCATACTATTCTGTCGTATGATACCAGAGCACAGGGAAAAATCTCAGTAGAAAAAACCCTGCCTCGCCGCTTTTACAAAATTGGAACTTAAAACAATTCGAATAAATACCTTCAATATTCAGATACAAAATACGTAATTCTTGCTCTTGGGCCAGGAGGGTGTTTTAAACCAGGTCTGGCGTTCCAAGTGATGATTTTCGAATCTTCTGTTCTTCTAAGACCGCTACAGGACCCTACTGAAGGGTAATCATCTCCCATAGATTTAAATAGTGGTATTTCATCCTAAATATCGAATTTAATTTCGGAATAATAATATAAAAAAAAACGTGTGACAAACTTATGTCAAAATGACAATGTATGTTTTGGCTTCAAACACGGCAATATATCTGAAGAAGAATATCAGGCACACAACAAAGAAAGGAATGTGCGAGTGAATCAAAGGCAAATGACAAAATGAAGGCTGAGAAAGGGGAAATTATAGCTTCAAATTGTGCCCCTCATACCTGCTAATAAAATGTATTTCAAGACAAGTTGTGCTGTCATAACTTTACTGTTTTCGATTTAAAACTCACGAGGTGATGTGCTACTGGTTTTCAGAGAACGAGAATGATCAACTGAAGGCTTCAACGTTTGCATCATGTATCATAAATTACCTGGAAGAATGCTGTATCACACCTGGAAGAACTCCGATTGATTATTTACTCCGATGGTTGTGGTTATCAAAACGGGAATAATATTCTTGCTTGCTAATGCACTCTTGAATTTTGCCATTAATTTTAATACTCTAGTATTGCAAAGATACCTTGAACCAGGACAAACTCAAATGGAGTGTGACTCGGTTCATAGTGTAATTGAACGCAGTCTAAGGCATAAAGAAATTTATCTGCCAAGCGATTACTCCTCAGTAACTATGGAAGCCAGAAAAACTCCCAAGCCGTATGTTGTCAAGATTTTGGATCACAAAATTTTCAGAGATTTTTCATCTTCCTATCATTTAAGATATTCTTCTATTCGGCCCGGAAAAAAAAGAAAAGCTACTGATCCAGTCATAAATGATATAAAATGTATAAAATATGACCCAGTAAGAATTTCAAACCAATAGCTCCTATATAACATAAATAATAACAAATATTGAAATAAAAAATCTTTGAATAGACACAAGTAACTCACGAACTGATTATCAACTGACCATCAAAACACAGAAAAACATAATATAACAATAATAAAGCAGTTTTTTGATCCTCCTGTAAAATTTACATCCATCGAGATAGGAGCTATTGCCAGGTCACCGACGAAATACTGTTAAATTTTACCCAGAGGGATGTGATATTTACAATGTACGAAAGCAATTGAAGGGTCACGAGGAAAAACAGCGGTAGTCCACTGTTTTGAATTTTTCAACAGATGGTGCCATCTGCTAGTATAAAAAGAGTACTTTCATCCTGTAGGTATATATCAAAATCAGGATAAGAAACGATAGTCCACATAAACTCGACCATTTGAAATCGGTATATGGGGGAAAAACAGCTGAGGTCCCTCGCGTTAGGGGAAAGACTAACAGAAGTCCACTTCTTCCACTTAGACGGTTAGGTGAGGTATCGTATGGGCTTTCAGTGCGTAATACTCGTACATTCTGATAGAGGCGTGTTGCATTTTAGAAGTGAATTATGCTTGAATAATAAAATGAATAGTGACTTCAGTTCAAGTGAGGACGAATATAAGCGTTCAAAGTTGACAAAGAAGAGGAAAAAACTTATGGGAAAACTCAAGCTTTCAAGTCACGAGTCAGTTGAAGACTGTTTCTGTAAACGATTTAGATGTTATGAAAATGTTCCTTTATCTGCTAGGAATGTTATATTACCTAATTTAAATCGTATGTCGTCTAGAGATGAACAAAACAGCTACCTCAGCGGTCTTATTACTGCCATACCAATTCAAAGACGTCGTCCTAGAACGAATTATGAGGTATCGGTACCAAATAAGTCTTCGTATGCTTATAGAGTCATGGTGAAAGATGAAAATATCTATCAATTCAGTGGTATTCAAGTTTTTTTAAGGCTTTTCTGTCAATTCATTCAGATCATCGCCACGCCAGCAATACCTTCCCAACAGGGTGTTCGACGCTTGGAACCAACTTCCATCGACGATTGTGGAGTCTCCAACTGTCAATGCATTCAAGAACAGACTGGATAGATGGCATCCTCATTGATTATCGAGATTTCTTCTATAAATGTGTTTTTTTTCTATATCAAATGTTCATTTCGATGTGGTTATATTATTATTTTTTCGGTTTTATAGGTTTATCCTCAACCCTCATTCATTTTAAATAAATAAATAAATAAATTAATGAAGCTCGAGTCCGATTCATTAAAAAAAGTTTGATAAATACTGGAACTACCCCAAAAGATTGACGGGAAAAACATAACAATCGACCTCACAAAATAAACAATGATGTACACGATGCCATTGTTGATTTTATAAAAAATCTCAAAGGAAGAAAGTCACATTATTCTCTGAACGATACTGATAAATTATACCTTCCTGATGAGCTGAATATAATATAATTTTCAAACAAAGTTCAATATTGCATTTGGGTATCCCAGGAAAGACACTTGTAGTGAGTGTGATATGCTGAATTCTCAAATATCAGCACTCGGAGAAGCGTGTAAAACCGCTGAAACTGATACTCTACGACGATGGATGGTCCAATGAACAAATAATATGTTTGTCTCTCTCGAATGGAATGCTGCGCGTAAAGGTCCGTATACACAGTGTGAGGCTGCTCGCTGCGAATGCCTCGAACCATCTGCCTCAGGGTGAAGCATACGCTCTTCTGCTAGTTTTCAACCGCAAATGCTCACTGCGAAACGCGCACCACCTGCATTCGCAGTGAAGGCAGACAATACAATGTGATGAGAAAATACGTCGTTGGTGGGTAAAAAAAAATTTCAAAATAGATTGTTATATGGGAACAGACTCCTACAAGACGTGCCAAGTTTTTTGTGAATGTTCAAGCAAGATTTTGAACATTTAATTACATTGATAGAGCTGTCGTGAAAAAACGTGTCACATACATGCGAAGTGCTATTACTGTCAAGGAAAGATTACCTCATAAGCCTGGTTCTCAGAGCTTCCACGTGAAGCCAGTGACAGTTTTTCCACCAATCAGAGAATATCAACAAAACTTCCCCTGACCCCCTCCTTTTGGTTTCTGGTTGTCAAAATCTGTCGCGACACGCCTCCTCTGTAGTTGAAATAACCAACTTCACTTGTATTTCTGCGACAGCGAGGGAGAAAAAAGGAGTAGTGGGGATTGTCGCTGGCTTCACGTCGAAGCTCTGAGAACCAGGCTTTACTCTAAGAATCTTAGCTGCTGAAGATTCATTTACAAGTTTGAAATACC
This sequence comes from Propylea japonica, assembly GCA_013421045.1. Taxonomy (NCBI): domain Eukaryota; kingdom Metazoa; phylum Arthropoda; class Insecta; order Coleoptera; family Coccinellidae; genus Propylea; species Propylea japonica. Next base: position 37,550,611 of record CM024240.1, read on the forward strand.
TTTTTCGTACATCCAAACAACGAATATCTATGATTGTTCCAGAAGTATGGGATGCATTTATTACAGCCCTAAGGCATTCTTGTGTCTTGTACGGTGTGAGGCAGACAGTACAGGTATCCACTTGACGAACAGCTCGGGCGAGGCACCTCTGAGCACTGCTCTTTTACCAGCAAGCACACGGATTGCTTAGAATTGTGCGACCCGAACGCCGCATACCTAGCAAGCCCTGTATCCACATTCCACAGTCCGAGTCCAAGCCGAGCATGCGCTACGAGGCCTTCGCAGTGAACAACCCCGCACTGTGGATACTGGATACCGGCCTCAATACTCGATGCGAGAACGGCCGGTTCTCAGAGTAAAAAATAAACATAGAGATGCCTTCACGCATTTGTTAGGTGCGTTCAAGATGACGATCGGCAGGGAGAGTAGAATTGTTAACGGAATACGAAAGGGTAGATTCGAGCACAATTGTGAATTCGAACGCGCTAGAGTTTGAGATGACATCACGTCTTGCTAACCTAACTTTTTTGTTTTGGTTTTGTGACAGAAATTCGAATTTGCTTCCGAGAAATAATAATAAATTAATTTAAAACATAATGAAACCCTACGCTACTGTGAATATGAACCATTTGGAAATTCGGCTTCTAGCCGAATTATTTATATGTATTTGATTCCGATGATGAAGATGAAAGCAGAGAAAATATTCGAAGATTAGAAAAGATACAGTTTTTCGTAGAAGAAACTGTACCAAGGTACAATTTTCAGCAATTCAAGCAGCATTTCCGACTGAAAAATACTACTTGAGATAATTATGGAAAACTTACATTCTGTTGTTGATAGGAAGAAAATGAGAATATCTGGCAATCCTAAATTAACTTCGGAAAAACAAATGTTAATATCATTATGGTATTTTTCAAACATAGAAAGTTTCAGGTAGGAAATGATGTTGGATGTTATTTCAATATATGAATGTAAATAAATAAATTATTCATCTATACATTAATATTTTATGTTCTTATTATTATAATTGATATAGCAATATCAAAAGAAAGGAATAAGTTGAAACTATTTTATTGGTTTCCATAACTTTTTAGATGTGTAGCCGATAGATTCGGTGTAAGCAGATCGACTGCTTGGGATTGTGTTAACAAAATCTGTAAAGATTTACTGGCATTAAATGAGAACAAGAAAATTATAGCTCTAAAAGACGATGACTGTAATAATACGAAGAACTTTTTTAGGAATGAAACTCACTTTCCAGGTAATAAATAGGAGCATTCTCTTTATTTTGATAATAATTATTTTATATTTATGTAGAAATTCTTGGAATAATTGATGGTTCTCATATCCCCTTAAAGCTCCGAAGAGTTACCCAGTTTCTTATATTAACCACAAGGGCTATCATTCTGTAATTCTTCAGGGAGTATGTAACTGGAAAAAAAAATTATCCATTGCTATTGTGGCGAGGTTTGGTCTATGCATGATGCTCGAGTATTAAGGCGGTCAGATTTTGATGCCATGCTTGGTTCCTTAGAAATTCACCAGGATGAGCATTTTATAGGGGATTCTGCTTACACATTGAGGAGCAACTTACTTGTTCCTTTCAAAGATAATGGTTATCTTACTAATGTTCAGATAAACTATAATAATACATTTGCAAAGGCTCGTATTTTTATTGAACATGCTTTTGCCCTATTAAAAGGAAGATTTAGAAGGCTTAAACTGATGGAAGCTACTCGAGTTGAAATAATTCCTCAAATAATAATGGCAACCTGCATTTTACACAATATTTGCATAGATAATGAAGAACTAGATATCAATTTTAATGAAGTCATTCAAGAGGAAATGTTGATGCGGCCAGGTAATGTAGTCATTGGAAGAGAGCATAACAGAATCGCACTTGTAAAACGAAATAACATTGCGAATAATTTATACTTGACAAGAAATAATCAGTAGAACCTGTTTGATTTTATTCAATATTTTTATTCAAAACATCTTATAGACTAAAAAACATAATGTATTCTATATAAACTAGCGAACCGCCCCGGTTTCGCACGGGTACCTCGTACGCGCTATTTATAGGCACGCTCTTGCCGCACCGGGCGGCCGCAAACGCTACGTCCCGCAATTTTTAAATCTGTACTATCTTCGAAAATATTCACTTAAATCATACGATGTAAAGGGCCATATAGATCTATATTAAATGAACAATGTATTCAAGGTATGTTATTGGTTGAGAATTAATCCTGTATTAGTTAAAATCGCTTCGAAAATTAGCCATTATTTGTCGTGAAAAGTAAATAAAAAAAAAGTTATTGTGGGTTATCCATAAGAGATAGACATATACCATCACGGACTTTTCTGTAGACCTTTTCAATGTGTACAATACTTAGTAACGGGTGTTTTTTTAGGAGGTTTGTTTTTCCGATAGATGCCGTTTTATTTTATGACAGTTGTTTTGACAGCTCAAAGTGGCATTTCTACTCAGTATTGTTTGGCAAATCATTATGACTAGGTTAACTCCAGAACAACGTTTTCAAATCGTGGTAATTTATTTTCAAAATCAGTGTTCAATTAAAAATGTTTATAGAGCACTTCGTGAATTTTATGGTGCACATAATCGTCCGTCAGAGACCACCATAAAGAACGTAATTACCAAATTTCGGTCTACATTCACTCTTTTGGATGCCAAGCCACCGACAAGAAGGAGAAGAGTTCGTACAGAAGAAAATATTGCTGTCGTTGAGGCCAGTGTCGAGGAAAACGACAAACGTGAATGGAAATCGATACAGAACCATGATCAATGAGTTTTTGTTGCCAAATCTTGAAGATATGGATATGGATGAAATGTGGTTTCAACAAGATGGTGCCACTTGCCATACAGCACGTGAAACAATCGACTTATTGAGAGAAACTTTCAACGACAACATTATTTCGAGAAATGGTCCGGTGAATTGGCCTCCGCGTTCGTGCGATTTGACGCCACTCGATTACTTTTCGTGGGGATACGTGAAGTCATTGGTTTATGTGGATAAACCTCAATCGATTGACGCTTTGAAAACCAATATTCAACGTGTCATTGCTGACATACGCCCTCAAATGCTTGAAAAAGTGGTCGAAAATTGGACCTCCAGAATGACATTTGTGAAAAATAGTCGTGGTGGCCATATGCCATAAATTGTGTTTAAATGTTAAATGCCAAAAGATTATCTACCAAATAAAAAAAAAATTTGGTCATTTCATAATTTTATATGTGTTTTATTCAAAAATAAAATCGGCAACCTCTTAAAAAAACACCCGTTACATTATTTTGATAAAACTCGTAGGGTTCAGCCTGCGTTTGCAATGTAAGCGAAAAAATGAAATTATTTACGACATCACATTAGAAACCTCAAAAATAACAGTACTTCTCCACTATTCAATGGATGTTATTATACATATAAACCTTCCTCTTGAATCACTCTATCTAATAAAGAAAACGCATCAAAATCCGTTGCCTAGTTTCAAAGATTTAAGCATACGAGGGGACATAGGGACAGAAAAAGCGACTTTGATTTATACTATGTAGTGATGTGCCGCAGTAAAAAATATCTGAATTCTCACCATTTGGAAACAAAAGATAATCAACAATCATAAAAAAACAAAAGATACCTATTCTATTCAGTTCTTTTTTTTTACTGAAATACCTCAACTTAAACAACGATTTTAATTAAATAAAACGTACTTAAAAATAATTTGCTGTTCGTGCGACTAAAAACAAAAGATTATCAACAATCATCAACAACAAAAGATACCTATTCTATTAAGTACTTTTTCTGAACTTACATATCTCACCTTAAATCACGATTTTTGAAAATAATTTCCCTAATATTAAATTGATCTAACTGTAAATTTTAATCAAGATCTTAATAGAAAATTGCAATCCATAAATTATGGTTTTATTTAATCTAGTCTTATCTCACCTTATGTAGGTACTTATAATTACTATAAGTGCGATTTAAAAATTAACCTCAAAATAGAGTATAATTTATATTTTAAAACTACTATCATACAATTATTTATCATAACTTACTTATAATAACTGATACGTTGTCGCGCTGAAAAGCACGTTTTTATTACCTAAGTATTGCTATTTTCCTCGCTGGAGAGCTCCGATATAATAAACGCGTCCGATTGCTAAATTCAAATAAAAGTGCTACAGGGAAGCAGGGAACACCGCGGAGACTACATTAAAACCTACGGATTTTGAACCAATCAGAGCGAAGCTGACAATTTGAAATTTGACAGACCGCGTGTGTTTACATTTTCATCAGATGTCAGATTGACGTATGCGAAAGTCGAATTATTGATTAGAATTGTAATTTTTAAGGATTGCAGCTTGAAATTTTCAGTTGACGCGTTCAAGAAGCTTGAGCTAATTATTTCGTGTTAAACATTGATATGGGAATAAGGAAATCGTTGTTGACTTTCCTACTTGATTCAAAGGTAACTTTATCTCTTATTTCCATCAACGTGAATCTATTAGAGTATTGATTCTATTTTCAGTTTATTTCTAAGTTGTTCAGCACACCAGGAAAAACAAGCAATGAATAATGAAATTATTAATTATTGAATTAGGAATTTGAGGAGATTATGGTACTAACTTTTAATTTTTTAATTAAGTTCGAACAACTGTTCGAATTAAATCTTGATGATATGAAAATGGGCAATCGGTATTATTGACTTGAAGCGTGAGTTGGTCCCTAATTACCTTTATTGAGGATTTCTTTGAGTATTGATATTATTTTCAGATTGCACCTCTTTTGTCCAGCATTCCAGGAAAAACATGCCCCATCATAATCAGAATAATGACTCCTAATAAGAGAAGAATAAAAGAGGTCATCTGTTTCTACATATCTTACATTTTAGCATCTATTAAATATACCTGATTTACTCTATAACTGAAAATTATGAATGGCCTTTATTTGATGAACCTCTTGTGTAGGAGTCATTCTGATTGAAATACTATTAGTACAATTCTCCCAATACTTTTTTCAGAATGGAAGTTCGGTTAGGTATAATTTTTATTAATTGATAAGCCTCCTGCACAGGAGTTATTCTAATTTGAAAGCAATATTAGTATAATTCTTTCATTGAATATTTTTTTGCAGAAGAGAGGCTACTTGTTAAATATTAAGAAGGGAAAAGAAATAGCTGAAAATTCAAGACAAAAAACAGTTTTTTGTGAATAACTCAGAAAATATCCACTTTAGGGCAAGGGTGTGATGCATACACTCACATTATTTTTTAACGTAGATTCAATATCGGCCATAAAAAAATGGGGTTCTAATTTGAAAAAATTGATTTTTCACGATTTTGTCATCCCTAACTCTGAAAGCGATTTTTTCACCCCCTGTATCATGAATCGCGATTTCGATTTTCAAAGTGGATACATCAATCTTACATCTTGAAAAATCCCAAAAATGAAAATTTTCCATCCAAAAACCTCGAAGTTATTCTTGTTTCAGCGGAGCTCTATTTTCGATTTTTTTTTCGAATTTTCTTGCTGAGAGAGAATTTTTCAACCAAAACTGAAAAATGTTACATCAAAATAACTTGAAATTTTCTAAGGAATCTATTTCTGCAATAAAAAAATGGTGTTCTAATTTGAAAAACGGAAGTTGACGTAATTTCCGGAAAAACCGGAGGTGCTCATGCCTTGAAAATATTTTAGATTTCATCAGCATCGTGAAATACTTATAAGTGCTGAATTTCATGAAAATACGTTCAGTAGTTTCCCGTATAAATATGGGTGAGGTTCCTCGTGAAAGACCCTGTATTATACCTTTACACATGCTGAAAAGAGAACTTAACATACTGAAACTGATCCATAAAATAACACAACTTTCTATAATTCAAAATTATGTAGGACCTCAAATCTTGCCTTATGGTTGTCAAAGCAATACATAAAGTTGACCATTAACTTCAATGTTCTGCATTTACATTTTATTATTCATTGCTTGTTTTTCCTGGTGTGCTGAACAAATAAGAAGTAAACTGAAAATAGAATCAATACTCTAATAGATTCACGTTGATGGAAATTGGAGATAAAGTCACCTTCTAATCAAGTAGGTAAGTCAACAACGATTTTCCTATTCCCATATCAATGTTGAAAATGAAATAATTCGAACTGAAGCAAATAAGTTCAAGCTTCTTGAACGCTTCAACTGAAATTTTCAAGCTGCAATCCTTAAAAATTACAATTTTGTGAAAATAATTCTAACCAATAACTCGACTTTGACTTCGCTTACGTCAATCTGACATCTGATGAAAATGTAAACACACGCGGTCTGTCAAATTGTCAACTTCGCCCTGATTGGTTCAAAATCCGTAGGTTTTAATGTAGTCTAACACCGCGGCCTCAGACGCGCTATTTATAGGCACGCTCTTGTCGCACCGGGCGGCCGGCCGGTACCGACGCAGGTCCACAGGGCACAGATAACGCGACTGAGCTGCGCTCAGATGTAAAAGGCCACGCCCCCTTCTCCCGAAGCGAGCACGAACGCCAACCGAATTAAACCGATGGCCCCGCGCTGCTTTGGCTTTCATACGTTTTATATCCGATTATTTACGACATCACATTAGAAACCTCAAAAATAACAGTACTTCTCCACTATTTAATGGATGTTATTATACATATAAACCTTCCTCTTGAATCATTATTTAAAAAAAAGCATCCAAATCCGTTGCGTAGTTTCAAAGATCTAAGCATACATTGGGACATGGGACAGAGAAAGCGACTTTTTTTATACTATGTAGTGATATATCTTTCAAAACAAAATATTGGAGTATTCAAAACACCTTACAGCCAAAAAAACAACATATATGTAAGATTCCTTTCGTAAAACGATTAAGATTGCATCTGTAATGAAGGTTTATTTCTGATACATGAATAAATCTATAATGAAAACATACCTGTAATGAAGAAATCGAAAATATCAGTCAATACGAACAGGAATCAAAATGAACATCTATCTTATTACTATAGTTACTAACTAATAAACAATTATGTGATTATGAATAAGGCTACATAGATCAAAAGATTAATAGAACAAGAACTGCATCTGAAGTACGGTCATGTCGTACTTTACATCCCCACACCTAGAGGCTACTCCGGAGTATCAGAGAGAACTGGAAAAAGTTTAGAAACATGGAAAAAATTTGATTCAGCTTTTTTTATACCCGAGTCAATTTTATAAATAGAATTCGAAAATTTTTCCAAAATTTTAAATGGACCAGTTCGAATTTCATCTAATTTATTTCTATTTAAACTATTTCCATGCGATACGAAAACGTAGTCACCCACATCAAAAATAGGGTATTTACGAACTTTATCAATTCTAGTTTTATTAAGATTATAAATTTTTTGGGAATTTTCAAAAGCTTTTTCCCTATCTTTTTCCAGATCTCTTTGAACTTTACAGCAATCAGGTACAATTTGTATATCAATATTGTTGAGTAAATAATTAGGACTGAATTGCGTAGAAGTATGAATCGTATTATTATATTCTTCTACACATTCTTCTGCTATGACAGACCAAGGTCGATTCAAACGAGAGGAGTCTTCATTTATTTTACATCTAATACGGTTAACTAAAGTTTGATTTAGCCTCTCATTCAATCCGTTGGAAAATGGACAGTCGACAGCAGTGAAAATTAAATTTACAAAATTTTTCTTTAGAAATAATTTAAATTCTTTAGAATTGATACCACTGTATTGATCGGTTAATAGAGTTCCTATTTTGATATTTTTATTCAGAAGCCTCTTCAAAAGTGTAATGAAATCATGTCCTTTTTGATTTTTCGAAGTATGAATGAAAGCATAACGAGTAAAATGATCGACCAGTATATGAAGATACTTTTTAGAAGAATTGTTTCCACCAAAGCCACCAACTGTATCTAAAGACATATACTCATAAGGACGTTTAGCCGGTCCTAATTGGGAAAGATAGCCAAAAGTAAATGGAATGCGTGATTTGTTCTTTATGCAGACTGCACAAGAATGACAAAAATCAGTTATTAACTTCCTTAAATTACGACAGAAATAAAATGGTGATAATTTCAATTCTATTTGTTTTGGACCGATATGGCCAAATTTATCATGAATTTGTTTTATTATATTACGACAGAATTCGGAAGAAATTATAATTTTATGATAGTTTTTACGTTGAGTATAAAGAATATCGCCTTTTTTTATAATACGAAGAGAAGACGGTAAACTATTTTTAATGTTGGTTTGATCTTTTATTATCTCTTGTAATTCGATAAAATTTACAACTTTAAATTCCTCTGCCAAAGTTGAGGAATCTAGAACAGGATTGCGAGATAAACAATCTGCTTCAGTATTAAAATTTCCTGGAACATATTTCACTTTAAAATTATATTGTGATAGATAAAACATCATATGTCTGAATTCTTCATCTGTCTGAGATTGTATGTTAAGATTTTCTAAAGGTTTATGGTCTGTATGAACTTCAAAGTTCATATTTATAAGCCAATAATGCCAATATCTTAACGATTCTTTTATGGCTAAACATTCTAAGAATACAGCCTTCTTACGTTTTTGATATTCATTTAATTTTTTTGAAAAATAAGCAACAGGTTTATAGTAACCGTCGTCCTGTTTTTGTTTTAAAATTGCTCCTATGCCAATGACACTAGCATCAGTTTGCACAATAGTATCTCTTCGGGGATTAAAAATTGCCAAACATGGTTCCGAGCAAAGATAATCCTTTATTAATTTGAAACTTTTCTCGCATTCTGAGGTCCATTCGAAATTTACATTTTTCCGAAGTAAATTGTGAAAAGGTTCCAAAATTTGGGAAATATTAGAAATATATTTTCGATAAAAATTAACTTTACCTAAGAATTGACGTATATTTTTTTTAGTTTGAGGAGTTGGAAACTCCTTAATTGGAATGACGTTATCATTAATGGGTTTCGTGACGTTATTTTCAATAATATGACCAAGATATTTCACACTCTTTTTGGCAACATTACACTTTAAAAGTTTTAATCGGAATCCTTCTTTTGAAATTGCCTGCAATAATTTCTCTATATGACATAAATGTTCTTCAAACGTTAAAGAAAAAATTAATATGTCATCGATGTAATTGATACAAAACTCATCCAAACCATTTCGACGAATGATATTTCTTAAGATTCTCTGAAAAATTGCTGGAGAAGTTTTTAAACCAAAAGGTAGGCATTTCCAATTATAATGTCCATTTTGTGTAACAAAACCAGTTTTATAATAATCTTTGCTACGAAGAGGAATAGACCAAAAAGCGCTATTTATATCTAGTACAGAAAACCACTTACAATCTATTTCTTTTTGATCATCAATAGAACACCTATATGGTTTCCTACAGACGTATTTGTGTTCTAATAATTTTATAGTGGCTTCATGATCTGATACGGTACCAATATCAAATTTATCTTTCGCAAAAACTGCCGAATATTTATTTATAATACTCTCTATAGCCATTTTTTCACTTTTCTCTAAATGATCCAAATTAGCAGAGAAATCATCTACATTAATATATTCATTGAAATTAACTTGGGCAGAATCTTCAACATCAACATAATATGTTGAATCCGAAGAGTTTTTCAGATTAAAATTTGCAATTTCCAAATCAAATTTCGAAATTTCGGAAATGTTCTGATAAATTTCAAGTTTTTGATTTTGACAAAGTCCAAAAGCCTTCACTAAATCTAAACCAATTAAAAATTCATTATGAAAAGTTTCACTTTTTATGACGAAAACTAAAACTTTTCGGCATAAATTCATTATTTTCACCTTAAGTATAACAGCTCCACCAACTTTACCTATACCACTGACCATACAAAATCTGCTTTCATTAATTTTAATAATAGGAATATTATATTTTTGTAGAAGGTTATAATTTACTAACGAAATATTTGAGCCGGGATCATATATTCCTTTACATTTTATTTTTTCATTAATAAGCACATCAACTTTGATCAGTGGTAGCAATACTAGTTTTTTTGGTTAGAAATGAATGCGTTTAAATCCGATTCTATTTCAACGTTATTCACCATTTTTACTGCACCCGTATTTTTCTCTCTGAACCAGCATGAATTTTCTGAATGATAACGAGTACCTTTGCCATTTCTTTCGCAAATAGGACAGGGTTTCCTTTCAGTCGAGGATTTGACAATTGAAGGTGGCTTTTTAATTTTTACTGAAAAACTCGAACCTGCATTTTTATTTTGGCTAGTTTCTTCAGAATTATAATTTTGTTTAAGACTTTCACCTTCAAATTTCTTAAGTTTTTTTTATCAAATCTCTAACGGTCAGAATAGAACTTATATTTAAAGAATTTTGAATTTGGATGGGAAGACCTAGTACAATCAGATTAAGTTTAATATCTTCCGGTATATGATGATCGAGTTCAAGCAATAATCTTTCTTTTTTGACTACGAAATCTATGTAGGAACCAAATAAATATCTAAAGTTATAAGCAAATCTGATCTGTTTCCAAGACAAATCACTAAATGTGGATATTAAATCTTCTTTCCATGAACTCCAATCAGTTTCTAAACCTAACCGTCTTTGAGCATTCAGGAACCAGTCATTCATTGATGCATCGAGACATAAACGGAATACTTCAATTAATTTTGGTCCAATTAAAAGGAACCGATTCGCTTCTTTTTCAAAAGTATTCACCCAAGCCTCAACATTTTTATTTTTTGTCGAAAATTTTTCAATAAAAAAGTGCTTCATAATTTCACTCAGAGAAGCGTCCTTTTCCTCAGCATAACTGGCGCTCGTTTTAGATGGTTGTACAGATGGTGATGTTTGGAACTCCTCCAACATATATTCATTGAAAACAAAATTACCTGCATCGTCTCTATACATTTTTTCTAGCTCTGACGAGAAAACTACATTCACATTTCTGAACTGTCCTCTTGACTTTATCGAATTGACAGCTGATTTTACTGGTTGAAGTTCTGTCAGTTCCTTGTGATTACCCAGTTCTTGAATTTCATCCGGAAAACTATACCAAGTTTCATCATCTGCTGCTTTAATTCTCTTCAGTTTCAGAACTGTTGTTTTGTCGTTTACACTGCTAGCTTCAGCCAAAAAGAAAAGTCTGTATTTTGACATGGCAATTTGTCAAAAAGAGAGATATTTTCTATTTGTAAGATTCCTTTCGTAAAACGATTAAGATTGCATCTGTAATGAAGGTTTATTTCTGATACATGAATAAATCTATAATGAAAACATACCTGTAATGAAGAAATCGAAAATATCAGTCAATACGAACAGGAATCAAAATGAACATCTATCTTATTACTATAGTTAGTAACTAATAAACAATTATGTGATTATGAATAAGGCTACATAGATCAAAAGATTAATAGAACAAGAACTGCATCTGAAGTACGGTCATGTCGTACTTTACATATATATTCTATCAAAATATATGAGAAAACAAATTGACATGATTTCATCACACCATAGCATCAATTTGGAGATCATCCTAAAAATAATAAAGTTTAAACAACTTTATTCCATATGAAAAGTAACAAATAGTATTAGTGATCTTCATTTCTATTTGTTTCAAGTTCAATTTTTCTGCCAATTTGATGTTCAACAGACATTTGATATAGGTCCAAAAACCTATCCATTCTACTTAATTTTTAATTATGTCTGATATCTGCAGAGTTTTTTCTTTTTCTAACAGAACTTCCTGATGCCTGTGAAGCACGGGAACTTGTAGGAGTTACAGATTCTACAAAAAACATCTTTATAAGCATAAGTGATAGCAACGAAAATCTTTGTAAAGTAATACCATTTTCTTTATTCACAATCAGCCTAGATTGAGATCTATAGGTAGCTGGTGATACCATCTCTGGCCTTCTATTTAAAAATCCATCAATTATATCAAAAAACTGCCAAATTTTCCTGTTGTTCCCTGTTTTTCCATTGTGGTCCTTAATTTTTTTATAGGTCCGTTTCAGACCCTTCCATTTGGTGTCCACTTGTTCCGGTGTAAATTTTTTATTTGCCAAGCTGGACAATTCATTTGCGATTCTTTTCCACACCACTTTTTCTATATTTTCTTCAAATAAAGATTGATTTTTTTCCAGCAATCGGATCAATAAAATTTTGGAACTTGATGATCACACTTTACCATCTGTAGTATATTCAAATTGTACCATTTGCGCATCTCCCCTCCCTAAACAATTCGATGTAAGAAGTCATCTTTAATTGGAAAAGTCAGTCGATGTGCAGCAATTGCCAAAATAAATACGTATCATAAATAATTAATAATTTTCCTTCCGTACAAAAAACAAAGTTAAAAACCCAAAAAGACTACAGTGGCGACGAGGATAACGGTTATAAGTTATATTTACGAAGTTGAAAAATCGAATTTACAATAATTCACCGTATTGGAAAATTATTTTCTTGTGAAGTGAATTTTATCAGTGACACACGTGTCCATCATGCCGGGCGATCAAGCCGCGACCACATCTTTCATCGGTCAGCTACGAGAATTCCAGCTAAATGTTACCGACTGGAATATTTACAAGGCAAGATTACGAAATTATTTCAGTGCTAATGATTTAACCGATACTGATAAGAAAAAAGCTATTTTTCTTAACATGCTGGACGAGGAATCATATAAAATCATCTTCAGCATATGTAGCCCAGAATTGCCCGAAGCAAAAACTTTTGATGCTTGGATACAATTATTTGATAGACATTTTCAACCAAAAAAATCAGTGTTGGCGGAACGTTTTAAATTTTTCGCTTCAAAAAAGGAACCGGAAGAATCAATTCGTGAGTGGGCTGCACGCTTAAGAAGTTTGGCAATTTCTTGCGAGTTTGGGGCTGAATTGGACATTTGTTTTCGAGATCGTTTTGTCTGTGGTTTTGGAAAAGGGATGATTCTGGACAGACTCCTGGAAGAAGACAAAAATACCACATTTGAGCAAGTGATCACCGTAGCAGAAAACAAAATGGCGGCATCCCAGAGTTACCAAATTTCGCAATCAATCAAGAGCGAACCGATCAACCTCATACGCAACCGCGGCAACGTCACACCACGTCACAGGTCAGGTAGCGCAGGTCAGCAAAGTAACGCCACCGCAGATCAATCCTCATGGAGATCAAAACAACAGGGATGCACCTGCTGTGGAAAAAAGGGACATACAAAAGATAAGTGTTTTTTAAAAAACCATTTCTGTAATATTTGTAGGAAGAAAGGTCACATTTCAAGTGTTTGTTTCAATAGAAAGAACAAAAATCAACATAATTATATAAACAATAATTGTAATGATGATATTTCCGATAAAACAGATGATTTTCCATTATATGTTCTAAATGAAAACATTGAAAATATTCCTTTTCAAATTGATGTAAGGATTGACTCAATAATAATCTCTTGTCAGATCGATTCAGGAGCTAGTATTTCATGTGTTTCAGAAAATTTATTCGAAAAGAATTTCAAGAAAATGCATCAGTTGAAACCATCTGATAAATCTCTTTACTTTTACAATGGCACTAGAGTTCAACCTTTGGGAATTTTAACGTTAAATGTAAAATATAAAAATGTTGTCAATAAAATAGATTTTTATGTCATGAAAAATGGCGGTGCACCAATTTTGGGTAGAAACTTCATGAATATCTATAATATTGGATTTTCTTTTTTGAAATTTATTGAGGGAAATAAGGATAGGAAGACTAAATGTTTAATCGCCGAATTTCCTGAAGTTTTCTCTGAAGGTTTAGGAAAATTCAATAAAGGCACTATAATTTAAAATTAAAAGACAGTTCAGTTACGCCAAAATTTTTTAGGGCTCGTCCTATTCCTTATGCTCTTCAGGAACTTGTTGAAAATGAAATTAATCGTCTTCTTTCTCTAGGCATAATCTCTCCTGTAGATTATTGTAAGTGGGGCACTCCAGTAGTACCTGTATTGAAGAAAAATGGGTCTGTGAGGTTATGTGGCGACTACAAGGTTACTATTAATCCATGTATTGAAGTCGACCAATACCCCCTTCCACGGATTGAGGATTTATTTAGACGTCTACAAGGAGGATCTCAGTTTTCGAAAATGGAACTCTCTGATACTTATCAACAAATCTGTTTAGATGAAGAGTCGAAGGAACTAACCACTATCGTTACACATAAGGGTTTGTTCAAATATAATAGGTTAGGTTACGGAATTTCCTCAGCACCTTCCAAATTTCAAAAACTGATGGAATCTTTATTGAGCGGTGTAGAAGGAGTAGTAGTTTTTCTGGATGATATTTTAGTAACTGGCAAAGACGAAATTGAACATTTAAAAAGATTAAGAGAAGTTTTGAAAATATTAAAGAATTCAGGTCTTAACTTATGCCCATCGAAATGTAAATTTTTTCAAAATAGTGTTGAGTATTTGGGTTGTATAATAGATAAAGAGGGTTTACATACTAGTGAAGCTAAAACCTTGGCAATTGAAAATTTCGTTGAACCTAAAAATGTAAGTGAGCTGAAGTCTTTTTTAAGGCATGGTTAACTACTATGGTAAATTTGTTAAAAATCTATCTACTGTTCTCTATCCATTACACCAATTGCTACAAAAAGATGCAAAATGGGAATGGACGGAAAAATGCAAAAAATCTTTTCAGAATATTAAATGTCTATTAAAATCAGCAGAAGTATTGGTTCATTTTAATCCAAATTTAAAAATTAAATTAACTATAGATGCTAGTCCTCATGGTATTGGGGCAATATTGAGCCATACTTACCCTTCAGGAGCTGAAAGACCTATTGCTTACGCTTCTAAGTCGTTAACCAGGGCTGAAAAAAATTATTCACAAATAGAACGCGAGGGCCTTGCTATAATTTTTGGAGTAATAAAATTTCATCAATACTTGTATTCGAGGAAATTTACCTTGGTTACAGATAATAAGCCCTTAATGGCAATTTTTGGAAATAAAAAATCCATTCCTCAGTTTTCTGCAAACAGACTAAGACGTTGGGCAGTCATTCTTTCGAACTACGATTACGAAATTGAATACGTAAAATCTACAGAAAATAATGCAGATGCCCTGTCTAGAATGTTAGCTGAAAATTCAACACAAGACACATTTCAGAATGATATCGATTTACCCTATTGTAATTTTTTGACGAAAAGTGATATTTTTCCTATTAATTTTGATGAGGTTCAAAAAAAAACACTAAAAGATGTTGAATTGGTTAAACTGAAGAAATTTATGATCAAGGGTTGGCCAAAATATATACGCGATCCGAGAATTCGACCTTATTTTTCAAGACGATCGGAATTTGCCATATCTGATAGGTGTTTGTTTTGGAACCATAGAATTATAGTTCCCTCTAAATTGCGTCAGAAATTTCTCGAGAATTTACATTTGAGTCATTTAGGAATTGTAAAAATGAAAAGTATTGCTAGATCTCATTTTTGGTGGCCCAACCTCGATAAAGATATCGAAGGTTTAGTTAAAAAATGTATTGGCTGTTCAAGTAATTTCAGTAATCCTCCCAAGGTTCCCTTGGCAGGATGGAGTTGGCCTAAGGAAGTGTGGCAGAGACTACATATTGATTTTTTGGGACCTATTAGAAATAAACATTATCTGGTAGTTTTAGATGCTCATTCAAAATGGCTTGAAGTTTTTGAGTGTGCATCTACTAGTGCCCAGATGGCAATTAAATTTTTGAGACAAACTTTTGCCAGATTTGGTTTGCCTGATACAATTGTTTCCGATAATGCAACTTGTTTTACTTCGGCAGAATTTCAGGATTTCCTGAGTAATAATAATATTTCTCATGTTACCAGTCCGTCTTTTCACCCCCAATCGAATGGTGCTGCGGAAAATTCTGTAAAGACTATCAAAAATTGTCTCAAGAGGTCATTTTCGGAAAGCACTCCTTTGGATACTAATACAATTTCTGTTAGATTATCGTACTACTAAGCACTCTACTACTGGAGTGAGCCCAGCTAATCTATTGTTTGGCAGGAATCTGAGAACCAGATTTGATGCCTTGTTATATAAACCACCCAGTAAATCTGTAGAAAATAGTGTTAAACATAATCAACTGTCACAAAAGAAAAATTTTAAAGGTAAAAATAAAGTTAATTTTGAAGTGGATGAAATTGTCATGGTTAGAGATTATAGAGATCCAAATTCTGTAAATTGGATAAAAGGTCAGGTAGTTAAGAAAATTGGGAAAGTAACATTTTTAGTTTAGGTAAGATATGGAAAAGACACTCGAATCAAATTTTGAAAACATTGAATAATATAAATTACCCTGTAGAAAATGTAATTGATTATGAATCAGTTCCTATTTCAAGTTCAGGTACAAATATGAATGGTGGTATTGTAGAGACAGGTCCATCTATTGGTAATTCATTTAGACCAAAAAGATTTGTTAAACCTCCAGCACGTTTTGTACCTGGATAACTGAAATGTAAATATGTAAATTAAATATTAAGTAATTTTTAAATTTGAAATGTATATATGTGTTCACTAACCAGATATAAGGATAAACTTATTTTTTCGATTGTAAAGGGGGAAGAATGTAGTGTATTCAAATTGTACCATTTGCGCATCTCCCCTCCCTGAACAATTCGATGTAAGAAGTCATCTTTAATTGGAAAAGTCAGTCGATGTACAGCAATTGCCAAAATAAATACGTATCATAAATAATTAATAATTTTCCTTCCGTACAAATAACAAAGTTAAAAACCCAAAAATACTACACCATCCATCTCCGAATCATCATTCTCCACGCGGGATGAGGAACCAACATCTGAGGAACCTGAAAAGTGAATGAGGGCGAGTAATAATACTATTATGGGAGGTAAACCAAATGGCTACAAAAGAGAATCAAATAGCAACTGAAAAAACACATTTCACAAACCTTCATTTTCAGTTACACTTTGCTCTGTAGCAAAGTGGTCCAAAAAATGATTTTGCACCCATTCCGGGGTTCCTTCGATCCCACAGTCTCCACAAGTCGCTAATTCCTTTCCCGTCAATTCGGCCGATATCATTAGACTTTATTAATCACTGTTGAAATTTTTTTATTTTTCCAGGTTAGATAAAATGGAAAAAACTCGCTGTGCACTACCTTCAAGCTTGGGGCTTATCGAGCGCGCTCGAACTACTCTCTCTATTTCAAAACGAACACGATCGAGCACGCTCTGAGCGTCAACAAAAACCCAAAAGTGGACGTGGAGCGTGCTCGGAGCATCTTGATCATCAATTCGAACGCACCTATAAATATAATAAACAAACAAATAACAAATAAACATAGAGTTATTTCTTCAATTGTAATTTAGTCTGCTCAGCCAAAGAAACTGAAACTATTTTTGTCAAAAAAAAATGAGCAGTGGACAATTGTGGTTCCTCCCCCCAAAAATGAGCAGTTTTTCAACATTTAGTTAGTTTGAGGATACTAAGAAATATAGTTTGGTCATGAAATTTCACACAGAGATGAACAAATATATGGGTTAAAGGAAAACGCTTTGAAAAATTCATTTTTACATTCGTAGCTACAGCATGTTTAATTGATAATGTGTGTAAATTAAATTACATTGAAACCATAGACCTAATAAGAATGGACACCGCATGAGAGAGAGAGGTCACTTGGTTGAATGTGATGGAGCTATTGTGGGCAATGTCATGCTTGTTCTATGGGCAATGTCAGTTGAATTATATTCAACGCATCAAATCCTTGTGGGCAAAGCAAAGTCTGTGGTCACATAAATATTTGTTTACATCTTCCATATGATTTTGACAAGTTGCCCACAAACTTGCTTCATCTCTGTTTTTTTCGATAATATCGCATATGTCTTTCTCTCTCTAATGTATCCAAGTGTTCGATCTTCTGTTAAGTCACGTGATTCTGCATCCATAGTAATTATAGATCTATGATTGAAACACAACCAACCACAGTAGTAAACTTGGCTGCTTCTGTAGAAACGTGGCATCGTAGATTTGGTCCCTTAAATTATAAGGATCTCAATTTAGTGAGAAATGGTCTGGTAGATGGACTCGATTTCAAAGGAACTTCAAGGAATAACGAAGTGTGTGAAATCTGTTGCGAGGGAAAACAAACAATATATCCATTTAACCACCCAGGAAGCAGGGCAACTTCAGTATCGGAATTGGTTCATGGAGATCTATGTGGACCCATGGAGGTCACCTCCCTAGGAGGGTCAAGATACTTTTTCATCTTGGAGGGCGACTTCACAAAAATGGTTTTTGTATACTTCCTCAAAAGCAAAGATGAGGCCTTCAACAGATTCGTGGAATTTAAAACGTATGTGGAAAATCAGAAAGGTTCTAAAATAAATGTTTCAGAAGCGATCAAGGATCTGAATTCAACTCTAATGAATTCAAAGCGTTTTACGAGAAGCATGGAATTCTTAAAGAAAGAATATGGATAAACTGAAGAAATCTGAAAAAAATATGAGTAAGTTGCCTTATCAGAAAATAATAGGGAGTTTAATGTATTTATCAGTTTTGACCAGACCAGACATCACATATGCCGTCAATTATTTAAGTCAATTCAATAATAACTACTCAGAGTGCCACTGGCAATGTGCCAAAAGGGTTCTAAGATACTTGAAAGGTACAAAAAATTTGAAATTAACATACTCTAAAGATGTAAAGTTTAATTTGGAGGGTTTGTAGACTCTGATTGGGACTCTGACATATCAGATAGGAAATCATACACAGGCTATGTTTTCAGATGTTCAGGTGGTGCTGTTTCATGGAAAAGCTGTAAACAGAAAACTGTTGCTTTGTCCAGTACTGAGGCCGAGTATGAAGCCATAACTGATGCTTGTAAGGAGGCTATTTATTTAAGAAACCTCATGAATGAAATTCATGGGGGCTTTAATTGTATAACTGTGTATAACGATATTCAGGGTGCAAACAAATTGTGTTATAACACAGTGTTTCATGAAAGCTCTAAACATAGCGACATATGATATCATTTCATTAGAGATAATATTGAAAAAGGAATTGTAAGAGTAGATTATCTGAACACCTATGAGACGATAACAGATGTCTTAACAAAAAGTCTTGGTAATGTCAAGCATTCTACTTTTGTTCAAGGTCTAGGATTAAGAAATTTTTTATAAGTGGGGGTGTTAGTTTTTTATTAAAAATGTTATTTACTAAGGCCATCCGGATGTGAGACTGAGATATGTTTCTATAAACACTGACACATGATGAATATTCTGTGGTCTGTCATAATTTGAGCAGTTAATAAATGGCGGTTATACCGTTAGCAAACTTAAAAATTTATGTCGTTTTATTTCCAATTCTGAGCTAAAATATTCAGTATCCACCGTTTTCCTACAAAAAGTTGTGAAATTCATGGTTGTTGATTTTGAAACAGAGCCATTATTTTATTAGGTCTTACAGAGTGTTTAGCGTTTAACATGATAAAACGAATTGATGAAGTCAAAAATATTAACAACTGTCTTCCAAAACAAAAAGAAGAGATTTATATTGATTTTAAACACGTTTTCGAAGGTCTTGGTGCAATCCTAGGTCTTTGTAGTATTGAACTTTCAGAAAATTCCAGACCTGTTGTGCAGTGTCAAAGAAAAATTTCATTCTCTTTGGAAGATAAACTTGAAACTACACTTGACAGTTTATAGAATAATACAGAAGGTAGATTATCCAACAGATTGGGTGAACAGTTTAATGATTGTTAAAAAAAAAATCTTTAAGACTTTGCATAGATCCGAAATTCTGAAACTCCTTAACAAGTTTATTCGTAGAGAGCACTTTTTAAATCCCACCGGTAATGATATTTTAAGCAGACTAGCTGATAATAGTATTTTTTCCGTGATTGACATGAAACATGATTTTTATCAATTGCAATTAGATAATAGTAGTGCTGACTTATGTACTTTTAATACCCCCTTTGGCCGTTATAGATTTAATAGAGTACCATTTGGTATATCAAGTGTCCCAGAATTATTTAAAAAAAATTTCTTCAAATTTTTGGTGATATACATGGTATTGAAATTTACTTTGACGATTTTAGTATAGCTGGAGCTGATGAAATTGCTCATGATATAGCTTTTAAGGAAGAACTGTTTAGAGCAGAGAAGAATACATAATATAAAATTTAACTTTAAGAAGTTGCAGTATAAATTGAAAGAAGTAACTTTTATGGGTCATATAATTTCTGGTGATGGTATAAGAGCAGATCCCAATCTATTTTGCACGCCGTTCATCATCATCAGTCAACCCAAGGTCAAATCAGTAACTAACCAAGAAGGAAGGAAGTCGTCAGCAGCCGCCAACAAGGATCGACAATTTTTCTTTCTCGTTTTTACACTTATACGGGGTCTTTATAAATGATTGTAAAATCGTAGGTTAATTTGGAAATTTTTCATCTTATCTTTTCTTACAAATACTCTACAAATCAATAATTCCAGTCACATCATTCAATTTCTACGAAATTACCAGCGTAAACTCACAGTATCGTTTGTTTGAATCAAAGTTTACATCAGGATATAAATATTTATAATAGTCCAATGCCAACTGCGCTGTTATAATCATTTATAGAGACCCTGTATTATGTCATTCAGTCAGTGGTTTTGATTGACAGTTGGTGAAATCGATCTATATCTGTGGTTCATTTTGAAGGTTATAGTTTAAGGTTCTGTCAAATCAGAAAAGTGTAAACAGTGCAAATTTTATTGTCATTGTTGAAAATTTATCTTGAACTGATTATTATATATTATTAAGTATGGATTCTATCAAAACACAGTTAGAAACTTTAACAGAAAATTGTCATGGACGATCAAACTATGTCTCATGGAGATTTAAATTGAACCTTACTTTAAAGTCTGAAGATTTGTTTGATATAGCAACTGAAATACTTATGAAACCCGAGGGTAGAGAAGGTTCTGAGGCAGTAAACTCATGGGTTAAAAATGATCTTGAAGCACAAATTTTCCTTGGTTTAAATAAAAAACTTGAAACCCTTTATAGTAAGAAATCTGATTTAACTGTTGAGGGATTACAAAGCCGTTTTTTCAGTTTTAATTATGATAAAAGTAAGTCAGCTGTCGAGAACTGCTTGACAGTAATACAGTTTGGGGAAGATTTGGAAGCTGAGGGTGAAAAAGTAAATAAAAGCTGGATTATGACACGTATACTTGAAATGTTACCTCCTAGTCTCTATCTGTATTATATAGTAAGACTAATAATAAACCATGGCAACTATGCAAGCCATAGAAAGACTGACGACAATGACAGTTGTATTGTGTCATACGTCAATAACATTCTAGAAGAATGTTAAGGCGCGAATCTTGAGATGGAAGGTTATTGTTCATAGGTAGAACGACTTTGAGTTTTGTCACATGTGATGTATGTTATACATTTGGATAATAAAATATTAATATAATTTAGAGTGTGCTTAAATTATACATGGTGTCAGGTGAACACTAGATTGAGCCCTGATTGGAATTGGAACTTGGAAAATTACGGATTCAATGTTTAGACCCCCGGAGCCCTTGGTTGTGGAAGGCAACTAAGCCGACAATTGGAAAAAGTTTGAACAAAGATTCGATTTGTTCATGACAGCCGCTGATTTGGATTCAAAAGAACAGAAGAAGCAAATTGCAGTGTTTCTAAGTGTGATAGGCGAAGATGGATTAGAAATATAAAACTCATTCACGCTGACTGAAACAGAAAAAAACTCGCTGGAACATATCAAAAGGAAGTTTATGGAACATTGTTCACCCCAGAAGAACATTATTTTTGAAAGGTTTGTGTTCAATTCAATAATACAGAAAGAAGATCAGACCTTCGATAACTTTCTCACCGAATTGAGAAAAGCTGTCAAAACTACAGAGTACCCTGATTCATTTGACATGATTAGAGATAGAATAGTTATGGGCATACTTGATAAGGCAACGCAGGAAAAGCTCCTCAGAGAAAAGAATCTCACATTAGAAAAAACAATAAATCTATGCCGAGCTATCGAAGCAAGTAAATCTCCGGTTAAAGCTTTACAAACGAAGGTTTCTGTGAATGCAATGTACAGTAGGAAGAAGAAAGATGGAAAAACAAATCAACAGAAGAAACCATGACCTTTGGTAAATCCTGTAAACTATGCAGTAGAAAAAACCATTTCGCTAGTGTATGATGTAACGAAGCAAAATAATTTCTATCATTATTTGGTTTCGTTCAATTGAAGTTGACGGATATCGGGAATTTTTATCTCCGCGCTGAAGATGTACGGCAAATTAGATCGCGATTTCTCGATACCGCACACATGGGGCGGAGTCAACTGTTACCGGCCACACGTGTCCGAAAGGTTTAAAATGCGGGATTTTCCGCTGAATAAATCAGTCGAATTAAAATCAATTTCCTGACCACTACTCCAGAAGTACTAGCCGACCAGTCCGTCCAGAAGTAAGTGCCACCAGAGGGTTCTGCAGGGGCAAGTTCAGTTTAGGTATGATTGTTTTAATTCTTATTTGCTGGCTTTGATATTTATAATGTATTTCTCCTGTTGTATTTTCCCGTCCTCCCGCCGCTCGAATTCGCAGAGGTTGTGTAGTAGCTTCAAACGGCCCGCATGACTTGTGAGAATTCCGAGATTGCGAGATGGTGTATGCTAGCTTGAAACGGCGCATATATTGTCTTGTATTATCCTCTCTAGTGTTACTCGAGTTCCTGGACGTTGTGTAGTAGCTTCAAAAGGCCTGCATGAAGTTCTGAAACTCTGAGTCGGAAAGAGGGTGTATGTTAGCTTGAAACGGCACATACGGTGTCTTGTTGTGCCCTTCCGACACCGTTCGAATTTCAGAGGGTTGTGTAGTAGCTTGAAACGGCCTGCATGATGCCCTGCAATTCCGAATCGGCAAGAGGGTGTATGTTAGCTTGAAACGGCCCATACACTGTCTTGTTGTGCCCTTCTGCCACTGTTCGAGTTTCTGGGGGTTGTGTAGTAGCTTGAAACGGCCTGCATGACACCCTGAAATTCTGAACTTGCAAGAGGTTGTATGTTAGCTTGAAACGGCCCATACACCATCTTGTTGTGCCCTTCTGGCATCATTCGAACCCCCGGAGGTTGTGTAGTAGCTTGAAACGGCCTGCATGACATCCCGGAGTTCTGATGTGCAAGAACGCGTATGTTAGCTTGAAACGGCCCATATGCAGTCTTGTAAATGCCTCCCTTTATCCTCCCTCACCGTGTGCCGCTCCGGAATATCGAGGTGCATGCCCTAGCTTCAAAAGGCGTGCATGGGCCTCGTGGTTCAGAGCATTAGGGTGGGTGTATGCTAGCTTGAAACGGCGCATATACTTTCCCTGGGACCGCACTAATTTCCTTTCACCGCCTGTCCGTAAACCCTGTTATGGTTAATATAGCCTGTAGATGTGAACCGAGGTATGCCAGTAAATAAGGATGTCATTTTTGGGAATTTGATTGTTAGGAACTTGCTCATGTTAGAACCTTCGCTTCCGTACCGTTACTTACCATTTCTTGATTAATTTTCCGTTTGCACTCTCATTCGACTATCATTACCGCTTTTTAATACCGCTTGTAAATATTACATTAATTATTTTTCTGAGAGCTCTCACCGCCGACATAATGCTGCATGTTACATCCCGCTTCAACCTTCTCACCGCCCGCTCACCTTCTTTCCTCACATTGTATTTATGACATCATGGTGTATTTTGATGACTGCCGTTCTTTACCCTTTACCGAATAAAGATGTTATTATAATTGTGTGTTTTCTTTTCCTAAGGAGTATTTGAGTATTTTTCAGAGTTAGGGAACTTTAAGTTAGGTACAAACAACTGACCCCTGGACATAACCTTCTCTGGCTAGTAGCTCCCGGACCCCATAGGACACCGCCTATGGGTACCCTAGTGTCCTCAACACTTCAAACTAGAGGTGGCGCCCGAGATCTCTACTTCCGAAGGTAAACGATGGCAACGCAGTTTGGTAGAGACGGGGAGCGCGTCACAAAATGGCGCCCGAGCAGGGACCGTTGTTTGAAGACGTTGCAATGACAGTACGAGGAAATGGACCGTCGTTGAGCAGCGACCGTTGTTGGAAGACCGTTATTGTAGGACCATTGTTGGAGGAATGTTGCCGAATTCACCGAGACACTGCCATGACAGGGTGAGGAAGAAAAGAGCCATGTTGGAGTAAGGAACCCCGTGTGAGAATGCCACCGCATCTACAATACAGGACGAGTACAAAAGCCGCAAGCGGAGTGAGTATAAACCATTACCGACCGACCATATCTTTTACCGACCGACCGTATTTCCTACCGACCGACCGAACCCTTTACCGCCCGAAACCCCGTTTACCGCCCCATATACCGTATATTGATAGGTACTGACTGATCACCAAACCACTTCGTGATGAACCCCAGGAGATGCTTTTCAACCGATTCAAGGAATTTGATGGAGAAACTTGAAGAATGTCTAAATGGTGACGGTGGCGAGAGACTGCATACCGGAATTATTATGAGGATCGAGAATACTAGTTCGAGGATCCTGTCACACTTCGTATTCCTGATATATTCCGCCAAAGGGGCGTCTGCCTGGGATGGTAAGACGTTTGTCGTGGCTTCACTGGGTACCGGATTCTTGTTTTTTAGTGAGCATGACGAAGGAGGGGGTCCGAGCCCTTCCTAAATGCCTTTTGGATGTTGGGGGTATGGATATACGAAGCAACTTGGCAGACCGAAGGGGACCGTATTGATCCAGCATCATTGCAGAATTGAGCCGACATCGATGGTATATCGAAAACTGTCAAAGTTCTTGGAAGAAGGTTGACACTTGTTTGACCGAATCCGAAACCGTTAGTGGACCGTAAACTGTAGGGAAGCAGTTACCGTCAGATTATTTTGGAAGAAGGGTCAACGTCAGATGCCAGCGACCAAGAACACCGACAAACTTCAAGTACCGAATAGTCCGAATCCGATAGTTTGCAGCGTCAAACTAATTATATGAAAAGGGACACCGAAACTGTACCGAATACCGTTAACAGCGATCTACGTACCAGTTGGATTTACCAGTTGGCAAAGGAGAAACTGGACGTAGAATTGGACAAGTTTCATTTATACCGAAAAGGAACCGTCGAGGAAAAGCGACAAAAGGTTACTCAGGTTCATCGAGAGTGGTCAGTCTCCGCCGAATCCGCCAGCCCAGCTGATACCGCACAGTTCCGTTGAAACCGAACATACCTATCCGCACCCAGAAACCTTTCAAAACCGTACCGACCGATCGTGAAGTTTGCGGGAATTATATTGTTGTGGCGAAATGTAAATTTTTTTGTCGTAGAGCCTGAAGGTGTTCTGTTGTGACAGGGGGATGAAGCGGGAACACCATCTTCCTGGAGCTATCGACGATTTCATAACTAGAGCCGGCCCCCAAATTTTCCGTATACCGAATAAATTCACCAGTAGTCAATGTTTTACCCGAGAAGAGAGGAAGATTGATCGAATCAGGTTCACATGAAAGATGGCCCGAAATATTTTGTTCTTATGTTACAGCAATGCCGAAAGCCCGCAAAAGCGTCATAAATGGGAGACCTAGGACGCCTCCGTTCCGTAAGCCGAAACCATGCCTGCCGCCTCCGCTACCGACCCCAACACATGGCACAGGGATCCGCTCTACCTAGCCGCTGAAAATGGCTACACTACCGAGGCCGCTGACCCCGCCAATTTCTCAGTTGGTCGAAGTGGGGGTGAGGCCAATAAGTCCCCTGCCGCCGACGCCGACGCCACCGACACGGGAAGAGTTGATAGAAGAATTCGGCAGAATGATTGCCGCCCTACCGCCCGGATCCAGCAACTGGACCCCCATGGTACGATCGTTGGCCAGATTCCTACGACTCATGGCTTCCGGCTCCCGCTGGGTCCGAATTCCTCCGGAAGTGTGAATACCACTAGTATACTATACGTTGTTTTTGTTTATTATTATAGAGATGTTTTTCCGTTATACCGTTTGTTGCTTTTCCCACCCCATTTGCCTTTTTGCAGCCGGGCTATTTTCCTCTCCGTAGGGTGGCTTTAGCATTTTTACTCCGCCGTTAATTTCCTTTGTTTAATGCATGTTCCAGAAGGAGAATGGATGCCGAAAATTTTGTGTTGGTGTTCCACGAGGATGTGGAGATTTCCGAGGAGGTACCGCCCCAGGCCGCCTGTAGCGCTGATACTGAGGATACCGCCTCGAAGACCAAGTCCTCCAGGCCCACATCTTCCAGAACCAGAAGTACCCTAGATGAGCAGGTACCGATTTATCTACCAGTCGGGGACTATGAATTGTGCTGGCGATGTGGGTACCCTGGCCACGACCTCCGCAGATGTACCGCCCAATTCCGCCTGTTCTGCTCCCGGTGTGGACGAGTGGGAATTCGATCCGACCGGTGCAAGTGCCGTCCGACCCCTCCGATCAAGCCGCCCATGAAGATTGAGTGGAAAACGGTGTCCCGCGGTGTGCAGTACGACTTGTTACGAGTGACCGCGGCCGGACTTCCGATATGGAATACAGAACATTAAAATATTACCGTCTTATGTCTTTATTATTAAAATGCATTTCTACCATTTGTTTTGTTGTTTCAGAACCATAAACAGAAAGAAAAGAGAAAGCTTAGCTTCCTCTTTTCTACCCGAAGAAGGAGGGGGATGTAACGAAGCAAAATAATTTCTATCATTATTTGGTTTCGTTCAATTGAAGTTGACGGAAATCGGGAATTTTTATCTCCGCGCTGAAGATGTACGGCAAATTAGATCGCGATTTCTCGATACCGCACACATGTTACCGGCCACACGTGTCCGAAAGGTTTAAAATGCGGGATTTTCCGCTGAATAAATCAGTCGAATTAAAATCAATTTCCTGACCACTACTCCAGAAGTACTAGCCGACCAGTCCGTCCAGAAGTAAGTGCCACCAGAGGGTTCTGCAGGGGCAAGTTCAGTTTAGGTATGATTGTTTTAATTCTTATTTGCTGGCTTTGATATTTATAATGTATTTCTCCTGTTGTATTTTCTCGTCCTCCCGCCGCTCGAATTCGCAGAGGTTGTGTAGTAGCTTCAAACGGCCTGCATGACTTCTCGAAATTCTTGAATGATTGTATTCAACGAGAACAGTTTTTGATACCGACCGCTGATGAAATTTCTAGTAGACTAAGTAATAAAGCCTTTTTTTACAGTACTTGACATGAAGGATGGCTATTTTCAAGTCAAGATTGACGATGCATCAGCGGATTACTGTACGTTTGGTACACCATTTGGGCGTTACCAGTTTTGTCGACTGCCTTTCGGAATAAAATCGGCACCTGAGGTGTTTCAAAGAAAAAAATTTGAGCTTTTTGGAAATATTCCGGGTGTTGAAATATACTTTGATGACTTGATTATTTCTGGTCAAACAGAGGCAGAACATGATAGGAATTTGAAAGAAGTTTTAGATCGAGCGTTAGAATTCAATGTAAAGTTTAACAAGGCAAAAATTCAATTTAAGTCCTTGGAAGTCAAATTTCTAGGTCAAGTATTTTCGAAAGATGGCATTAAACCATGCAAGTCATATATTGAGGCAATTGTTGACATGCCTGATCCTAGAAACAAAACAGATCTTTTGATACTTCTGGGTATGGCAAAGTTTTTAGCCAAATTTGTACCAAATATGTCAAAGGTCACAGCCCCTTTACGTGATCTTACCAGACTAGATGTTGAATGGGATTGGACTAATGAGCATGACAGATCATTGGCCAATCTTAAGCATCTACTAACAACTGCCCCAGTTCTTAAATTTTTTATGCGTCATTACCGATAGAGATTGAAACAGATGCCTCAAAGGACGATATAGGTTCCTGCCTGCTACAAGCCGGACATCCAATAGCTTTTGCTTCACGAAGCATGACAAAAAGCGAAAGCAATTACGCACAAATTGAGAAGGAATTGTTGGCAATTGTCTTCAGTTGTCAAAAATTCCATTATTTCATCTATGGTGTTGAGAACATAAAGGTGAACTCTGATCACAAACCATTAGAATCGATTTTCAAAAAAAGCTTGCTGTCTGTCACCCTCAGGCTTCAACGAATGTTGCTATACTTGCTCAAGTATGATCTTAAAGTAACTTACAAGCGTGGTAAATATTTGTTTATCGCCGATACACTATCTCGTGCCTTTTTAAATGAAACTGATGAGAGTGATTTAGAGTTGGAATTTTGTGTACATTCTCTTACTAATTACTTGCCCATGTCAGAAGACAAGAAGAAATTATTCAGAGAAACGACAAAATATGATGAGCAATTGCGAACAGTTATGAAATTTATAGAAACGGGATGGCCAGAAAGTCATAAAAACGTACCACTGTTAACACGTCATTATTTCAAAATGAAAGAGGAATTATCAATATCAGATGGTCTATTGTTTCTCAATAATAAATTAGTTGTTCCAAATAACCTGAGAGATGATATGTTGGTAAAACTTCACGAAGGACATTTAGGGATAGAGAAGGTTAAAGCACGAGCCAGACAAATTTTTTATTGGCCACTTATGAGCAAGGATATTGAAACTCATATTAAAAAATGCAAAATTTGTGAAAAATTTGCGCGAAAAAATGTTTAGCAAAAGTTGAAACCCTATCCTGTTCCTGAACGTCCTTGGCAACGCGTAGGAGCAGACATTTTCACATATGGAAATTATTCATATTTGGTAGTCATGGACTCGTACTCAAATTGGCTAGAACTTATATTTATCAAAAATAAATCAGCTGAAGAAGTTGTTCGGAAATTAAGAATGATTTTTTCAAAATTTGGCTCTCCGGACCATTTGTGTGTGATAACGTACCGTTTAACAGTGCAATTTTCAAGAAATTTGCAAAGCATAGGAATTTTGTACTTGTTTTACGAAGCCCAAACTATCCCAGGTCGAATGGTTTGACAGAAAAGGCAGTAGACATAGGTAAAAAACTACTTAAAAAATCGCTAGAAGAGGGTAAAGATATGAGGACCCTGGTATCAAAGTCGGACTATATCATAGATATAGACTATATCATAGACTATATCATAGATAAGCTGAATAAGTTGGAGCTCCCACCATCATCCGGATCATCTTCATCGATAATCACGAAAGGGGATAGGCCATCTCACCAGGGGAATCAAAGAGGGCCCAGAGGAAGGCAGGGAGGGTCTCGCAGATCTCAATCCAGGGATTCATCATCAAATCGCTTCTCAGAGGATGAGAGACGACCACGGGATGATGATCGTCATGAGCAAAACAGGTACGCTAAATCTTATTATAGGAGGAACAGATCAAAATCTAAACGTCCGGGAAGTCAGGTGGTCAGTTTACAGAGACGGCTGATCAATAATGACTTTTATTAGATTTAGAACACTCCAAAGGGTTGTTTTAAGGACAGCTTTGCAGAGTCCAACATTAAATGGGAACTCCTACGCTCAAAAAATAACTGCTGATTCTAAGAGTGCCATCAAGCTCCAGTGGGACCACAACACTAATTCTATAAGAAAGCAAGGCAATCTCCACTTTTGGACGAAATTGACATAAATACATGATATTTCTCAGTTTTTCGCGCTCTATCTGAACATATGGATTTCGAGTATCAAGAACGCCTATATCCCATTGAAAAACGCTTTGAAACTTCGTCTGAGAATCAAACCCGGTAATCTCCAAGAGCCGCTGAGAATCAAAGTCGGCAATGTCCGTTCAGGCCAATCAAAAGCCACATACTATATCATCAGTTCGAATTCTGATCATTTAGGTTGTTTATTTGCGTAGTGCGTACGGTTTGCTGTTTTTCGATAAAATTGTTGAGTTTGAAACAAAATTAGAATGGAAAGTGTTACAACGCCTGTTGAAAACAATGAAGCTCGTAAAAGGCTTCGAAAACCCTCTACTTGGCAACAAAATATACGTAAAGAGACAAGGTATGTACATTGTATATTACTGTTAGAAATGTATTATCGAATTCTTGGCTCTTAAGTTTCGTGTTTTGAAATTTGGTGGAGACTTTTTTCCTTTCACATGGTTTTTTCCAGATATTCTCCACATTTGTTGCCGATATATCCCACTTGTGGACATGCAACGAAAGCTTACCAATGTAGTACTTTAACAATGGGGGACATTAAAAGTTTTCATGATGCATTTTACGCCATACGAAATAAGATGAGTCAGGATGCATTTATTTTGAAATTTTGTAATGTTCAACCACCAAAATGCAAAAATCCTTTCTAACGTTCTTGAGCTCGGGCAACCAGGTCAGGAAGAAGAAAACACATTGCCAAACGTGGAAGACACAGCAGAAGAAGGTGCAATCTGCGAATTTATTGAAGAAATACCATCTGTATTAGTATGATAGATATTGTTATGTTCATGAAAATTTTTTTGATTATACGTTTCCTTGGAATTATTTAATATTCTACCCTTGAATCTATTCCAAAAACTTGATATTCAGTTTCCAACTCATTTCAGTCGAACCTTTTTGGTATCAAATCCGGCAAAATCCAACAGTTAGTAACAAACACGGCATTCTCCATTGATTTTTACTCATTTTTCCGAAAACGATTAAAATATTAGGCATAATCACCTCTGAATTCGATAAAGTTCAGTATTTACTACCATTAGAAGCTACTCTCACAGTACAATATGAAGAAATATAGATGTAGCCGTTTTTTGTGCTTTACACGAATGGGAACATGGTGGAGTTTGCCGCCTTTGATACTAGGGTCCTCATATATTTGTGGCCCTACTACAATATCGAAATTCCCCCCTGAAACATATAGGGTATTCCCCCTCTCAGTTGCTAATGAGTCGAATGTGGAAGACGAGGCTGCCTGTCTCGGCAGAGTTGCTAATGCCGAAATTGTGTACCAATGTTAGTAAAAAACTCTTGTTGAGGCAAATGAATAATAGTGAGTATTATAACAGAACTGCTGCGGATCTGGAATCTTTAAAGCCTAGTCAAGATGTTACAGTTTTTAATCATGTGAATAAAATTTGGGAACCAGGCAAAATCCTGGATATATCTGAAAACCCTAGAGCTTATAAGGTTCTGGACAAGCAAGGCAAAGTCATTGAAAGAAATAGAATAGATTTAAGAAAATCATTGAACAAACATGAATGTAATGATCACAATAGTTTAGATACTGATAGTGAACAGACTGTACGTCCTCAAAATCTCAAATTTTACCTCAGTCTAGTTGTGAGCTCACTGTATTCTCACCTATTCATCGGTCTAATATGTCAGGCCGTATAATAAAAAAACCAAGTAGGTTAGACTTGTAATTTAATATCATTTAGTACTTAAGAACTTAAGAGGGGAGATGTATTATATAGTAAGACTAATAATAAACCATGGCAACTATGCAAGCCATAGAAAGACTGACGACAATGACAGTTGTCATGTGTCATACGTCAAGAACATTCTAGAAGAATGTTAAGGCGCGAATCTTGAGATGGAAGGTTATTGTTCATAGGTAGAACGACTTTGAGTTTTGTCACATGTGATGTATGTAATACATTTGGATAATAAAATATTAATATAATTTAGAGTGTGCTTAAATTATACACTATCACTTCAGAACATAATTGGACAATGTTAATCCGACCGACAAAAATCTACAATCTCTTGTGGAACGTTTACGTCTGGAAGAAGATAGGCTGAATGAAACGGGCAAGTCAAAAAAAAATGGTCTATTCACCAGACAGTCAGATAAAAACCAAACCAAGCAACGACAAGAAAAGAAAAATTTTCAAGAAAGGGATAATTATGAATGTCACAAATGCGGAAAGCCAGGCCATGTCATGAAATACTGTAGAGGAAAACCATGTGCCAAGTATATCGAATATTGTAAGAATAAATAAGGATGTAATGTATGCCAGCAGAAAGGTCACTTCGCCAAAGAATGTCCCAAAGAAAACAAAAATTCAGAAGGATCAGACAAGAATGAATCTAAAAACTCCAAAAGACGTGCATTCATCAGCATTGGAATGTCTACTGCATGTGTGAAAAGCATCAAGTCTGAAAATAAAACATTCTGGTATCAAGATTGTGGAGCTACACAACATATGACATTTGAAAGACAGTGGGTACTAAATTAAAAGTCATTTGATGAGCCAACAAAAAATAATCATATGAGATGCCTCTGAACTAAAAGGAATAGGAGAAGGAAATATTGATATGGAAGCTTATGATGGACAAGAATGGAAGAAAATAATTCTGAAAAATGTATTATTTGTGCCTGATTTGACTTTCAACTTGTTCTCGGTGGGTCAAATGTTGGATAGAGGGTATATACAAAGTGCAGGAGCAGAACAGTCAATTTTCAGGACTGCAGACACAGCAGAGATAGTAGCGATTGCCAGCCGTGAGGAAAGACTTTACAGGATGCTTTTTCGTAATGAGGTGATAGCTGTCTGTTGGCAAAGTCAATCAGAACGCAGCACACCAAAATGTGAAGTACATTCGCGATATTTTAAACAAACACAAAATCAAATACACAGATGACTGGAATGACTATATCTGTCCTGGCTGTGTATATGGAAAGCATCATCGTGAATCACGTCCCAAAAAGGAATAGATAGCAGAACGTCCTCTGGATTTAAACCATGTGGATCTTTGTAAAATGGATGTATACTCTTTAGGAGAAGCAAAATGTTTCTTACTATTAAAGGATGACTATCCTCATTTCAGAACTGTGTACTTAAGAGAAAAGATGAAACACTTAGTATGCTAGAAAAATTTATTAAAATGGTTGAAAATCAATTTGGAAGGAACATTAAAGTCTCAGATCGGACAATGGTACAGTAGTAATAAACAACAATGTCAAGGAACTATTGGAAAATCTTGGAGTGTTTCATAGCAAGTCAAATCCCTACACACCTCAACAAAATGGTAGGATTGAAAGAGAAATGCGCACAATTGTTCAAGCAGCAAGAACATGAATGAAGACTTGTGGGCCAAAGCTGTTAACTACTCTGTATTCACTATCAACCTGGGAAAAGCTCAGTAAAATCAAAAAGTGCGGCTGAACTGTGGTTTGGACGCCAAGTAAAGATAGAAAAACTAAGAAGCTTTGGTTGTGAATGCTACATCTTTGTACAGGATCACAAACGTGGAAAAGTCGACAAAAAGTCCAAGAAATGAGTTCTTGTAGGTTACGATTTAAATTCACCAAGTTACAGAGTATTCCTGCCTGAAGAGAATGAAGTGGTTAGTTCTGGAAACGTGATTTTTGATGAAAGCCCTGGTATTGAAGAAGGATATACTGAAATTTAAATTTTTCCTGGTAGAGAATTGGAAGAACCTGAGGAAAGACAAAACGCACTAGAAGAAAGTCAGCAATTGTTGAATGTCGATACTTCAGAGCATTCTGAATCATCCACCACAGAAGAAGAGAAAGTTTTTAACCCAAGAAGAAGTTTACAAGATCGCCGAAATCTGAGAATGCCATCTAGATATACAGATTTTATTTTGGATCAAGAAGAGAACAGAACTGTTGCCATGATTGGAGAAGTTATAGATATTCCTATTTCTCCATATCAATGATGAACATTATGGAAATTGATCATTCTCTATGACAAAGGGAGAAGATGAATCGAAAAATAGGTCTAAATTTGGTAGAATTTTGAAGAAACTGGATAGGTTCGGAAATATAATTGGTTATTCATTGAGTTCAATTTAATAGGAATTGTATAAGATGTATAAAAATGTAAAAAATTCAGCATGTATGCTTGGAATTTTGTTGATTTTACCTCAAAAAAACATTTGCAATGAAGCATGCATAAAGTGTTGCTTTAAGTAAGACTGTGTTTTAACTCGAAAACGCTGAATTTTACTGTGTAACTACAACAAGATGCTTTCAATAAACAATAAAAGATTGCTGTCTTTGAAAGCATGTGTTGATAGGGTTCTGGAATGATATGAACAATTGCAGGCATACACCAGGAATTGGTTCATGAAGATGAATCCAAAACAACTTGAACTTACGAACTGTTTGCGACTATTGGCGATTCCAGTTAACTAAACTCCCCCTGGCGGCTAAATATTGCACTAAGAAAACAAGTATACTTGTTGAGTAATCCCATATGAAATACATTGGTATGGTTTGTGAGTGTGTGATTATCTTGTTTATTTCGTGTTAATTTGTTGAAATACTAGACTTTTTGAATATTAGAGTTGATGTTGAGAAATTATCGAAATGTATTTATACGAGTGCCATTCAGTTAAAATATTATTCACGAATTTATGTATTAATTTTTCGGTTATAATCAGTCTTGTATCCGAGCAGATTTATTTCAATAATAGTGAAATTATCTTTTCATTATGAGTGAACATAAATAAAGAAAAAGTTTCAACAGACGAACAATATGTAATAATAACTGTTGTCTTTTCAATTGCTCGTCAAAAAAAGGTAGAAACAGATCTATTCACTTTCACAAATTTCCTAAGGAAGGTGACTACACACTAATACCCTTGGAGTAATAGAAAAAATTGACAGGCGAGAAGCTTGGGTGAGAAAACTGAGTATGGGAAAAGCTGTTACAAAAAACATGTTCGATTGCTTCCGTCATTTTCAAATTTGCCACAGGTCTGTTGTGTATTAATTTTGTTTATATTTTATAATGATTAATTCATCTTTTCAGGTT
Organism: Propylea japonica; assembly: GCA_013421045.1. NCBI lineage: Eukaryota > Metazoa > Arthropoda > Insecta > Coleoptera > Coccinellidae > Propylea > Propylea japonica. The sequence continues at coordinate 37,585,296 of CM024240.1, forward strand.
CAACACTTGAGCAAATGAAAGCTCGCAAGCTAAAAGCTACTTCTATTCCATCTCAAAATTTACCGCTAAGTAAATATCCTAAAGAAATCGTGGCTCAACGAAAATTGAGGATTGAATTGAGGAACACCCTCAGAGATAAACATTTGATTCCTCAATCAACAGCTGAATCCATCCATTTTCATTAAAGTGGTGAGGATATTGAAAAAAAATAGGGTAGAAATTTCTGACCTGACTGGAGAAGAATAATCTGCTGTGCTTGCTCTATTGAATATGCAATTTATGAGTTCTGAAAATACCGAAGAAGTGTCTAAAGACAAAGGGATCCAAGTCAACAGTGGCGATTTAAAGTGGAGTTTCGCTGACTCTATTCAAAATGAGAAACAATTCAACTCGTTTACTGGAATTCCAAATTTTGGAAAGTTACAGAATTTTGTATAGATTATCTCAGAATTATACCCTGATAAAAGAATTCATAAATTGACAGTCAAGTAGAGAGGCATTTTAGTGTTCAGGTAATTGAAAATGGCTGTGAAATTTGTAGTGCTATCTTTTCTTTTTGGAATTTCTTGTACAACAGTGAAAACTACTTTCAGTGAATATATATCATATTTGTCTAATATTTAAAAAAATGTATTCAGTGGCCCAGTTCTGAAGAAGTTTTTATGAATTTACCAATCTGCTTCAAGAATTTTCAGAATGTAAGAGTAATACTGGACTGCACTGAAATTCCAGTACAGAAGTCTTTCTGTTAGTCATGTCGTATCAGATTTTACTCGCACTGTAAAGGAATAGAAACAATCAAGTTAAGACTGGTGTAAGTCCTGATAGACTAATAGTATTCATATCAAATTGTTATGGAGGTAGGAGCTCTGACAAGGCAATATTTGAAAAAAAGCAAAATTATCGAAAAATTAGAGCCTTTCAAAGATTGCCTTATGGTGGACAAAGGTTTTCTTATTGATGAAATCTGCAATAGTCACGGTGGGTTTCACAAAGATTTGATTTTCCAATCAAGCGCTTGATCGGCAATCAAAATGAAATTCTATGATACAAATCTAATTTGATTGCGGAATCAACGATTTGATTGTCCAATCAAGAAAAACCCAATCAACGCACTTGATCGGCAATCAGCGGGCGTTGATTGCCAATCAAGTGAAAATTGGGTTTCACAAAACAAAATTGACAACTAATTAACAAACAACGACGCTTGATTGTCCGATCAAGTTGATTCGACAAATTTGGGCAATCAAGACACATGAATTGTAGACCAGCACGATAAAAAAATGCTTTCAGAAATTAGTTCCTCTTCAGAATCTTCATCAGAAGATGAAACAAGAATTACTACTCGAATAATTCGAGACAGGAGTGATCCGTTTTCGAATTACGATGATTAGAAATTCAAAAAAAGATTCAGGTTCACCAAACAATCAACAATGGAGTTTCTGAACAAAATTGGAGAAAACATTTAACCGCGAACTAAAAAAAATAAATCTATACCGGCAATTCTTCAAATTTTAATTACTCTGAGGTTCTACGCAACGGGTGCATTTCAAATGACCGTAGGAGATCACGTTAATGTAACTAAAGCATCGGGGTGTAGATTTGTGTAGAGAGTATCTGAGGAAATTGCAAGGCTCAAAAATGAGTTCATTCATATGCCCCAAACAAGCGAACAATGATGGGAAGTATCATTGGGTTTCCATCAACTCAGTGGAATTCCAAGAGTTTTGGAAGCTATAGACTGCACCCATATACGAATATCGTCACCAGGAGGTGGTAATGCTGAGATATTCAGAAACAGAAAAGGCTACTTTTCAATAAATGTGCAGATGGTATGCGATAGGTTACTTAAAATAAGACATATCATAGCTCGATGGCCAGGATCTGTCCTCGATTCTACAATATTCAACGATTCTCCATTGATTGTTGAGCTGGAGCAAGGTGCATATGGAGATACCTACCTAGGGCCCGATTCTTGAAAAATCTCTCATGCGAGAATTGCATTTCTCTCTCAGTGACCGAGAGAATCTGTATTCTCGAATTCTCTCCCAACCGAGAACGAGTTCTCTACTACTAAATGGTAAGAGAGATGACTATTTCCATAGGAGAGAATCACAGAATGGAGCAACTATTCTGTGTCTAGTGTGAAGTGTGACTGAAATTATTCGAAAACGAACTAAATTGATGACAGGTGTTTTTATTAAATTTTACATTAGAAAATGTAGAAGACGCAGAAGCCGAAGCTGTACCCCGACTTTTATTTCATAACAGAGAGGATTCATTAGAAAGGTTAAGCGATAATCGATTCGTGAAACATTTCAGACTGGCCATTAGGCACACTTAACTGCTCCCAAAGAGCTTGGGCCTTCTGAAAGGTGAAGTCTTTAGTGAATTTCCCCGACTTCAATTCTGGATGTTCATTCAGAAATTGAATTTATATTCTTTTTTGCGCCTCACATATATAAACCATTATTTAACAACAATAACAAACAACAATGTGCTATGATGAAATGAACCGATAACATAGAAATTTTAAATTAGGTTAGTACATCTATGAATGAACCTAATCATAAATTATATTATGAGCACATTTTAACTAAAAATGTTAGTTTTGTAGTTCAGTTGGCCCGAGAACGTTTGGCAACAGTGTGAAATATCCAGTATCGTTCAGGAATACCGATTTAGCATGCGTGAGAGAAGTGAGATGACATCTCGTATAGGAATAGTCGAACGAGAGTTGTCATCTCTACGAAGTTCAAGAATCGGGCCCCTGCTAGGAGACAGTGGTTATGCCTGCAAGAATTTTCTGTTGACTCCCATTTTGAATCCTCATAATGAAGCCGAGAGGCGTTATAATCAGGCCGAAATAAAAGCCCGCAACACAATTGAAAGATGTTTCGGATGGCTCAAGAGACGTTTGCCATGCCTGCATTATGGATTGAGAAACAAATTAGATACATCTTTGACCATTATTGTTGCATGTAGTGTATTGCACAATAATTATGCTCTTGCTCAGAATGATGAAATGGACGAGCTAGATGATCTGAACATTGAAGTTGGAGTAAATTATTTTCAATTATTATTATTTATTTAACATAAACTACAAATCAACTAAGTTGTTATCATAGTTGCATATTTCATCAATAAAAATACAATTTACTCATGTCAACACAGTTTACACAACTTTAAGATGTTTCTTTAATAAGGATTTAAAAACATTTAGGCTCCTACATTCTTTAAAGGGGAGGGAGTTGAATTTTATTATGCTGGAGTAGATAGGAGCCTTCTTGCCTAATTCAGTGCGAGTTTTCTTCAAATAATAGTTGTTTCTATTCCTAGTATTCAGATTATGTACATCTCTTACCTGTTTTATTAAATTTTCACTTTTAATCAGATGATTTTTTATTCTGTAAATAAGCTTACATTGGTTTAATGTCATCAGTTCTTCAAACTTCAAAAATTTTACCGTTTTATACAGTTCAGAAGATGGGGTATCATAAGGCAAGTTGTACAATGATTTTAAACACTTATTCTGCAAACGATGTACACGATTTAAGTTGGTTTTTGAAGTGTTACCCCAAATTACAGACAGATAGCACAGCACTGACTGTATATGAGCCGAATATATAAACTCTCTTGCATCGTCTGTTATATTATAACTTATTCGCCTGAAGGCTCCTATCAGACCAGATAACTTTTTCACAATAGAATTAACATGTTCATCCCATGACATATCATCTGAAATGCATAATCCCAAATATTTATGGCTCTTTACTTGTTTTATTGCTTTGTTTTCTATACATATATTAGGTGTTGTGGATGAGCTATTTTTTGGTTTGAAGTATAGAAAGACTGTTTTATCCCTATTCAATATTAATTTGTTATTATTTAGCCACGTACTTAATGTTTTTAGGTCTTCATTGATAATGTCTTGTAACAACAGAGAATCGCGTCCACTGTATAACAAAACCGTATCATCCGCGAACATAAAGTACTTTCCTCTCAAACCCGCACAACACAAACTCTCCACATACAACAGGTACAAAATTGGCCCGAGGACACTGCCCTGCGGAACACCACTTGTAACCTTCCGGTTTCTGCTCTTGTATCCATTGACCACCACATGCTGACGTCTATTTGTCGAAAATGATTTGAACAAATTGTGCGCGGGCCCTCGTATCACCATATTCTTTAATTTCTTTAGCAGTAGCTTGATGTTTATAGTGTCAAAAGCCTTACTCAGATCTACGAATACGGCTGTGACATTTTCATCTTTATCTAGACTCCCTATGATGCGTTCAATTAAATCAACTGCTGCTCCCTCAGTGGAACTATTCTTCTGAAATCCGTACTGGCTCCCTGAGATGTTCAAGAATTCGAGTAATCTATTCTTTATAATTTTTTCCAATATTTTGGCAAATACAGACGTGATGGATATGGGCCTGTAGTTACCAGGTTCCATTCTACTACCTTTTTTGTGTATCGTTATTACCTTGGCTATTTTGCATCTATCTGGAAAGTTACCCTGTGTAATACTTTTATTGAGTGTTGTTATGAATTTTTCTTTAATTATTGGAAAGATTTTTTGTATATCATAAATTGTAATATTATCTGGACCTGGTGAGCTATCTTTTTTGATTGAATTTAAAATTTTTATTACTTCGGATTCGTCTGTTGGGCGGAGTAATATAGTTCTGTCATTTCTAATTTCGGTTGTTTTTAGGCTTTGTTTTTTTAATTTTTTTTGGAGGGATTTAGCGATACTGACATAATAATTGTTAAGAATATTACAAATTTCTTTTTTTCTTTGTAAGTTTTATTTCCAATTTTGAGCATAGTTGGAGATTTACTGTTTTTGTTTTTAATTGGTAGGAGATAATTAATTGTTGTCCAGATTTTTTTGATGTTGTTACCTGATTTTTTGAGTTTTTTGGAAAGAAATAATCGTTTTTCTTCAGTTACAGCTTTGGTTACCTTATTTTTCATGTTTTTGAATTGTGCTACATATGTTGCATCATGTGGATTTTTTACTAGTTTTTTGTATAACTTGTCTCTCTTATACATTAATGAATTTATACGAGCATTGAACCAGGGTTTATTATTCTTTATATATATTTTCTTCTTTTTTGTTGATCTTGTTTTAATCTTACTTATGATACCTATCAAATCATCAAGATCCTTTACAGGAGTTTTATTAAGTTCAATTTTTAGCAAATCTTGAAATTTGTTGTAATTTGTTACGGACACATATTTTATTGACTTACTGCAAGGGTTGAAGGAGCTTGATTTAACATTCACATTTAACAGCCTATGATCTGATATGGGCACATCCTCTGTATCCACCCTACAATGAAGGGTTTTTGGTGCAATTACATGGTCTATCAAGGAACCGTGATTGTGTGATCTTCTTGTTATGTGTTTATTTTTTATTTGATAATCGTTAAGACTTATACAATCAGTGTAGTTTCTGCATACAGTATCATTTCGCATAGTATTCAAATTTATATCCCCGACCACAATACAATTTTGATTATTTTCTAGTAATGTATTTAAGGACACAATGAATGAGTCTATATTATTTTCTGCAGCTCGATAAATTGCACAGATTTTCAAATCTAGTTCATTGAGAAGAATCATCAAACTGTTACAATGGTTTTCCTTAAACATTTGCAAAGGAGTATACCTGAGGTCATTCCTCACAAACACTGCTACTCCTCCACCACGAGTATTTCGGCAGTCATAAACGCCCTCATAGCCCTCAATTTGGTATAAGTGCTTCTCAGAGTCGTAAAGCCAGGTTTCCGTGAGGACCACCAAGCTAGGATTGTTGTATTTGCTAATGTAGTAACCTAGGTTTTCAATTTTTAACTTAGTTTTTATTGATCTTATATTGAAATAGAGAATGTTCAATGTGTGTTGTATTAAGTTTTTTGATGTATATGTTTTTTTGGTTGTTAGTTTTAGTTTTTTGCTTTCTTAAGGTTGAGTAATGTACTTTCAGATTGAACTTCGATGATTTTACTCGATTCATTTTTTTTGAGAAGTATTTTTCCATCCGAAAACCAAGCGTACCTGTAGTTGTACTCTCTTTTGAATTCTCTCGTCTGTTTAAAGAGTAATTGATTTTCCTTGGTGAGATCGTGATTAATATATAGAGTTCTTTCTCCCGTACAACCAACATCCTAAGCAATCATTTTCTTTTCCTTTTTGGCTTTCATGATCTTTTCTTTTATTGCCGAATCTTTGAAACTGACCTTTAGTTGTTTTGATTCGTTTTTTCCCATTTCATTCACTGTAAAATCTTCGGCTTTCACGAGTAAACCCAAATTCTTGCCAATGTTAATAACCGCATCCCTTCCAAGCATATCATTTCCTTCCATATTTGGTAATCCACTGATTATGATGTTGTTCTTCAGTTTGTTCTGATCACTTTCGTTTTTGTCCTTCTTCAGCATCTCCAGTTCCTTACGCATATTGATCTGATTATCTTTGAGTTCCATGATTTCCTTTTTTAATTCTTTGTTAACTTTTTCTTGTTTTTCCATTTTTTGCTTGAAATCTTCATTCAAAATAATCAGTCTTTCCAGTTTATCCATCACATCCTTGAGCGTGAATTCCGTAGAATTGGATGGTTTTTTTGTCGTTGTTTTGGAATAACGTGGTGTAATTTCTGGTTCTTCATCTTCTGAGGAAGATTCTTCATCCACATCCTCTTCATTCTCGCTTTGCTCCGGGAGTATATTGCAGGAGTTACAGACCCATGAGAACTTTCCACATTTTAGTTGTTTAATCTCATCCCTGCTCAATCCAGTGCAGCCCTCATGAAACCACTCTAGGCAATTTCCCTTGCACTGAATTCTATAAACGTGCTGCAGAAGGTAGAAGTTGATAAGGAATATATCACCCTTTTTTCTCGCTATCACGTTGATTGTCTCACGTATGTGTGAATTTCACAGTGGAAATAAATAAATAATTGTTTTTGAAATTCAGATATTTCTTTTGAATAACAGGGAATTGGAAATCAATTGGATTGACGATTGAAACCTCCCTTGAATTAACACTTACACCGAATTCTAACTCACTCGCGGCGAATTTTTACTTTGCTGATTTGAAGATTAGCGGGATCGATAAAATACACGTCCGATTGCTCTTATCTTCAACTTAGACTGAATCAGTCGATTAACCCTGGGCCGCAGAACACATCAGTTAAAAATGCTCTGATAGCAGATATTTTTGAGAGGTTGTTACTCTTGTGTAAGATAAAAAAATGTCCCAATAATAAACTTTATGATTTCAGGTGAACTGGCATTGTTGTGACCTGGTTAGAGTAGTCGTTTTCTAGAATTTATAGGAAATTTACTCAAAACTAGCTAGTTAAGCATAGATATTGTTCAATAAAAAATTTTAACTGCTCGGCATTTTGAGGCTACTTTTTTCAAACTAAAATATCATTATTTCGTGAAAACTATAATGCTTTTAATTCAATCGGTTCACTTATCATAATAAAAAGACAATATCAATTAAAAAAAAAAATTATTGATAAAATAAATTCACATTGCTTTTTTGGTTGAATTTTTTCTCTCCTTAACTGAATCATTAAAATCTCAGCTTCAATTCTGGCATTTTTTAATTTTTGTTTATAATATTGCTCTTTGAGCGACAGTTTTCTTTTGATAAGTTTTTTAGTGGTTTTTCGGATTTGTTGTGGAATAGGGGAAGGTCTGGTCTCAATCTGACAGTGAGAACCAAGCTTCCCTTTTAGACTCACGACTTACCTTATTCGTACATTTTGAGGTAATCCTGTAGAATCAACAAATGACCTTGGGACGTATAGAGTAAGATCCCAGAGCGATAAGACACAACTTATTTTCACATAAATGAAACCTCATGTTTTCAGTAGTGTGTTATGTGCTCAGAATACCTGCGCGCTTGTGGAGCTTGCCGAGTGACACCTGGGCAGGTACCAGGTGTGAAAGGTAACTAAAATTAATAGTTACCTAACTTAAATTTTCATAGCTGATTTTTAAATATATTTTGTAGAGTGTTATTATAAAGTTGTACCATAAGCGTCAGACACTTTTCGTGGGCCAGTACTTTTGTCAGACGCTTTAAAGCTCTACAAAAAATAAATTAACTTAACTTATTTTTACATGTCTGACATTTAAATATGTTGTTCAGACAATTGTTACGAAGTTATATTTAATAAGTCAGACAAAATTGATTGACCAAACACCCCCTAAACAGCAAAATTATTCTGCCGTGAGTATGAGCGCGAAAGCATTATAGGTGCGTTTCGGAGCGAGTTAGACGGTCTTACTAACTCAGTTCCCCTTCTCTCATTCGTGTAATTCTTCTGTGTATTGTGTATGTGTCCTTTGAGTACAACCTAATAGTATACAGTATAGTTTGGATCTGTGAGACCACATGTTTTTGTTGTTTACGTCGTGTGATTTGTGAGTTATTTACATTACCTATTAACGTGAAAATCATGGAAGACACAGAACCAGCAAAATTAACGTGTACATTTTGTAAAAAATCTAGTGATAAATTAATATTATTTACCGAGATAACATTAAAAAAGTGTAAAATTATTTTACAACAGATCCAAACTATACTGTATACTATTAGGTTGTACTCAAAGGACACATACACAATACACAGAAGAATTACACGAATGAGAGAAGGGGAACTGAGTTAGTAAGACCGTCTAACTCGCTCCGAAACGCACCTATAATGCTTTCGCGCTCATACTCACGGCAGAATAATTTTGCTGTTTAGGGGGTGTTTGGTCAATCAATTTTGTCTGACTTATTAAATATAACTTCGTAACAATTGTCTGAACAACATATTTAAATGTCAGACATGTAAAAATAAGTTAAGTTAATTTATTTTTTGTAGAGCTTAAAAGCGTCTGACAAAAGTACTGGCCCACGAAAAGTGTCTGACGCTTATGGTATAACTTCATAATAACACTCTACAAAATATATTTAAAAATCAGCTATGAAAATTTAAGTTAGGTAACTATTAATTTTAGTTACCTTTCACACCTGGTACCTGCCCAGGTGTCACTCGGCAAGCTCCACAAGCGCGCAGGTATTCTGAGCACATAAGACACTACTGAGAACATGAGGTTTCATTTATGTGAAAATAAGTTGTGTCTTATCGCTCTGGGATCTTGGACTAGTATTTAAACGCCGTATTGCGCATGCGGAAACAGCGTCATTTATGCGTTAATGTTGCCAGACTGTGCACGTGGAACTTATTGTAATCAATCGCCAATTGAAAATTAATTCTTGAAATTGGTTATCATTTTTTTACATCGGAGAATTAAAAACTGGAATAATATGTAGGTGAATAGAACTATAAGATTTCAGTTTCCTAACTTTTTTCAATCTAGATCTGAAACAACAACGACACATTTTCTTATAGAATTATAATAGTAAAATTTGGTTATTATGTATTGCCGTGTAAAAAAGCTGTGACAATCTTAGTTTTATAATTTTCAGGTCGTAATTTAAATGAAAAAATATCTTCTGAATTTGAATTCTGGTATAACAATTTTACTACAATTTTACAATTTCTCAGTTCGACGACCTCTTAAAAGAAAGAACTATTTCACTCAAGCGCCCTATGTTACAGAAAAATATACATTATCATATTTTCGTTTCAGGAAGAATATAATATATCATCTGTCTATTAGATAGAAACTGTGAAAAGTATCAAACGTTGACAAATTAAATTATTTTTACGATATTTACGATATTTCACGATACCTGTGGTGGAACCACAAGCGCTCGACAGCGTATCGATCCCGACATCGAAGTCGGGTACGTCACTGTCGAGTCGAAGAGAATTCGGTACCAACAATACTCGAGAAGGATATCTCGACAAGCGCTCGGCTAAGTTCGTTATCTCGACAAGGAAATATCGTCTGTCCCAAAAACGTTGGCTGATATCTGTCACTTTTTGAGGTTTTTTTGATTGTTTACAGCAGTTAGTGCTGCTGGAAATTTCGAATATCAAAGTTTAAAAGAGAGAAATTTGTCATGGCTATAAAATTTCATTGCCGTTAAGGCCCAAATTTTTATAATCGTTGAAAAATCCTTAAAGTATTGGTTGAGCCGGTTGAGGAATTATGAGTTTCAGTCTTGTAATATACAAAACTATACAATAAAAATCATTTTTCCAAAAACTTTTATTCGATTATCATAACATCTCAGTATCTCACCAATAAAAAGAATTTGTATTTAGAAGCGTAGCCATTGAATATACCTTCCTTAGTCCTTATCCCTTTGTACCTGCAGAGATCCCATTTGAGAGGTGTTTATATTACAGGTGTTAGGCAAATGAACCTAGCATTGTTGTTTGTCGGTGCAAAACGATCCTGGAAAAATCCAAGCACGGTTTGGTATACGGATATGCATAAAGTTTCATCCGCTGTAGGGTAATTCTGGGTATTCGCAAAATTGGGTTTTTCCATTTTGGAACTACCCCCAGACAAAGCTCAGGTGGGGCGCGCATTTTAGTCTATAAGTAGAAAGTAATGCAAATATAGATCAGTCGAAGTTTGAAGGATGAAAATTCCTGAACATGTGGTGTATTACATTGCTCCTCCATTTTTTTTTTATTTTGAAAATGAAGAGCAATGAAATTTAAGATTTAAACTTAGTTCATACCAAAATTATTCAACTGATCGGAATCTACCGATTTTTGACGACGAAATCTACCGATCACATAAAAGTTGGAGAGGCAGCACTGGCAGCAGTTCAATGAAAAAACGTCTATACAACTTACATGAGTGTTGTCGGCAAACTGATTGTACCCGACAGTGGACGTGTCGATAAAATCGACAAAAGAGACCTTGTTGATCGCACGTGGTACCGATTTTACCCGACTCGTCTTGAAGAAGGGTCGGCGGAAGGAGGGGTAAAGGGATTACTGTCGAGTCGAGCGCTTGTGGTTCCACCACTGATGTATTATCCAATCTGGCAACGTAGCTGTGCGTTTGCCGTAACGCGCGCTCAGATTTCAAGGTCATTTGTTGATTCTACAGGATTACCCATTTTGATTCTAATATATCTTTTTTTCTAAAAAAAAACAAGAAAGTAGGTAATTATATACTCAGTTCTATATATGTGGAATTCCCTTCACCAAACTAAACATTATGATTCTTCAAGGGAATATTTCACTTACGATTCAACTAAGGAGAGAAGAAGGTATTTGTCGTCATTGTTGTAATTCTTTCCTCTATAGAATTTTTTTATATTTTCCATTTTGATTTGGAATCAGCTTCAAAGTTCAAACAACAACAATCAACTGCCGCTTGTAACCAAACTTCTAACAGTTCTAACCACACACACACACACAGAAATAATAATATAAAATAATGTTCTATGCTTTTCCCAATCAAATCTTGACGAATGCTACGTTGCCAGATTGGTTTTCTCGATCAACTGATTGAGGTTCTTGATTGCGGAATTTTGTTTTGTGAAACCCGAATCCATTGATTGGACAATCAAAATTGGACAAGGGAATCAGTTGATTCGAGAATACACAATATCAAATTTATAAGACCTGTATTTCTGAGGACTAAGAAGCAGTTTTCAGAAGAAGATGCTCATTTGAATATTGAAATATCCAAGGCTAGGGTTCATGTTGAGAGAGTCAACCAAAAAATGAAAATTTTGGAAGTTTTGAGGATTCCGTTGCCATTGAGTTTGATCAAAGATATTGACAATATATTAATCGTTATCAGTGCAAATGGTGAATTTACAAACACCAACTTTGGTTGATAGTAAGTTTTTCAGGTGTTAACTATCAATCACAATTTCTCCGTAACAAGTTTTTTTTTCACGTATCAAATTATACCATATATTTTTACTATTTTTAGTATTTCTGTAATACTCAAATGTGTAACATAAAATTTTTCAGGAAAGTAAATAATTAGTTTGCCTGACTGTTTTTCATTTTCAGTTTGATGAAAAAAAATTTTGAGTTAATTATTATCTTCCTTTCCTTCGCAAAATTTTCACCAAAGGAAACTTCTATTTTCAGAAATGATTTCGAATAACTCGAATAAACAATGAAATCACAAGACTCCAAGTACAAGATGCTCATTCCTAATTGAATTTGTGCGTTATAGGAGTGATTATGCTTCAACTGCACATTTTTTCTTCTGTGCTTCAGATAAAGGACAATTGTTTGGGAATTTGGATTTGAAGCATTTCATACTTTTTATTGTGCACGCCTTATAATCTTGTTGACTCTGCTTCTTCTGGCATTTCCAGTAGCACTCCACATCCGTTCCCGATAACTTGTCCAATTTCTGAATATCTACCCTGAATTCAAAAAAGGTGCAACAGAAAAAAGAAAACGACTAATAAATATTTGGAAGCATAAAGCTCAATTAAAGAGGGCTCGATGCATGCCACTATTGAATTGGTAATAAATACAACCTTGAGCATTTCAGAAGTGTCACAGATATGTGATTGCATCTTCCACACCGTCCCGTTTTACACGAACAGTTGAACTGTTTAATCCTCCAAATTTCTGTGAAGGGATCCAACTCCAGCCAACCAGATATTTCATGAGGTTCCCTGTTAGCAGAGCGCAGGCACAGTGCCATTATTTTCATTGAGGAATAAAAGCCTGCGTTATTCAATTTGCCATCTATTATTCCAACTAGGATGAGATGCTTACTGTTGAGCACTTGCTCATCTTCAGCAAAACATCGACTTTTTGGTGTGGCTCTCAAATAATCGAAGGATTTTTATGTATTGTGTATTATTATGTAAGAGATCAGGGTCGATCTCTTGTCCGATTGGCCGAACTGTTAGTTTGAACTACTTCCAGTTCTATGTTTTGACGTTGAGATGACACAAAACTTTATGTTTCCGTTAGGTCATAGAGGTATTGGTGAATTCGACAGCCATTCGTCAGCGAGCTTTGGTAAGATTCGGTGCCCGAAGCATTAGGTTTGATGTCTGAAGTTTATATTATGTTAATGCTGAATAAAAGTATAAAGTATCGAAGAATATCTATAAATCCCTTACACACTTATGATAATGAAATCAGATGAAATACCTGATACACCATCGATCCTTTCATCAAAGAATGAAATTGCGAAAAGAATTGTAACAAATCTTCCTGACGTGACGACAGCTTCAAATGCAGGTAATATTCAGTACCACTTGCGAGAATCAACTCTGATGGAGAACCTGATACACCATCGATCCTATCATCAAATAATGAAAATGCGAGAAGAATTGTGACAAATCTTCCTGACGTGACGACTGCTTCAACTGCAGGTAATATTCATTACCACTTATGAGAATCAACTCTGATCGAATACCTGATACACCATCAATCCTATCATCAAAGAATGAAACTGCGAAAAGAATTGTAACGAATCTTCCTGACGTGATGACAGCTTCAAATGCAGGTAATACTCAGTACCACTTGCGAGAATCAACTCTGATGGAATACCTGTTACACCATCGAAACTTTTATCAAAAAATCAAACTTGTCATGTATAAGATATGAATCAAAGCAGTGGCGCAACCAGGATTTTATTTTGGAGGGGGCTGAACTGAAAAATTTTTGATGATACAGTGAATAACGAAAGTTGCAAAAAAATAAAGAAGAAAGAAATAACGAAGAAATTAATCTTTGGGGGGGGCTGCAGCCCCAAAGCCCCCCCCCCGGGCTGCGCCAGTGAATCAAAGCACAGGGTATCAAAACAGTGTGTTAATGTAAATGCATCAATTGAAATTTTCTGCCGAAATTATAAATAGAGAAGGATCTAAGAATGACAAAAGAGTAGCAAGACCTCAATTCATTTTTCATTACCTGAATTCAATTCATTTTCTACCGTTTCCGAAGGTAAGTTTTATGATTTTTATGACGAGATTTTTTCCCAAAAAAATAGCGTTGAACAAATACTCTATTGGTGATTTTATCTCGACTGAATATAAAGAGTATCCTATGTTCGGAAAAATAAGGGTAATGGTTGTTATTAACGCATTAGAAATTTGTTCTGCTTTTACAGAATATAAAGCATCAGGAAAAAGTGAGCACTATATTGCTTACGAAGTAGAAAATATGTATATAAAGAAATGTATTTTAGAAAAAAAAGTTTCTGAAATGTATATTGTTTTATCGTGAATAGGTTCAAAACTATTTATAGCTATATCGATTGAAACATAATCTGGGAAGATTCTGCATTTCTAAAAAACTTTATAGGTTTTCACTCCCAGTGATTAATTAATTAATTAATTCATTCATTGAAGAATTAATTAGACTCCAAATGAAAAAACTTACAATTCTGAATATTTTACAAGTTTGTCTGAAGAAGGAGTGTGGTATAGACACTGAAACGTTATATTGACCTTCTCATTTATTTCCTTTTTTAGTTTTATCGTTAGGCACAATTTTTTCAGAATCAATTTGCTCCTGACAAATAAGTGCAAGGATTTTCGCAGGAGCATTTAATCTTAATTGAACTTTTTTGAATTATTTCTGTTTTAGAGACTGGCAGTGAAAACCTTTAAGGTTTTTTAGAAATATTTATAGCTATGTTTCATTGATGTTATTTTTTTTCAATTGTTTTTCTATAAATTTATTTGTGAATATTTTGGATAAATCCCAAAACGGGAACCAGATTCCATCAATAATACGAGTATAATACTGACCTGTAAAGATATTTAGGTCTCAATGAATGTTTTCACCTGAAACAGCAGAGCCATCAGGTCATTCATTTTATCAATATTAACTATGAGGACATGAAATTATGCTTCCTAATTGAGAGCTTCTCCTTAGAAACTCCGTTCAAGAAATAGATTTCATTTAGGCTTAGTGAAATAATGTACTTTTGATCAGAGATTTTCTGTACATAGTTCTATCGAAGCATTCTCCTCTTGCAAATATTTCATAGTATAGTATAGTATAGTATATTTCCAGCATAATGTAATTACAGTATACAGGATTTAATTCATACAATTAAGATTGAAGAATTCGTCACAAAATAAAAAATATTCAAAATATACGGACATACAAATCAACACTCAGTTACAAACATAACATTGAATCATTTAGGCACATGGAAACAATCAACAGTAACAGTCATGGCAAGATATTCTCCAACACTATAGAAACTCCTATCGATGAGGAACCTCCTCACTACTCTAGTAAATGACTTCACTGGCAGGGCTCGGATCTCTTGCGGTAGCTTGTTGTACAAGCCCTGCCAGTGAAGTCATTTACTAGAGTAGTGAGGAGGTTCCTCATCGATAGGAGTTTCTATAGTGTTGGAGAATATCTTGCCATGACTGTTACTGTTGATTGTTTCCATGTGCCTAAATGATTCAATGTTTGTATTGTAAGGTATTCCAATGAAAAAACAAGTTACGTAGCGAGTTCTTCATGGGAGAATCAATTATGTATGTTCGCTGCTCAGGAAACAGAAAAGTGCCATTACAAATCAATTTACACAAAAGAGGCGGGGGGTATTTCTTTCAACCAGCGAAAAGCCTTCAGTTGAAACAATTAAGGGAAGTACGTTTGATGCATAGGTAAATCCATTTACAGATTCGGAAACTCACATCGTAAATATACGATATTCATACATTAGAGAGAGAATTTTGCTGTCCAGTTGAAACTGGTATATTCGACAGATTTCGTTGCTATGTTTCTAACGGGATGTATGGTCCAATGAACGAATAATATGGTTGTCTTTCTCATTGCTCGCATTGACTCAATGCGTCGAACTGCCCGTGTTACTCGATTCGAGTACTTGCTGCCTACCATACTAGTTTAGTCAGGCCATTCCCAACGATAAGACAAAGACAACTGCATAATCCGCATAGGACCATTCATTTCTTTCCGAAACGAAGCACGTTAATCTTTCGAATACACCACTATTCAACAGTAAGGCAAAATTCTTCCTCTGATATATTGAATTTCGTATGTCTCCTATGTGAATGTGTATGTATGCTACGGCACTTCTCTGTGTACTCAGTCTACGATTATTTCAATGTTGATCATGTGTGAGCAGCCATGTTAGAAATATAAATAACCTGACTCTCGCACGAATGAAGAACTGACGTCTAACAAAAGTCAATACAATATATTAATGATCGAGCATAATAAAGGAGGAAATAAATTAAACAAAATATTCTGAAATCACATATCCGAAGTACAAAATGAAACATATGGGTAAGAAGTTGAAAAATCTGCAAGTGGATGCTTGAATGATTCCGTAAAAACTAATTGGACCGTTATTAGTACTAAATAACGCTTTCTGTACGTAGACTTTCAAGAACATTATGTAATCTTTCTTCTTAAGGAACGATCTCCAATTTGCAATAGAGCCTTTTTCATTTTTAGAAGAGCACCACGAAAGGAGCTGCCATTCTGTGGCAATATGAATGTTAGAGTCATTCAACATTCTATTAACTTTTTTTCAAAAAACTATGTTTCGTCGTGATAATTCCATGAATTAATTTTTGCGATCCGAATATTAAACAGTCAAACAGGTTGTTTTAAGGTGACCTTAACATAAAAAATTTCCTTTATTATCATTTCAATTAACAATGGTCTCCAAAAATAAGACTTAATTCACTGATTCATGAATTTTAAATTAGAGGTTATTATATAAAACTCAATAAGAAGAAAATTCGAATTATCAATTCATGACTACCGCGTTCTTCTATGAACGGCGCAAATTTCACTCTCATACGACCATCGTAGTGTGCTCTTCACGTATTCATTCGACATTATTTGGGAGGCAGTAACAGCTGAAAAGTTTCTGGGAATAACTCGCTCAGAAGAGGTTCCTGCTTTTGTTTCGATGTCATTTAGGGGAAGACAATACATTGTTGCTCTAAGTATACAAAGTGTCGTGATGCAGAGCTATTCTCCATGCTGATGAGTCCCAATAAAACTAGTACTGATCCGAACCTGAACGACCTTCACCGAGCTGATAATAGAATAAAACTTATTTTAAAATAAACTTTGTATATCAGAAAATATATTGAAAATGGGGTGTCAAAAAAAATCCAGGACAAAATATTTTTAATTATTTAAAAAAAATACCTGGACAAGCTACTAGGTTGCCTGATATAAACAGATATGTCTATACTAGTTACTTTCACCTGTTATGATAATAAAAAAAAATTATATCAGCATTAGCGATGTTTTGTTACGAACGCTGGTTCTCAGTGATGTTGCAGGACCCATTCAAACAATATTTGAAATTTTTATATCGACCCCACTTTTCCTATGCAAATATAACAAATCCATGAGAGATTTTGATGTTTTTCGAGTGTTTCAGTTGATTCATTTCTTCTTTGGACTGAAAAATAGTGAAAATGGACCTGTCAAATTATTTATTAAGTTCTGATCATATTCATCGAGGACGATATGTAGAAAAATATCACTTTTAGGTATTCACCCTAGTTAACTGTAGAAGTAAGATATTTAGCCATCTAACCTGGCTCATTTCAACGATAAAATGTATCCTGATATAATCAGTTATTTAGTGAAAACAAAGAGTGCTGATCCAGTGAATCAAATGATATTTATAATATCGCCACTGTAGAGCAAAAAGGGGCCAAGCGCCAAAATTCGTAATTTTGAGTTCTTCCGCCAAGCAACATTTTGAACACTGTCCGTTCAACAGGCATCAAAGTGCCAAGCGCCAGACAACCAATATCAGTTTTAGCCAAGGGTCCAAGCACCACAGGTTTAACAGAAATGAGAGCAAAAAGGTGCCAAGTGTCTGATAAGGTGCTTAGCCACCATTTGTTCTGTAAAAGGTTTGTGCACAAAGGTGCCAAGCGCCTTGGGCAGGCACTTGGAACCTTTTTGCTCAGTTTTTCGGATCGGAATGTGGTTTGAATACGATTAAAGGAATCTATTTTCCTTCTGTTACAAGATTTTAAAGACGGCGTATGAAGTCACAAATGAAAATCAGTTAATTCGAACACCTGTTATTAAAAGACAACCTTTCGTATGCTTCGCGACTCTTGAAAAACTGATAATTTATGAGAAAGTAATTGGGGTTTGAAATTCACTTGAAATTTCGAATAATTTATTATGCTTGGACAATTTTCATAATATTGTGTAGATTTGATCAAGCGATTATATGTTCGAAAGTCCATAAATTTGAAATTCCATTGTTTGATTTGACAACTTTGTCAAAATATTCTTTGAATCGTTCAATCAACGATAATTGTGAAACCCACCATTGTTATAGTGTCAAAATATTATACCTTCGTTTTATTCCCAACACCAAGTGAGAATTCCATTGTTTGATTTGACAACTTTGTCAAAATATTCTTTGAATCGTTCAATCAACGATAATTGTGAAACCCACCATTGTTATAGTGTCAAAATATTATACCTTCGTTTTATTCCCAACACCAAGTGAGAATTCCATTGTTTGATTTGACAACTTTGTCAAAATATTCTTTGAATCGTTCAATCAACGATAATTGTGAAACCCACCATTGTTATAGTGTCAAAATATTATATAGTCCGTTTAAGAATGATTGACATCTCGGGTGGCTGTGGGAAATCGAAAATATGTTGGTATCGGTCCCGTTCAGTAAATTTCGATTTGCCGATTTTAGGTTGGTGTTGAAAATATCACTGACTTATGGCTTTTTGAAGTTTGAGTTAACCTATTGATGATATTTCGAATTTATTGGTGAATATTCTTGATTTAATCGGCAAGTGGATTTAAATATCTCTTAAATCTACTTTGATTTGATTACTGAATTGATAATGGCCGGAATACAACCAGATACCTCTCACCTTACTGCAAGAGAACGCCAGGCAGTGTATCGGTGTTACTACGAGTTCTTTAGGGATTCAGCAGATATTTCTGCTAGTATTAAACGCATTGTGCTGGTATTTCAGGTAAACGATCATGTACAATGTGTTTTCTGATTAAGTAATGAGTTTTAAAATTTCAGATTTCTCCTAGAACTGTCCTAGAATTTCGGAGAAAAAAGTAGAAGGCAAGTTGGTAGAGCCAGAGTTAGCACTGGAAGGAAACCTATTCCACATGATTATACCTTCAAAGAGACATTAAACGACATTATTTTTTCT
The DNA here is from genome assembly GCA_013421045.1 of Propylea japonica. Lineage (NCBI taxonomy): Eukaryota > Metazoa > Arthropoda > Insecta > Coleoptera > Coccinellidae > Propylea > Propylea japonica. Next base: position 37,604,406 of record CM024240.1, read on the forward strand.
AAAATCAAAAACAACGAGTATCTCACTTTGGATATCATTTTTGAACTGGCTAAAAAGCACCTGGATTTCGATCATTTGAAGTCAACACTTTAATAATCAAAAAAATTGGTTACAAGCATGAGAAAGTTGATCGAAGGAAAATTCTTATTGATAAACTTAAAGATATAGTGAATATACGGTTTTGTGGTAAATATCTTGAATACTTGAGAGAAAATGAAAAATTTGTTTATCTAGATGAAACATGGATATTTGAAAGTGGCAGTCAAATCCGCCAGTGGATATTAGAAAGTAATCCTAAAGGTTTGCCTAGTATATTCATAGGTGAAGGCAGGAGGTACACAATTTGATAGATTTTTACCTGGATGTGATCTAATTCTTGACAGTGGTATCAATAATACGGATTACCATAAGACAATAAATGGGGAACTATTTCATTAATGGATTACTGAACAATTAATACCTTCTCTGCAGTTATTTGATACAAAGTGTGAATAATGCACCATATCATTCAATCAGAGTTGATAAAATACCTACGACTGCTTCTCGTAAAAAAGTAATTCGGCAATGGTTACAAGAACATAAGTTTCCTATGATTGATCAACTTAGGAATACTTAAATCCTTTGTTGGATTTTATAGAAAGTTGAATTGTTAATACAATTTTAATGTTTACTGTAACAGTTATTTTACATGTTATGTTCGCTTTGGAGCACTGCATTTAGAAGATAATTCTAATATGTAAATAAATAGTAAAATGTATAAGTCTATTATAAGTATTCCACTGTACTTTTAATAATTATTTTCAATTAATCTATGATTGCATATAATATTTCTGTTTCCAATTAACCATAAAATTTTGGAATAATGTTCTGAATTAATTTTCTCAATTTTGTACAGAAGCTTATTTTAGTTTTTCACTGTAAATTGTCAGTTTTAAGAAATGTTGAATAAGTGTGTTTCTTACCAATATGGTAAGGATTGAAATAAAGATTTTATGCTAAAACTTCAACTTTTGCTTTCTCTGTATTTCAAACACTCAAAGGAACTCAATCAACTTTTATCTAAAATAATACCGACAAGACCTAAATAAAGCTAAATTGACAATCGTTTCCATTAAAAGCCAAAATATTCACCATTTCTCTATTCATAATATTCTAAGCATATACATGAATGAAATCATTATTAAATCTGTGCAATAGTATATTCTGAAACAAGTATGAATTTCATACAAAAATTATAACATCTTGTGGTCCACATTTTTTCACTTCATTTAATTTTAACACCTTTGCCAAACAAGCTCTGTTTATTTTTTTTTAGCTATCCAATGAAATATTCCTCTTACTGAAACAACAGAATCGGTGATAAGTTTATTAAAGTTAGACAATTAACATGCCCACTGAATAGATTCTTTTATTAGTGTTTTTGTCTTATTATGTATAACCAATTAACGAATTTGGCCACACATTTCAGAATATCAACAAGTTCTTACTGTTTCGTTTCACCAGTTTGGCTACCTCAGTTGAATTTGAGTTGAACACAATCATTTTTAGTTATAATTATGAAAGTTTGTCAGAGAAAAAGAACATTTATCTTAATTATCTTCAATAGAGTCTCAATCTTCATGGGTGAATTATGAATGACATCTCATTAGAGTACTTCGATAGTTTATAGTTTTATTTATTGAGGCAGCGATATAGTAATAGAACCTGAATCCCATTGATTGAACTGGACTGAAATAATAAATGACTGTTTATTTTTCATGATATTCATAAGCTTAGGGGCTATACCTATTCTGGTTTCCTCGCTCTTCAGCTGCAATTGATGGTAAATACGAAAATTTGTCAATACAGTGTCAGAAATTATATACTTCTGGTAGGTATAGAGATTTACACAATCCTAATGGTATTTAAGAATCAGGAACATTCTCAAGCTCAAAAAGTTGCTTTGGAAAATAAAAATGTTGTATTAAATATATTTCTAGGTTATATTTATTTATTTCGCTTCTCTGACTCTGATGAACCCACAGAAATTTTTAGTGACTTTTTAGTAACTAGAAATAAAGCCCCGACTGGACGTTCATGGCATGCTTCGATGTCAATAATTCTTAAACGGACTATACCTTCGTTTTATTCCCAACACCAAGTGAGAAGCTACACGGAAAATGTTAGAACTGGAAAATAGTGAAAGTCGGCAAGAACATGAATTTGACGATGATGATATTCCACTGTCACGTTTTCTTCATACGGAAAAGCTATCAACTGCTGTGAAGGGTGGAGAGGCCAGTAGCAGCATTATTTCAGTTGATAGTATCAATATTATTGAGAAAAGAGATGGAGGAAACGAAAAAGTACCTATTGCCATAGCCAGTACATCTAGTCGTTTTCGCCTTTCATCAAGAGATGAGTCTGATGAAGAGGAATGCCAAAAATCAAAGCCAAGAAAAATACTTAAAAAAGAAATAACGCAAAAAGGTAAAGAAAAGCAAAAGCCAATTAAACAAAACAAGGACGGCAGTGACAGTTCTAGCGACGCTAGCTCAGTGCTTCCCGAAAACATAGGGAAACATTTTAAAAACAAACAATCAAAAGATAATTGGAAAAGGGACTTGAGAAAGGAGAAACGCAGGTCAGGTGAGCCATATCGCAGTGTAAAAGGTGCATTTGTTTCCGGGAAGTCACTGAAGCCAAACCCATGCGCAAATTGTCAAAATAAATGTTTTAAAATTCACGACGACATCAGGCAAACGATTTTCTCCAATTATTATAGACTGTCCTCAAAGGAGCAAAGAGATTTCCTTGCATCAAATGTATTGAAAGTTCCAGTTAAAAGAAGAAGAAATAAGAATCTTGCAAGAAGACATGCTTCTTATGAGTATACTGTGACAATCGATGGGCAACCAACTAAAGTGTGCCGACAATTCTTCCTTGCAACCTTATTTATTAGCAAGAAATTAGTTCACTACACCATTGATCACATGACAGATATTCGGACATCAAAATCTGATCACCGTGGCAAAGAATCAAGTGCAAATAAAACGCTTCCAGACATACTTCAAGGAGTGTCAACCTTCATAGAGCAACTACCAGCCATTCCAGCTCATTATACTAGAACTTCATCTAACAAAAAATATTTGCCGACTGAATCCACTAAAGAAATGATTTACCGGCAATATAAATCTACCAAGGAGAATGAAGGACTACCTATAGCGTCAGAATTTGTTTTTTTGAATAGATTCAGGGAATACAATATTGGTTTCCAAAAGCCAAAGAAAGATAAATGCGTAACTTGTCAACTGATAAAAATGAAACGTAAAAAAGAATTCGTGATATCTGAAGATGAAAAACGTAAATACAAAATACACAAACGAGAAAAGAAGGCTACTTATGCTGAATATGCGAACGATTTAGCTCGTTCCATAGAAGATTTTTCCACTGTAGTAGCTAGTTTCGACCTGCAGAAAATACTAACAACTCCCTATGCCGACAGTGCTTTATTAATTTACAGTAGGAAGTACCAATTCTATAACCTATCTGTCTATGAAAACGCAACAAAACGTGGGGACTGCTTTGTATGGGGCGAGTCAGATGGCAAAAGGGGTGCCCTGGAAATCAGTACTTGCATCAGCAAATGGCTCAACGGATTAGTGCAGAGAAAAGCAGGCAAATTGAAGGTTATTTTGTACTGCGACAATTGTCCAGGGCAAAATAAAAATAAAACAATGTTTTCGATGCTCTTGTATCATGCCCAAAAAATGCCTTCTACAGAAAGTATACAGTTAAAGTTTTTGCTGAAGGGGCATACTTATATGGGTGCTGATACGATACATAGCACAATAGCATCTTTTGTAAAACATAGGCAGGTTATGGTACCTTCCCAATGGCCGTACATCATACAACTAAGTCGAACTAAACCAGAGCCATTTGTGGTAACAAAACTGAATTACGGAGATTTTAGAAATTGGAACAGTATTCAACATTTAGTTCCCGGCAATAGTAGGGATGATCAACATAATCCTGTGAAATGGGCAAACATAAGTGCACTTAAGTTTGTAAAAGGCACATTGGGGATAGAGTTTCGATATTCATTTTTACCATCGGAAGGTGTTCGTAACATAAAACTCCATATGCGCAACAGGATTCCGGAAGATATACCAAGGGCTTACTCAAAGAAAATTCCAATTAGTTTAAAAAAGTTTAAAGACTTGGAGAAGCTCTGCCGAGATGGTATTATACCAGAGGATCTTCAAAACGAATTTCTAACTTTATCATACTCCAATAAGACACAGGACTATATAAGTGATACTGACGAGTGCTATGTTGTCGATTAAGTCATTATGTTACTAGTTCACTCTTTTTTCTTCATTTTCTGTCAGTTAATAATAATAATAAGTTCTCCAGAATCTATTTTTGTATTAATAAATTCCAGGGATAGGCCGATGCCAAATTTTTGGGGAAAAAAACTTCGTAAATTTTCCAATTCCATCCAATCTCGGGGAGGGATGATCCCAGCCATCCCCCCTTAGTCCCGTACGTGAAAAAACTGTATTTCAGCAGACATGATTCATTAATTGAGGAGTCAAGCTTCCAAAAAATATTACATTTGAGAATTAACTAAAGAGCAAGAAGGGGCCGAGCGACACTTTTTTTCAAAATGAGAAGTTTTTTCAAAAAACGCAATACGGCGGAATGTAGCCATTATAGCTATATTTATTGATACCAAAACTAATGAGAAAAGAATTAACACAAAAAAGTGGAAATCGATTATAAGTTCAAAAATTCAGTATTTCTGCTCTCCTGCACAAATCTGTGTTTGGCGCTTAGACCCTTTTTGCTCTACAGTGGCGATATTGATTCTTCAATATATAGAAAGAAAAAAAATTATCATATTTGTTTATTGAAATGAAATGAAAAATTACATCTGAATTTCAGTTATTCACAACGTAAAAAAACGATTCTTATTGAATTAATAAAATTAATTCATATTTTGTCGAAAGAGAAGCATTTATCATTCAATACAAACCAACAAATTTTAGTCCCTAATATACACAAAAACTTAATTATCTAATAAGAAATGATAATTAATTTCACAATGCAGAGTTAGAAGTTTGTTTATGCTATTTTCTATAAAATAGCGAATAGCGAAGATAGCATTTACTTTTAACTTGTCTGTCTCATATAAAAAACAAAAGATTTACTGCAAATTGAAAGAACATCCAGATAAGTTTTAGTCCAGTGATATGATTTCAGGGCATATATTTATAAAAACTTAAGTTATCACAACAATTCTGTCAATTACGAGTGATCTTCATCTCTTTACTTTAACAAGGGAATAGGCGACTGGACTGATATTGAATATTGGACTTTTAACTACTTCACCGTGTTGCTATAGACCCTAGTTGATTTTTGCATTCCATCAAAAGTATTATCGATGCAAGTTGTGAGTTTATTGTTTGTTAGAAATTGTGAAAATTCAGAACCAAATTCAAACAAGCCATGTCATGGCGCCAATTTGCATTCAAACTGACGTCACTTGTTAAACTGTCTCCTTATTGGTTAGTTAATGTTCCATTTCTTTTCTACTCAACATTGTTGACAATTGCAAGATTGTCTTGTCACGTCGTCACGTGTAAGTTGTAAGTTTGATTTTATAAGTGATTATTTTCTCGTTCATTCCTGTTTGTTTTCGGTGATCGTCCGTTGAAATAATTCAAATAAGTTTTGTAACTTTCGGTTCGTTGACTGATTCATCATGGAAGCTGGATTTGAGAAGGCAACAAATCAAAACCTGCCGACAGTTGATGCCACAATGGTTTTTGAATATTACAAATCAAATCCAGATTTCTCCAGTGCTGAGATAAAGAATGTAAAAGTCTCTAGGTAAGTAATGAAACAGCTATTTGTCAGTTGAAGTTTGTGACTTTCATATTATGTTAATATATATTTGAACTGCATTTTGTTAATTTCAGGGCTACTAGAGAAATGTATGGTGACAAAGCTATTGGATATGTTCAGATTAAAAGAGTTAACCATATTTGCACTATGAAATCCAAGGTGACTCCTGAACACAAAGTTCACAATAAAGGGTATAATGTGATTTTGGAAATTGATGAGGCTGAAGAAAAAGTGATTCTTTGCAAATGTATGGATGGCCCTGCATCTGAAGGTATGAACTATCAATTGCTAGGGAATAGAGTCATAAACGAATCACAAAAAGAATTATGAATAAACAGACAGGTCTGAGTTAGGTTGTATTATACTAAAATCCACATATTTATGTTTTCAGGGGGCTGTAAACATTCAATTGCATTTCTGCTTTGGGTGCATAGAAGATCTGAAGAACCCTCAGTAACATCTGTTGAATGCTACTGGAAAGTATCAAAATTGTCAAAAGTGGGTTCTACTGTGAAATTCATGAAACTTGTTGACATTTGTGGAAAATCAGTACCCTCATTGCCAGATGCAGATGACAGTTTTCTACAAGAAGTCATGATGGAAGGTGAAAATCACTGTTGCAAGGGAACTCTCTTCTTGAAAGATTTTCCCAATGATCACATTTCATTGGTGTCACTTCACAAACTTATATTGAAGTATAAGCAGGATAAAAATGTATATGAAGCAGATGACTTTATCAATTGTTCTGTTAATACAACTTCCGAAACAACTTATGAGCAAGTTCAATATGCCACAAAAGATCAGTCAAAGTCAACCAAATGGTATGAAGTGAGATATGGCAGAATAACTGCTTCTAAGTTTCATGAGGCATCTAGATGCAAGACTTTAGATGGGAGTCTTGTAGAATCAATTTTGGGTGGTAGCAAAGTTATCGAAACTGAGGCTGTCACTAGAGGAAAAATCCTGGAAGATTCTGTTTTGGAAGAATTTTCAAGAAAAAATGGAGAACGAGTAGAGAAATGTGGTATTTTTTTGGGCAAAGATCATTTCATATTTGGTGCCTCTCCAGATGGACTGACCACAACTCATGTTTTGGAAATAAAATGTCCATTTAAAGATAAGAATATTTTGAGTTATATAGGTAATATCACTAAAAAACCATATGCACAAATGCAACTACAGATGCTTTTGACCGGTCGTAAAAAAGGATATTTTTGTGTTGCAATGCCTGATTTTGAAGCAACAAAAAATTTCAAACAAATTGAAATTCTTTATGATGCAGCATTTACAATGGAACTTTTGAAGGATGCTCAAGCATTTTGGAAAAATTTCATATTTCCAAAACTGATTGAAATTTAATCCCATTCATGTATTAATATTTTCAAAATTAATTTTTTGTTATTACTGGTTTGTCAATATTTTGAATAAACCTATTATCATTTTAGATTATTCAATGAATAAATACTCATCAACATGTTTAACTATTTTTGTTTAAATCCTATTCGATTCTACGTTTTATATAAGCCCTAGAAATTAAATGACAATACATTGTTAATCGATATTACTTTTACTAGTTGCAGGTTACAACAAACAAGCAGTTATTTCACTGCTGATAACAAAAAAATTAAATTCTGTATGCACATATTCACAAGTGAATTCAAATACATAAAATTTAAAAGCTACAACTCTACTTATTCTTGGTAAATTTTCAGACAACTGAGAAAATATACTGTATTATTGAGTCTAATGGCACAATTTTTGAGAATATATTTGAATTTACTGTATTTTTTTGAAATTTTTAAACAACTGAAATCAAAACACAACATTCTTCAATGAGGAAAACAACATAGTTCCAAAAAAAGTTTTATTTCACACTGGTATTAGGTGTACAAATAAGTTTCCGCGGTTTTTCATTTGACCTCGTCATCCCTCTCGAATTTCTTTCCCTAGAACTATCTCTTCAAGTTTAGAAATAGATAATAATCACTTGGGGTTGAATCTGCAGAATGTGGGGGATGAGGAAGCAATTCGAGGCGTAATTCTACCATTTTGCCACCGTCTTTATCGATTTGTGAGCTGCAGCATTGTCTTGGAGGAAGAACCCTTTTTTCTTTGATAAATTTGGGAAATGATTCCTTGATCAAAATAAGCAGCCTCAGCTGCAGATTTTTTCACATTAAAGAAGTAAATCAAAAGTTCCCGCAAATGATGCTTATTCGGAATAAAACTTGACATTTTTGCACGAAAAAAATTACGTGATGCTGATACGGAATCACTAGTACTTTAAGGTAATGGTGTTGCCAGATGACTAAACTTGGGATATTACGTTTTACATCTGACAATTTCTCCATAACCTTCTGGTGGGGCCATTTTTTGACAAACCGCGGAAACTTATTTGTACACCTAATATTTACACAACTTATGTATGTTTCTTCTTAGATTTATATATTTAAGTATCTTATGGTAGTATAGATACATTCAGGACATTTTTATGAAACTGAAGAAAATATCACTTAATCAAGACATGTTGGAGATTTATTATACCACATGCAATTATTACTATGTGGTCAAGCAAATACAGAATTTTATGATTGATACAGGAGTGCATTTTCAATATAATGAAATTCGCGTAAACGACTTATTACACGTTCAATATGTATTCTTAAAGCAGCTATTCTCTTACTTTCTTTCACTTCGGCTTTTGAACTTTTTTGATCAGCAGCAACACTGGGTGGTCTGACTAACATACAGTTTTTTGTGGCTAGTATTGAAACAACCTGCTTAAATCCACGATCAGCCATAACCTGGGATTCACGTGGTACAGTGTTTATATATCCAGAAGACTCCACAATCACTTTGTCTGTTGCTCTACCTCCAAATCCTGGAGATATGAAGTTAATGAAACCATGAGGTGCTGCAGATATCAAATATTTCATAGTGTTGCATTTTTTTATTGGGACCATGTTAATGCTTGCTTAACAGGGTCTGATGGTATCTCAATTTCAATTTCAAAGCAATCTATTATTGATTGCACTTCACTGTATCGATAACGAAATGAAAAAGGTAACATCGATTTCACATAATCTGAAGACTGTCAAAAAATTAGTTTCTTCAGAAACTGAGCCAGCATTGGTACAGTTTTGTGAAAAATTTTGGCAACATATGAATCAGATACCAAATTCATCTGCTAATCTTGAATTAGGATCATGCAATCTTATTTTTTTCAAACATATTAGTATGTGATCAACAGGTGCTAATGTGTGTTTTGATAATAAATTAACAATAAAATATGAATCTTCAGGTAATCCCAGATAAAATCTACTCTTAGTTTCTATTAGATATTTTGTTCGGCTGATATAGGCTGATGAATCATCATAGTTTTCCAAATTATTTCAGATTTTGAATTTGAGCAGATCCAAGAATCAGAACCTTCTGTGCATATTGTACTAGATTTGGAAGGAGAAATTTGCAAACTGCTAACAGATTTGAACTGTGATGAAGTGTTTGTAGCAACTGAACATGACTGAACTTTTCTTGTATTGACTCCGATGCTTCTGTATTTTTGTCTTATATTCACTTGACACTGTTTATCGATACCTCTAGGTGGTTTAGCCATAACAAAATAACAATTTTTAACATCTGGTAATACTGCCTCACTTGCCGTAGATGAAAAAGATCCAGAAGGAGATTCAATAAATTCAGGGATTGGAGATATTTTGTTGTTGGGATACCTTTGTTCAGTTTCCTGTACAGTTCTAGCAACTTCGATGGTTTTGGATGTTGAGGGCAATGGTGTTTGATCATTTGCAGGTATTGCAACTTCAGAGAGATTCTCTTCTGTTTGACATAGGTTTGGAGAGGTCACAGAAGTTTCATTCTTGAAATCAATCCTACGTCTTGCTTGTCGTTTTGCTTCTTCTTTGAAGCTGTCCACTGAATCCCTCTTCCTCTTTTTTGATGACTCTGATACCTGAGATACAAATTTTCGGCCCTCAGGTATGGGTGAGTTGATGAAAAAGCGTGGAATCGCGTTTTCGTTCATGAACACTCGTTTCGCCAATAACTTGTACTCCATCCAGTTCTTCATGTCCGTTTTTAAATAAAATAAAAATAATATCATGAACCAATGTCTACTACTTTTTGAACTATTCCAATAATAGGAATTCCCGAAATACTGTACTTACATCGAAATGGTCTTCACAGCAATATAAATCCGTCTTGGTCCGGTATTTCTTGTTAATGGCTGAAAACCATTTCTTTCTCAACTCTGGTCTGCGAGGTAGTAAAATAAATAGTTTATTTTTATTATTCTCACTTGTATTTCCACAAATAGGTACAAAACACTCCTTTACAGGCATGATTACTCGATAACAGAACAGTTCACGATACCACATAACATAAACACGAAATGAAGATTATGTTTAGTGATGGGCCATTCGAATGCAAAATCGAATGCAGCATTCGATTCTTGAAAGTATTCGTTGCATTCGAATGCAATATTTCAGCAATTCGAATGATTTTGCATTCGGTTTGGAGCGACACCTATCATAAAAATCAGGAACTATGTCGTTAAGGTTCAATATCTCAGCATTTGCCTGCTTTTTTTAGGAAAATGAACTTTATTGCCATTCATTCGGTCCAAATTTCGAATGAATCATTCGTTTTGCATTCGGTTTCGGGCGGCATCTACCTGAAATTGTAGTTACTATGTCCGTAAGGCTCAATATCTATGTCATTGCGTGCTATTTCTTAGGGAGGTTTTTGAAATTGAGCTCTATTGGAATTCATTCGGTCTAAATTTCGAATGAATCATTCGTTTTGCATTCGGTTTCGGGCGGCATCTACCTGAAATTGTAGTTACTATGTCCGTAAGGCTCAATATCTATGTCATTACGTGCTATTTCTTAGGGAGGTTTTCGAAATTGAGCTCTATTGGAATTCATTCGGTCTAAATTTCGAATGAATCATTCGTTTTGCATTCGGTTTCGGGCGGCATCTACCTGAAATTTTAGTTACTATGTCCGTAAGGCTCAATATCTATGTCATTACGTACTATTTCTTATGGAGGTTTTGGAAATTGAACTCTATTGGAATTCATTCGTTGAAAATTTCGAATGAATCATTCGTTTTGCGTTCGGTTTGGGTTGGGGTAGCTTCTGGCAGAAATATTATATACTATATATCAATAAGGCCCAATATTTCTGCCTTTGTGTGCTATTTCTTACGGAGGTTTTTGAAATTGAACTCTTTTAAAAATTCATGTAATGGTTTCAAGCATATAAGTTTTTATGAGATGTTAGCTCTTCGAAGAAAAATTAAACTTCAATGTGCAAGTTCTTGTACCATTGCGGGTTTATTAGGAAAATCAGTACTTACATTTTTTCACTAACATTTTTTTTAAGAATTTTCCTATGACATCACTAAGTTGAATGTTTTCATATTGTTTCGCTTTAATAAAAGGTGATACTACCATCTTTCAAAAAACATTTTTTTTCAAATCAGTAGGACCTTTATGTCCAAAGAAATCAATATTATTTAGAAGGGTCAACTAAAATAAAAAAGTAAATTTAAAATGGGGGCCACTCCAAAACTGACGAATGAATTCCAATAGAGTTCAATTTCCAAAGCCTCCATTAGAAATAGCATGCAAACACTGAAATATTGGGCCTTATTGATTTATAGTATCTAATATTTCTGCTATTTGCCACCCCAAACTGAATGCTAAACGAATGATTCATTCGAAATTCAGACCGAATGAATTCCAATAGAGTTCAATTTCAAAAACCTCCATAAGAAATAGCACGTAATGAGATAGATATTGAACCTTACGGACATAGTAACTACAATTTCAGGTAGATGCCGCCCGAAACCGAATGCAAAACGAATGATTAATTCGAAATTTAGACCGAATGAATTCCAATAGAGCTCAATTTCCAAAACCTCCCTAAGAAATAGCACGTAATGACATAGATATTGAACCTTACGGACATAGTAACTACAATTTCAGGTAGATGCCGCCCGAAACCGAATGCAAAACGAATGATTCATTCGAAATTTAGACCGAATGAATTCCAATAGAGCTCAATTTCAAAAACCTCCCTAAGAAATAGCACGTAATGACATAGATATTGAGCCTTACGGACATAGTAACTACAATTTCAGGTAGATGCCGCCCGAAACCGAATGCAAAACGAATGATTCATTCGAAATTTGGACCGAATGAATGGCAATAGAGTTCATTTTCCTAAAAAAAGCAGGCAAATGCTGAGATATTGAACCTTAACGACATAGTTCCTGATTTTTATGATAGGTGTCGCCTCAAACCGAATGCAAAATCATTCGAATGATCATTCGATTCTCAAATTCATTCGTTCATTCGGTTTTCGATTTTTGAAAGAATTCGGTTTTGCCCATCACTAATTATGTTATTGTTCACGTTCACGTCTTTTACGGTAAATTGCAATGTTGTCACGTTTACATCGCTAAATTTCGTGAAGTCTAAATAAATCATTAGTCTGTACGAACCCATTATGGAAATAAATTCAGTAGATATCAGAGATAAAATGGATCAAATTGGATAGACTTATTTATATATTTTATATATTGTATGTGTACGAATAGGCAAGAATTCCTGCATTTACACATTCTAACATTCTGGGTGTTGCAGACGAATTTTGACATATTGCAACTGCGCTAAATTCTTCACCTTCTCTTGAAATCGTGACGTCACCTGTTATTTCCGGGAAATTATAGACCGTTTGAGAATGGCTGTGACTTTACTAGTAATTTAGATACATTGAAATGGATAAAAAAAAGTTTTTAATATTGAAATGGATGATGTTAATGTGAAGATTCTGAAAAAAAATTATTTTTCAATAGTCCAGTCGCCTATTGAAAATATATCGAATACTGTTCTGTATTTCCTTCTTACAGTCCCAATATGAATCCTGAAACTGTCTAATTTGTCTTCTTAGATTAGACTGCACTTTATGTCTTAAATGCTTCCTTCGGTGCAAACTGGTGATCGCCATAGAAATATATACATAATAATATATGTATATATTTCTATGGTGATCACCTCATGAAATATTATTTTTTCATAACCACCATCCTATAAAATGGTGACCTGTGAAAGATTTTCAATGTTTACTCCACCTGAATGAAAATATCTGCAACATACTTCACCATACTTTGTTGATATCTCTTTCCAGCCTTCTCGTTTGATGATAATTGTTTTCCATTCTATACAGGGTGGCCGGAATATTGACGTCCAAAAGAAAAAAAACAGGTCCCTCGTCTCATGGGGTGTTCGAATCACCCCCATTTATGTTATGCGATTTTTTTATGAACTTTCGCGAATTTTCAACTTGACCATATCAAAAAAGATATTAAAAAAAGTACAAGAGTTTTCTGATAAGTATATTTTTTTGTAAATAAATCGCCATGAATGTTCCTTTATACAAAAAATAACCAGCATCGTAAATTTGATGAAAATTATAGAAATGTTGGTCTCAAGTGAAAAAGTTACGTAGTTTGGATCATGATCTAAATTTTCAAATTCAAATTAAAAATGTAAACAGGCTACTTCATGGTTTCTCAGTAGGCTCAAAAACTGCGCTCAACACTCAGCTTTCAGAATCATTAATAAAAAATGGTACTCAACTCAACAAATCACACATCATATATATAAAAAAAATTCATTTTTAAAAATTACAATGAAAAAAATAAATAAATTTTGCGAAGGTGTAAAATGTGTATTGAGGCTGGAGGTGGCCTTTTTGAAAACCAATTGTAAATTTTATACATAAATTTCCTTTTATCTACATGATGTGTGATTTATTGCCATACCTTTTTCTTTTTCTTATCTAAAACGTTTCATCTAATGCTTATTTTCATTAAATTTCAGCATTTTATATCATAACTTGATCAGGAAAATCTTAAAATGGCAAAAAATAATTCTTGAGAAAATGTCTAGTTCTTTGATTTTTTCCACCTCGCTGACTTTGAAGGCTTATTCTAGCAGAAGTAGACTGTTGAGTACCATTTTTTATTAATGATTCTGAAAGCTTAGTGTTGAGCGCAGTTTTTAAGCCTACTGAGAAACCATGAAGTAACCTGTTTACATTTTTAATTTAAATTTGAAAATTTAGATCATGATCCAAAATACGTAACTTTTCCACTTGAGACCAACATTTCTATAATTTTTATCAAATTTACGATGCTGGTTATTTTATGTATAAAAGTACATTTCATGGCGATTTATTTACAGAAAAAATATACCAGAAAACTCTTGTACTTTTTTTTTAATATAATTTTTAATATGGTGAAGTTGAAAATTCTCAAAAGTTCATAATGATTCGTAATGAAAAATCGCATAACATACATGGGGGTGATTCGAATATCCCATGAGACGAGGGACCTGTTTTTTTCTTTTGGACGTCAATAGTCCGGCCACCCTGTATATTGAAGAATAAATGTTATAAATTTGAATGCATTTCCTTCACCAGCACTCTTCGTTTTTACTGAATAATGGATAATAAATAATATCAGGATTCATTTTATCATCGGATTAAGCCACATTAGATAGATAAGTCTTCTGCAGTAGATAAGGGTGAATGCCCAAAACTGATATTTTTCTACATATCGTCCTCGATGAATATGATCTGAACTTAATTAATAATTCAATAGGTCCATTCTCACGATTTTTCAGTCCATGAAGAAATAAATTAACTGAAACACTCTAAAAACATCCAAATCCCTCAGTTGTCAAACGTGCACGAAACCAATGTTTCTGTAACGCTGAAGGCGCGCATGCTGAGGAAGTGGGTGTTGAAAGTAAATCAGCATTTATTTTTTACACCGTGATTCATTCATTCATCATCCTTTCACAATGGGTTTCAATTTAACACTTACGACTCTCATTCACATCTTACATACCACTCTAACAATTTTTGTTCTTAGACATACTATACAGGGTGAGTCTTTGACTTGTACATATATTTTAACCGTATATTCCTGGGGTCGAAAGAAACAATTTTTTCCTCTACCATTTTTTCCGATTCGGCCTAAATAAGAAGATATAGCCCTTTTTTGTTTTCAGAATGAGCTATGCCGCCACTGGTAAACTAACCACTGAATTTTTGCAAGTACGAGATATAGCATTCAAACCTTTGAAATAAGCTATTGTATCAAAGAAACGAGTAGATATACCATTCGAAATTTTCAAATAAGCTGCTGTATTAATGAAAGAAATATGAACTCACCTTTTCAATACCAGTTGTATATTTTCTAATGCATTCATCCAAAAATTTCACTGGTGATGAAAAGCAGAGTAATCTCTTCTTGATGTATACTCAGTATACTTCATCGGATTAACTTTTAAACCACCTATTCTAGCTATAGCATTCATTTCCAATATCTCTTGAAATCTTCCTTGCAAGTTTCCAAAATCAAAACAACAACTCAACCATAACACGCATGACATTTCACGTTCATAAACACCAGTTGGGCGATTGAATTTCAAGGGGTGTCCGCATCATAGAACAAACTTTTCTCTACGGTCCGCATGGTGAAAGTCACAGACGTGACATTAGATTCTTTGACATCGGTGTTCTGTGGTCAGTTGTTTTTCAAAATCATACGACTTCAGGAATAATAACTTATTAAGGTCATTTTAGTAGTAATAAATATGATGAATAATATGAGAAATGAACGTATTCTAACATAATTTAAATTTGGATCAACGTATGTCAAAGCTCAACGAAACAAAATTGCAATAGGTACTTCGAAAGTGGTGTAGAAATTTGCTTGAATAGATAAGGATTAACACTGAAGAAGTATAGAGGTGAGCTTATTAATTGTAACCCCATTGTTAAAGAAAATCCGCTAGTTCCTTTACCATTCATCATTCCAGATAACAAATTCTCGAAATATTCTTGAAATTTGTCAAAGTGACCACATAGGGAAAATTGAATTCTGTGAATATTTTCGACAGAGTTGCATTCAGCCAAAGTACCCAATTTTTCGAATTTTTAAGATTTTTTCTTTCTTTCAACATCGAATTACTCGGAATTTTGTAGTCGGGAAAGATTAATCATATTCATGAAAAACTATGTTTCAAAAATCATTTCAGTTGAAGGAACCGTTTGCGAGATATTAGTAAAAATGTATGCTTTTCATGGATTTTCAACAGCCTGTATCTTTTTAACCAGGCCGAATCGGAAAAAATGGTAGAGGAAAAAAGTGTTTCTTTTGACCTCAGGAATCTACGGTTGAAATATATGTACAAGTCAAAGACTCACCCTGTATAGTACATACACAAACATCCATACCCACGCCGGGATTCGAACCCAGACCTACAGCTTCGCAACTTGTACTTGTAGGCACACGCTATGTCCTTGCAGCCAACGAGGCGGTAGACCGTGATTCATGTCTGCTCATATTCTGTGGAATACCTTTTTTTTCTATGTTCCACCTCGAGCGTACTCTGTGTTCGTTAACAATAAAGTTGAGGGATTTTTCCTCGAGCTTACTACAACTTATTATAGCATACCATAGTTAACTTTACATATTTACATTTACTATTCTTCGCCGAGTAGTTAGAACCATGACGTCATAGTTAACAAGACCAGGTTACCATTATCTCAGCATAGTTTATTGTATGGTAACACGAGAAATGTGAGGTTAGTGTAGTATATAGACAAAACTGACAGATCTCGTATTTTGTATCGCAGATGAAATAAAAAATTTTATAGATAAAATGGAACAACTACGATTAATGATTAATAACGTTGAATGTGTAATGAAGGCTGCGCCACAACTATTAGGCTGCTTAAAAACAGGTAAGCGATGATTTTTCTTGTTTATAATTAATCAGTTGATTATTTTCATTCATGTTGCAGACGATGAATTTTTAATGCAGTATGTCTATGATGAAATTAATAAGGGGCTATTACCTCAACTTGATTTGAGTGGAGGTTTCCATACTGTAGATAGAATTCCTGGGGAATCAAATGTGGATAGAATTCCAGTGGAATTAGATGCACAATCCGGACAATGTAGCCGGTATGAATTAGATTCATTGAGTGATGAAGAACACGATCCAGAGACACTGGATCATTCTGTATCAGAGAAATCGGGAAGCAGTATGGAAATCTGGACTTCCAAAGGGAAATTGTCCGAGCAGTCTAATGAGACCACTCATTTGTTATTAGAGTTGGGAGCTTCTGAAAGTTGCATTAAAGAATTTAATGACAAAAAAACTCATAAACTCAATCTTTGGAAGGAAACTGCCCAAGAAATATCATAACGTGGCTACAATGTTGATGCAAAAAAATGCCAACAAAAATTCCTTACTTTGTCTAAGAAATACATTTCATTTGTGAGGCATGTGTCCACAACTGGAAATCAAAGAATAAATAAATACCCATTTTATGACCTTCTTCATAGAATTTTAGGTGATAAAGATAAAGTGAAACTTCCCTATATTAGGGATACAATGAGTTTACCTCAAACAGAAGAGGCACAAGCAAGTAACACTAGTAACAGCATATCAGTTGTCGAAGAAGCAAGATTCTGTTTCTGAGAACGAAGAGCCACTTCCTAGAAGTAACAGAAAAAGTAAAGGAAAAGATCAAGTTACGAAAGCTGATATTTTGAATAAGATCATTAAGTCAAATGAGAGGATCCTAAAAGTACAAGAGGAAAATGCTTATAAAATTCATTCGGCTTTAACAGAGCAAAATGAACAGAGGGATCGACTTATCGGAATATAGTATTGGATAGTATTACTTCCACTTCATGGGAACGAAATAAATATTTCGTTACATTCATAGATGATTATACACATTTTGTTGCAGTATACTTAATCCATACTAATATTATAAATGCGAAAGTAACTCTGTCTGTCTGTCTGTTTATTACTCTTTCACGCCTAAACGGCTGAACGTATTTTGATGAAATTTGGTATGGTGATAGATGATAACCTAGAAATGGTCATAGGCTATAAATAATCACGCCATCGTTCTTAGGTGGTAGGCAGTAGGCAGATTACTAAATTGAGTTAGTGATTTTTAGTCGTTTTTGTTGGGACTTTTGCTCTTTCACGTCTAAACGGCTGAACAGATTTTGATGAAATTTAGTAAGGCAATAGATGGTTACCTAAAAACGGATATAAAATCAAAATGATCACGTCATCGTACTTAGGGAGTAGGAAGTAGGCAGAAAACTGAATTGAGTTAGTGATTTTTTTATGGTTTTTGCTGGGAGTTTTGCTCTAACATGCCTAAGCGGCTGAACGGATTTTGATGAAATTTAGTTAGGTGATAAATGGTAACCTAGAAAAGTTTATGGGTTATTAATGTTCATGCTATCGTACTTAAGGCGTAGGCAGTAGGCAGAAAACTAATTAAGTTAGTGATTTTTGATCGTTTGTTTTAAAAGTTTACCTCATTCACGCCCTAACGTCTGAACGGATTTTTATAAGACTTGGTTAATATAAAGATAGGATCCTAGGCACGGACACAGGCTACTTTTTACGGCGGGAAAATACCTCATTCCCGCGGAAATCTAGCGTAATCGTATCAAGAAGCGCATGACGCCATAGCTATTGAAATGATTTTGATGTTTTTATTTTAATTGAGTGTTACTAAGACTTCAAGTTAGTATTTGATCACTTTTCTAACTTAGAGGGTCGGTAGGCGTCATAATTTAGGGAATTTATGATAAAATTTTTATGCAACTGTCTTTATTTAACAGTTTTACTTGGATCGAAACTTAGCGACATTCCACCAGACTACTTAACTTATAAGGTACCAAAATTCAGACTACTTTTTACTTCGGGAAAATATCTCATTCCCTATAACCTATACACCTATACACAGCCACCTATCTACAACATTAAAACTCTGTCTGAATTTAGAAAATTTAGAATTTCAGAAAAGAGTTGTTATTCTCACGGACAATTTTCCTTCGCTTGTCCGAAGATATAATTATCACCTTGTAGTTTCTTGAAACATACTCGTTGTCAGCACGAAGTTTAAAAATACAATAAAAAGACAGGATATCTGATTCACCATTTCTTATCTCCATGAACCATATGTATCTAGCTCATTCTTGTTTCGTGCTCGTGTCAGCGTACATCGAAGAAATATAGTTTGTTATTTCAAGTAAATATTGAAGTGAAAGTGAATATACAAAATGCCAAAAAGAGCTCGCCCATCTAATCGAAAAAAGGACACCCAAATGAAGAAACTTAAGAAGAAATTAAAACAAATGGAGGAAGAAATCAGAAGAATTCAATCGAGTGATTCAAGCGAATTGAACTCGGATTCGGACTCCAGGGACGAATCTACAGATTCAGGTAGGTTTCTGGTTCTGTATTTTTATTTTTTCCTTGTTTCTTTCGAAAGAATCATTCTCTGATTGGAGGTGAATATAATTTATTATGAACCATCGGTTGGTCAAGTAACGAGCGTTATTTTGACCTTGAATTGGAAGAAGTAAATCGAGTGATTTATTCTTCATAAACAAATTTGGCCTTCGAGTGAAGGACCACAAGATTAGCGAGTGAAATTACAATTATTTGGTAGATTGACGGCTTTCGAATGAAATTTTACTTGCATGTTGTCTGTTGAAAGGAAATCGAGTGATTTTTTTTTTCAACTAATGAAATGACCTTCGTGTGAAGGATCACAAAATAAAAAAAAAAAAAAATTAAAAAAAAAAGTTTGCCTTCGTGTGACATATGGAAATCTACAATGCAGACCCGCTACATCGATATATATATATAAATACATATTGAAATTGGTTTAATTGCAGAGTCATCAATCAATGAGTCATGTGAGGAGGAACCAAAACAAGATTTTAGTGTGCTAGGTTCAAAGGCCAATGATGATGATGAAATGGGAAAATCTCTACATGAAGAAATAGTAGTGCGCTGGAATCCATATCTTCAAAAAGGGCTCGACAAGAGCCGACGTGAGGAATTGATGGCTAAATATAAACTTCCTGCCAACTGTAAAATGTTAATCCCCCCTCTGGTCAATAAGGAGATTCTGCCATGCCTACCTAAGTCAGCTAATGAAAACGATCATTTTTTGGTGGCCCTACAAAAGCAACTAGCTCATGGATTGACAGCTGTCGGTATGGTCGTCGAAACCATGATTCCTGTTGAAGAGCAAACTGAAAATATCAAAATCCTAGCTGACGCTTGCCAGCTATTTTGCAACATCCATTATGCCATTTCGGCTCATCGAAAATATAAAATAATTCCATATTTGAACCAGGATTGCCGAAAAGTAGCAAAAACCATGAACATAGAGGAATTGCTATTCACGAAAAATTTCGTAGAGGCCGTAAAGAATGAACAAGCCATGAGAAAAGCAAGTTCCGAATTCAAGAAAATTCCTTGGCAACCAAGTAATTTACCAAGCACTTCGGGAACTCAACATTCAAGACATTTAAACTACCAGCGCCCCAACTACAAAGGGAGAATGAAAAACAAGAGGAGGGAGAAAAAGAAACCAATAACTCGATACAGGACATTCATGAAGGAGAGGAGACACCACAGACAACAATAGATTCATCAGAGCAAACAGTAAGAAATTATGCGGGGCGTTTATACAAATTTTACGATAACTGGAAAACCATTACACACGACCAGGTTGTCTTGAATTGGGTCAAAGGAATACAACTTCCTTTCAAATCTAAACCTATACAGAATTCGGTACCCTTGGTTGAAATACCAGAAAATAGGAAGGCAGAATATAAAAAATCTATATTGGAATTACTAAAAATAGGCGCGATTGAAAAATGTCAGCCACTGAAAGGACAATTTCTGTCTCCCTATTTCCTTGTAAAGAAACCCGATGGATCAAATAGATTCATATTAAACCTAAAAAAACTCAATACCTATATTGGGGCGCCTCATTTCAAATTAGAGGATTATAGAACTGTTTTGAAACTTCTCAGTCAGGGTTGTTACCTCTCAAACATTGACCTAAAGGACGCATATTTTTTAGTCCCAGTCAATTCAAAATATAAAAAATATTTGAGATTTTGTTTTGAATCATGCACATATCAATTTAATTGCTTACCATTTGGCCTTAATGTGGCCCCTTTCTTATTTACCAAACTTTTGAGACCTTTAGCAAAAACCCTGAGACTTTTGGGAATAATTACTGTTTTTTATTTAGATGACATTCTTATAATAGGGAGTAACAAACTGGAATGTGAGAAAAATACTGCACTAACCCTGAAACAACTGAAAAGTTTAGGTTTCATTATAAATTTACAAAAAAGTACTCTTTATCCCACACAAAGATTGAAATTCTTGGGCTTTATTTATGATACAATTGATATGAGAATTTCACTTCCTCTAGAAAAAATAAGAGTCATCAAGAAGTTAATTTATACTTTCCAAAAGAAGAAAAGATGTTCAATAAGAGAATTTGCAGTACTAATTGGTAAATTAGTATCTTCTTGTCCTGCTACAAAATACGGGTTTATTCATTTAAAATCATTTGAGAAAATAAAATATACTTCACTAAGGAGTAACTATTATAATTACAAAAAAATTATGACTATTCCATCATCATTGTTGAATGAATTAAAATGGTGGTTTGATAACATAGGATTAGGACAAGACATAAAACCTAAACATTTTTCTCTTGAGATATACTCAGATGCCTCTTTAACAGGTTGGGGCGGATTTTGTGAAGGGTACAAATGTCATGGTTTTTGGAATGAAAGGGAACAAAGAATGCACATAAACTTTTTAGAAATTAAAGCTGCTCAGTATGCCTTAAAGTCACTAGCGAAAAATAATGAAAATATTAATATTTTACTTCGAGTAGACAATCAAACCGCTATTTCCTGTATAAACAAGGGAGGAAGCATTAAATATCCAAAATTAAATGAAGCTACTACAGAACTATGGCAGTGGTGTGAAAAAAGAAATATTTTAGTATTTGCAAGTTACGTTGCCTCATCTGATAACGTCGTTGCAGATGTAGAATCTCGATCACTGTCCATTGACATAGAATATGCATTGAATATAACAGCCTTCATCCAAATTACAAAGGAATTTGGAATACCCGAGATAGATTTGTTCGCAACTAGAATTAATACAAAATGTGACAAATTTATTTCATGGTTTCCAGATCCTGACTCACTTTATATCGATGCGTTTACAGTAAATTGGTCAACATTCTATTTTTATGCTTTCCCCCCTTTCTCAATTATAACGAGGGTATTAGAGAAAATTATACAGGAGAGAGCTTTAGGGATACTTGTTGTTCCAAACTGGCCATCACAGCCATGGTACCCAGTTTTCAATAGATTACTGACAAGAAGTTCCATAGTGTTCAAGCCAGATAAATATTTACTAATTTCTCCTTTTAGAGAGAGTCATCCGCTCTACAGAGAGATTTCCCTGGTGGCAGGGAGATTGTACGGCGGTCTCTATTGAAAAAAGGTGTACCAGAAACCGCAATTGAAGTAATAACAGCATCAATCACTAGAGGAACCCTGAAACAATATGCAGTTTGTTTTAAAAAATATTGGGAATTTTCAATAGTAAATAACCAGGATCCCCTTGTCTACAACCTAGAGAATTATTTAAATTTTTTAACAAATGTACTGAATAATGGAAATTCCTTCTCCGTTTTAAACTCATACAGATCTGCTTTGAATTTAATCTTTAGTCCCATTAGTTCAGTAGATGAAAAAATTATAAATAGATTTTTGAAAGGAATATCCAATATTCGTCCACCAAAACCTAAGTATGCATCCACCTGGGATCCCGATCCTGTTTTGAAATTATTAGGAAAATGGTATCCTTTGGAGACTTTATGCATAGAAAATCTCACTTATAAACTTGTTACTCTCATGACTCTTACATCTGCAAGTAGGGTACAAACACTTTCCTTAATTAAAATCGAAAACATAAAATTATTGTCAGACAAAATTGAAATTAGAATTCCGGATAGGGTAAAAACTTCCGCACTAGGGAGATATCAACCCTTACTCATTTTTCCTTATTTCAACAAGAAACCAGAGTTGTGTGTGGCATCCACGATTGAATTTTACATTGAAAAAACATCATCCCAACGAAAAAGCGAATAGAATTTATTCCTCACCCATAAAAACCCAATTCACGCAGCTTCCTCGCAGACAATCAGCCGTTGGATAAAGAAAACACTACACATAGGGGGTGTTGATATTTCAATATTTTCAGCACATAGTGCTCGCCACGCATCTACTTCTGCTGCTTTCAGAGCAGGTGTAAACATAGAGCAGATTAGGAATACGGCGGGATGGACATCATCCTCCAACACTTTCTTTAAATTTTATAACAAACCAGTGAAAGATCCAAATGATACATTCGCCAGGGCCATAGTAAAATGTTAACAGGTTCTTGAGTATGAAAGATTCGTGGTCACCAGTTATATTACTCGTAGAACCATAATATTTCGTTTTTTGTTATAATATAGTTAGTAGAAGTATTTCTGAATTAACTGATTCAAATAGAAATAAGACAATAAATTTTTATTGGATATATCAGTTGAAATATCATATGTAAATTTTTTGTTAATCATTGTGATGATAACACTATATGGGTATTTATAAATATACAAAAAAAAAAATCATTACTCTAAACATCTACAAGGTGATAATTATATCTTCGGACAAGCGAAGGAAAATTAAATGATTAATCGACTTACCTTAAGGAAGATTAATCCTAATTTTCCGAGCTTGTCCGAAGATATAATTACCCTACCCACCCTATTCAACCCATAGAGCTTTATTTTTTTATTTTTTTTTCTCTCTATTCTCGCACTCAACCGAATGAGCTAGATACATATGGTTCATGGAGATAAGAAATGGTGAATCAGATATCCTGTCTTTTTATTGTATTTTTAAACTTCGTGCTGACAACGAGTGTGTTTCAAGAAACTACAAGGTGATAATTATATCTTCGGACAAGCTCGGAAAATTAGGATTAATCTTCCTTAAGGTAAGTCGATTAATCATTTAATTATACGTGGCTTGCTCACGTGTTTCAAGTCCACAGAATCTCCATGTGTTGGCCAGAGAGGGAAAAACAAAGATCATAGTTTACAAAAATGTACTACAGTAATAAGGCCTCTCAATTTTAGCTTCCTACATTATTATACTACTTACATTAAGTTAGTACTTCCTACGCAGACGATGTTGCGGATGTCACACTGTCTAACATCGGGTGTTGGCAGGTAGGTAGTTAGTAGTATTTTAAACCGATTTACATTATTTACTTTTTATATTTACATACTTAGGAAACATTCGAAACTATCCATTATGTAGCTTAGGTTGCTTTTGAACAAATTTTGATGTGAAGTTGAGGACTGGAACACGATAGTGTGACATTGTTGCAGGGGGACTTACAGCCGGGAGAAAACAAAAAAACTTATGCGGACGAAGTCGCGGGTAAAAGCTAGTGAAGAATAAATCAGAAGTGTTAGATAGATTCAAGAAATATTATAATTATGCCACTAGACATTTCAATGCT
The DNA here is from genome assembly GCA_013421045.1 of Propylea japonica. Lineage (NCBI taxonomy): Eukaryota > Metazoa > Arthropoda > Insecta > Coleoptera > Coccinellidae > Propylea > Propylea japonica. The sequence goes on from CM024240.1 coordinate 37,628,842, forward strand.
AATATTTCGAAGATTAGGACTGATAATGGTTGTGAATATACGTCAAATGAATTTCAAAAGTTTTGTAGTGATAAAGGAAACAGAATTCAGTATACAGTTCCATATAATAGGATATTAGTAGATAAAGCTAGGACAATATTTGTTAGATTCAAATTTATCAAAAGAAATGTGGAGTGAGGCTCTTTACTTTTCAACTTATGTCACTTATAGAAGTCCTTCATCTTCATTGAATAAAACACCATTTGCAATGTGGGAAGGTAGAAAACCAAAATTAGGCAATTTGAGAGTTTTGGAAGTACAGCCTATAATCATGTTCCTACCGACCTTCGTAAAAAATTAATAATGGTAGGATATGGTCCTAGTGGATATCGGCTTTGGGATGAGGATGACAGAAGAATAATAATTGGTAGAAGTGTAATTTTTGATGAAAAATTAAGTAAAAGTGAAGATATGGTAACTTTAGAGATTGCTCATAATGATACTCCTAATAGTACCTAATCAAATAGAAAATCGTGAAATAGTATCGGATCTTGACTTACCAAAAATTTATGAAATTGATGTTGAAATAAATGAAGGGGATGAGGATTCAAGAGTTTCTAAACCTAAAAGAAAGATCAATAAACCAAAACTATTCGATGATTATGTTGAATTTGCCGATTCAGATTCTGAAACCTTACTAGCATTATACTGGTGTCCCGGGAAGAATGCGATAAAAGAATACTATGAATCAAGTACATCAGGGAGGACTCTCATCCAGAGGTTTTAATCGTTTGAGGGCCTTCGTTTGGAATATACAGGGTGATATTCATTTGATGGCTGAAATTTCAAAGTTGAATTAATTTTGAACTATCGGACCGAATGATTTCAAATTTGCAAGTTTTGTCACCCTTTACGATTGCCATCTTTCAATATTTCAGAAATTGAAGAAATTGAAGAAATCAGATCCGGACTGGCAAAATTTTGGACTTTTTCTATTTTCATGAATATTGGAAAACCCTGTACGTGAACATTATGTTTTTAATACATTTTCGTAACCACAAAGAATCAATTATTGATAAAAATTCAAAATCTTTGCTTGGCATGGTTATACAGGGTAATCAAGAAATGAGCAAAAAACAGTACCTCATGAGTGAAATTTCAAAGTTCAATAACTCTTGAATTATTGGTCCGAATTATTTCAAAATTGGGAATTTTGTCACCCTTTACGGTTACCATCTTTTAATATTTCAGAAATTGAAGAAATCAGATCCGGACTAGCAAAATGTTGGACTTTTTCTATTTTCATGAATATTGGAAAACCCTGTACGTGAACATTATGTTTTTATTACATTTTCGTAACTACAAAGAATTAATTATTGATAGAAATTCAAAATCTTTGCTTGGCACGGTTATACAGGGTGATCAAGAAATGAGCAAAAAACAGTACCTCATGAGTGAAATTTCAAACTGCAATAACTCTTAAATTATTCGGATTGCCATCTGTCAATATTTCTGAATTTCAAGAAATAAGATCCGGACTAAAAAAATTTCAGACATTCTCAATTTTTGTTGATAGTGTATCACCCTGTACGTGAAAATTATGTTTTTTTTTCATTTTAGTAACCATAAGGAATCAATTAATGAGAAAAATTTGAAATCATTGCTTGGCACTGTCATACAGAGTGATCTAGGAACATGAGTTAAATTTGACAGTTCGATAAATCTTGATTTTATCTGTGAATTTACTTAGAATTTTACAGTTTTGTCGTTTTTCAATAATGCTTTCCTTGAAAATTTCCCCAAATTGACGGACAACTTCATCAACTTGCTTCAAAATGTATTGTTCAATTCCTGAGCCGAAAATTTTTCCATTCAATTTGTTTTTCAGATCGAATATTTCCAACTTATTTGCTGTTTATCGTTTGAGAGTGAAGAGTGAACACTCTTTTTTTATTTGATTTCTTGATCTGAACTATCTACGTAAACATTAGTATTCGTTTTCAGTCATAAAAGGAATGGTGACAAAACTGCAGAACTTGAAATAATATTTTTTATGAAGTACAGATTCTTTCAAGACAATGTTTATTGATCGCTAAGTATAAAGTTGCCAAGCAGAGATTTTCAATTTTCATTATGAATTGATTCTTTATGGTCACGTTAACGAAAAAAACATAATGTTCGCGTACAGGGTGTTCCAATATTCACGGAAATAGAGAAAGTCTGAAATTTTTTCAGTGTGGATCTGATTTATGCAATTTCAGGAATATTGAAATATGGCAACCGCAAAGGGTGACAGAACTTTCAAATTAGTTATTGAAGTTTGAAATTTCACTCATGAGGTAATGTTTTATTGCTCACTTCTTGATCACCCTGTATGACCGTGCCAAACAGAGATTGTGAATTTTTCTCATTGATTGATTCTTTGTGGTTACGAAAATGAAATGAAAACATAGTGTTCACCTACAGGGTGTACAATATTCATGATAATAGAAAAAGTCCAAAATTTTTCTAGTCCGGATCTGATTTATTCAATTTCTGTAATATTGAAAAATGGCAATCGTAAAGAGTGACAAAACTTCCGAATTTGAAATAATTCGGTCGAATAGTATAAGAGTTAGTGAAATTTGAAATTTCAGCCATAAGTTGAATAGTAGTAGTTTAGTAGATATTACCATTCACATATGATGAAATAGAATTTACAAAAAATAAAAACAATTGCTATGAAGCTATTGATGAAGAATTAAATTCAATTTATGAAAATAATTGTTGGGAAATACATAAGGTGGATGATGATATGAAAAAACGAGAGGTTTCCAACAAACTGGAGATTTCAATAATATTTATGCACTAGTAGCAAGATTGCACACCTTACGAATTCTTCTGTCGTTGTCTGTCCAAAGAAACTATCATATTCTTCAGATGGACGTTAGGTGTGCATTTCTATATGGGAAAATAGATGAGATAGTTTATTTGAAGCCACCTGATAGTATGAAGTGTAAACCGGGTAATGTTTCAAAGCTTAAAAAATCTTTGTATGGTTTGAAGAAATCGCCTAAAATTTGGTACGATTATTTTCACAATGTAATGATGAAATCTGGTTTTAAGAGATCCGCCTTGGCCTACAGTATCAATACCAATATTTTATGGGAACTACGAAGCATGCCGGCTAGCTGCATGAAAAAAGGTAGAGCCTCAGAGAAGTAAACTGTTTACTTCTTACTCTGAGGGTAGAGCTATTGTTCGAATCGTATTTTTGGTCATAATATTGAGCTTCGTCGTCCTACCTTCAAACTGAAATAAAAAAAATTTGGCACGGAAAAAAAATTTGACATTCTATCTCTGTTGACAGGTAACAAAATATAACTTTCTCGAAATTACTTTTTTCCCGGGAAAAAAGTGAGTGTATAGATTGTATATCCGGGAAAAAAGTAGTAACTTTTTTGCCGGATAAATTTCGTGAAAAGTTATATTTCTTTCACTATTAAATCGTCGTTTTTCCTGACACAGAAAAAAATTGTGTATTATACAAGGGAAAAAGTATTAGATTTAAGCAAGAAGTTATGTTGTCTTATGTTATGTTCACTTAACAGCCCCTTCGAAAAATCTGACGCACTCGATTTTTTTTTCTGTCATTTTCAACCCTAACGTACGACCCACCCCATCATGGAAACAATCAGAAAACGTTCGAATATTTTTAGAAATACGTAAAACATAAATGATATCCATTTCTGACGCACTCAAGAGTATTTCCTAAGCTAATCTAAAATTATTTTTCAGATGTCTGGACAAAAATGTGCATATTATAACTGTGGATTATCCACAATGCAAGACCCAACCATGAGGAAATTTTCTTTTCCTGTGAGAGATCCCATCAGGTGTGAACAGTGGATTTTGAATTCCGGTGAGTTTCTGTTCGTATTCTCAACATCGCATCTGTTAACTAAACTATGAAAATAAGCGGTTAACATTTATTTTATTTTTCCAGGAAATGTACAATTAGAAAGCTTGAGCCCAAAATCACTCAAAAAACACTTTATATGTGATAAACATTTCATTGATGAATACACATTTAACAAGCGACTCCCATCTACAGCGGTTCCACTGAGGTATTCTGAAGAAATTGAAAATACTTTTAATCAGATCAATACAAGCAATATCGGAAATTCCCGCAAAACAACATCAAACCCTACGAAGGTTTACCTCCCCCAAAATAGAGATTTCTGTTTTCCTTCAACAAGCCGTTCATCTTCGCCAGAAACAAATAAGGGGCCATCCATAAAGTACGTCACACTAATTTCATGAGTTTTTGAACCCCCCCCCGTCCTTGTCACAGGTGGTCACATTTCTGAAACCCCCCCCTCCCTAGTGTGACGTCACATGTTTTGCAATTCAACATCGAAAAATTATTAAATTAGAACAGCAGTTCCGAAATTAGTTTTATTTCCATTTAAATTAAGTACTTTTTTATAAAATCAACATAATATTAAATATTTGAAACAATAACAAAAAAATGAACTAATGAATATAAAAAAAGAAGAAACTCAATCATCTTCAGTCCACGGACTTTGAACCCAGTCCTTTAAATTATTTATAACTGGCATGGCAGTCACTTCACAGTTCACTTCGTTTTTCACGTCAGGAACATTTGTGGTGTCAACATCTTCTTCATCCAACCATAAGGCATCATCATTACTATCCAAACAAAGAATTTCTCTGGCACGTCTAGCTGCTATTCTTTGAGGGCGTATCTTTGCAATGGGAACTTCATCTTGCTTTATCTTATGAAGTTGTTTGTGTTGGTTAGTGGCTTTATATGATGCAAAATATAGACCACAGAAGCCGCAAGATCGCTTACACAAGTATCCCACAACACTAGGGCAGTAACTATCATACGGTACTTGCTTTAAATGTGATGACGCGCTCAGTTTTAAAGATAATTGAAGCAATAGTGGAGCGAATTTACCTTCGATATCATCCTTTTCGGTTGTTATATACCCGCTTGACGTCTGTTTAATTAAAACAGGTGGTGGCAAAAAACCCTCTTGTAGTAGTCGCCGAAGGCTAGATCGTTGCACACCACAGCACGAAACCTCTTCACATTTTACTATTTGCAGTAAATATTGTGATTCCCTGACATGATTTGCGTACCAAATCGCATCACGTTTCAATGCCTTAGCCTGTTCAACATCCAGTCTAGTTTCTGTAGGCATAATATATTTGGCAATCACAGGATATCCATCAATGACCAATTGGCTCCAAATATTACTCAGTACTGTGCCTGCACTCTCAAAGTTTCGTTTTTCCAAGTCCAGGTCAGTAGTTTTATTACTGGAATCGAGATGTGAACCGAAATTATCGTGTTTTAATACAACACCAGTAAGTTCACGACTAAGAGGTGCCATTCGTCGTTCTACTCTGTTAAAAGCACTTCTTCCTGGGGCATTTGTGGCAATGTAAACAGCATCCAAATCAAAATCTTTAAAATGTTGTATAGCTGAAATTATAACTCGCTCGTATCTTGGATTTTCGTCGGGACCACCATCGCAAGTAAAAATAAATACGGGTTTTATAAAACCTTCTCGAGTTTTCATGAAGTTCTCGAAGGCCGATATTTCAGTAAGTTTGTGTATATCTGTGGCATGAGTCTCTGCATTAGAGGACGAATGCTTTCCACTGCGAATTGCTACAAATGTAGGCCCGGAATGTGTCACAGCTTCAGGTTTTCCTTCACCATCTTTTTTTACTACAATACCTGCATAAACAGAGGGAATAAGTTTATGTTTTTCCGCAACCACAAAATCATGATCCGGTAATTTTACACGATAATCAAGGTGCATTAATATTGGTGCTTGAGCGTTTGCTGCTGTAATACCTAATGGCACGCGTGCTTTGTCATCCATCGATAAAAAGAAAACTTGTTCAGGGCCCAAAATTGAAGCTAACGATTCAAGGTTTCTTATCGTCGCAGTACAAAATGGACCATCTTGATGTTTCATATGTAGCGTAGAGTCGGGTTTGCATAGTTTGACAGGAACAGTTACGACATGTCTTTTTCCTTCCTCTGTATTGACTCGTCTGGGTAGAAGTCTCAAGTATAACCCTGATCGACTGATAGTATATCCCAGTTTACAAAGTTCGGCTTGTAAGTCGTCTAATGTTTTACAGCACCTTATAGCTTCAGTGCGACGTCGATCATCAGCTGCGCCACCAAAAACTGCAAGGTCCTTTATGACTCCAAGTAAACCGGATTGTGTTTCTTCTATTCTAGGCCGACCGAGAGTATCTCGAAGTTTTAGTGCTGCGGCTAAATCGGTATTTTTTTCACAAAGTTCTACAATTTTTTGTTTTTTAAAATCACGACTTTTTTTCTGTCTTTCTGCTGCGCTAATCTTTCGCTTTAATATATTTTTTTCCTGCTGAATATTTTTCTTTAAAGTTGAGATTTTTTTTATTGCTTCATTTGAGGCTATACCAGTATCGCGTGCTAACAACAAGCTATTGAGTTCAGATTCTAAAACTACAATTTTATTCCGTGAAGCACTCTGACTAGGCGTTGGTTTAGGTATTGTTTGAAGCTGATTTTCGCTTGACGGTATATTAACCATATCAGTGTCTTCTGGTAGCGGTGTCTGACCTTCGTTAGTATTTCCCTGCAAATTATATGTTGTATTGTAATAAAATTCCAATTAATATTATTATATCGTTACTTTTTATACCGCGGTCTTGAACCGCACCATATTAGAATTACTTGTATGAAGTCCTATGAAACCGTAGGTGTAAAAACAAACACATAATCGTAGTACACGCGGGAAAAACTACGAGCGGAAAGCTAGTCTTAAATAATATTAGTACCTAATGCGGCGCGTGCGATGCGATTCAAGTCCGCGTTCATCTTTGACTCCAGAGCGCGATAATTAAGGATTGTAATTAAATTCTAATAACTTACTTCCACTTTTTCCTCTTTTTCCCGCTCTAGTTTTATTCCGGATGTTGACGCTGAAGGAATTTTCGAAAAAAAATTCATTAGTGTCGCTTTTTTTTTCGTCATTTGTATCTGCAGCTCTTTGATTTTTAATTCCACATCACCTTCGATATTGTCACTACTTTTCAAAATTTTCCATAAGGTATTAACTTCTTCCTGTATTTGCTGTTTTTTTTTATCAGCGTAAGTCGCACTGTATGTTCCGTATAATCTACGGTAAAGATTACCTAAATCTATCTTTTTGTTCATTTTGAACTTGATTTATAAAACTATGTTTATATCCACAAAAAAATAACACAACTAAAAGAACGACGTCATTCACTCAGCGAAAGCAAATTGTCGAATGAAAATATAGAAACAAAAACATTACCTACGCGAGGTGCGGTGCGTTTGGCGGCATTAGTCAAAGGGCTCGTCGTCGATCGGCACGTGTCAGAAGCAGAGCCGGAACTAGGATTCTAGCGCCTGTTGAAAACTTTCAAATTGTGCCTTTGAAGAAATTCATTTTTCAATAAATATGCGCATGTTTGTCGTAATTGATAATATAATCAATGAATTTTATTGATTATATTTCGAAGAACTTTTTTATTCACAATAATCCAGTCGAATTGTGCTTTTAGCTGAAAAGTTTTGGGGTACTTTTGATTTATTTCATTTTCTATGTTTTTGGGGTGCTGATTTCGAATTGGAGGTTTGCTAAAAAAAATTCGTGACGGAACATAGAGAAAAAATGCAAAAAAGAATAAAAATATCATCCTTGGTCAGTTTTTTGCTCATTACTCGAAAACTATCAACTTTTTGTGAACAACCTTTCCATACAAAATGAAAGCACATTAAATTTCCTACGAATTGTACCTCCACAGCTTTTTCTGCGACAACCTATTTTGGCTCAAAAATCATAGTTGAATATGTGGTATTTTCAATGTTTCTATATAAATGAAAAAAATTAAATTCTTTGGTTCCGACGATGCGATCCTCTTGAAATTTTGCATGAATATTCAGTATAATATCAGTCTCGATTTACAATAAAAATTTCACTCAAATCGGGTATCTCGTTATTTAAATATAAAGATTCTTCTTTTCAATATTCCAATTCAATTTTCTATGATTCTGTTCACACTATGGTCACAGGGTCACACAAATTTGCATAAGGCTTATTATGAGCATCTTGCATTTGGCGGCAACATTTCATTTCGATTGGTTTCGTTTTATCTGAGATTATGAGGAACATTTCAATTAAACTAGAATATTGGAAAGAAAAATCTTTATATTTCCATAACAAGATATCCGATTCGAGTGAAATATTTTTTTTTATCGAGACTGATATAGATACTAAATGTTCATGCAAAATTTCGGGAGGATCGCATCATCGGAACCATATAATTTAATTTTTTTCATTTATTGAGTCATGGAAAATACCTCATGCTAACTTTAATTTAAGCCAGAACAGGTTGTCGCAGAACAAGCTGTGGTAGTACAATTTGTAGGAAATTTAATGTACTTTCATTTTGTACGGAAAGGTTTTTCACGAAAAGTTGATAGTTTCCGAGTGATAAGCAAAAAACTGAATAAGAATGAGATCTTTCATCTTTTTTTGTATTTTTCCTATGTTCCGTCTGACACGAACTTTTGTTAGCAACCTCAGATTCGGATTCAGCACCCCCAAAAAACATGAAAAATGGAAGATATCAAAACGATTCCAAAACTTTCCCGCTAGGGGTTCTTTTAAGCACAAATATACTGTACCTCCCAAAAACTCAATCAACAAAATAAATAGAAAACGATAAAAAAAATTGTTATTCCATATTTTGCGCCCCTAGGTCATTCGCGCCCATGGCAAATGCCTCCTTCGCCACGCCCACGGTCCGGCTCTGGTCAGAAGCGGCTATGTCAACAAAACAATTTAAACCGTATAGCCCTAAAAAGATAGAGTTGGACATATTTTTTAGTTTAATTTATATTTAAAATTACGCGATTAGTACCTCTAGATTTTGAAATGTGACGTCACAAACTTAGGACCCCTCCCACCCCTTGTCACACCATGTCACACTTTGTCGACCCCCTCCCCCCCCCTTTACGTGTGACGTACTTTATGGATGGCCCCTAATGTTTCTGCAGATAGCTCTTTCTCTTACATTGCAGATCTGGTAGATCTTCCATCTATTGATGAGTTTGAGGACGGAAAAGGGAAGAAAAGTATGGAAGAAGAAAACAAATCGTTGAAAGAAAAACTACAAAAATCGAGGAAAAAAACAACAATCTGAAAACCCAAGTGACTGAAGCTAAAAAAGGAATAAAGAAACTCCAGGTTTCAAGAAAAATGCAGCCAGAATTTTCAAGAGCTATAGTTGCAATGCAATTCAAATCTCAAAAACGGAAATTGTGGACGACTGATGAGAAGAAAACGGCTCTACGCATATATTATAAGGGACCGGCTACGTATACATTTCTGCGTAGGAAAAACGTTGTTTTACCAGCCATTTCTACATTGAAGAAATGGGTAAGTAATTTTATTTGCAGTCCCGGGTTCAATAAAAAAATCTTTTATAACCTTAAACTGAAAAAAAATGTATAGTACTATTCTATGAAATGCCATCAAGAGGACATTAGAGTATAACAGAAAATTAGACATTATAGAAGGTTTTGAAGATCTTGGCAAAATAGGTAGGAAGGCTGTTCCAGGTACGCAAGTTTTGGTGTTAATGATAAGAGGAATTTATTCTCATTGGAAATTGCCATTAGCTTATTTCATATCTTCAAATGGGGTAAAGGAATCATCCCTTCATTCCATAATAATGGAATGTTTGAGCCTACTGAGAATCCAATCGGATTAACTTGCGATCTTTCACGGACAAACCAGAAGTTTTTCAGACGTTTAGGTGTGGACGAAAACTGTCCTTATTTCTACTTGGATAATAGGAAGTACTATACATTTTATGATGTTCCGCACCTATTAAAATGTGTGCGGAATAATTTTCTGGAAAACGTTTTTAAACTTGGGGAAAATTATATCAAATTCGATGATATAAAAAAATATATCATTTGGATATGCAGAGTAATACCGGAAGATCACTTCCAAACTTGACAGATACGCATATCTATCCTAATTCATTTCAAAAAATGAATGTCAAGTTAGCGGCCCAGTTACTGAGTCACAACGTTGCAGCTGCAATACAAGCTGCAGTTTTAACTGGAGAGTTGGTTTCCGACACTGCTCTGCATACAGCAAACTTTGTGGATTGTATAGACGGGTTGTTCGATGCCTTGAACAGCACAAAGAAACATAGTACTAAGCCCTGTAATAAGGTTCTTAGTGATAATAACCCATTGGTTTTAGAAGCCATTAACAGAGGCTATGATGTAATGAAGGACCTTAAAAAAATAAATAGGAATGGTAAAAAAACCAGGCCAGATTCTTTCGATGGGTTTCTATTAACCATAAATGCGGTGAAACAGTTTTTCACTGAACAAAAACAAGACGGTTTTCCATATCTGTTCATGGGAAGATTGATTCAGGACCCTTTAGAAAATCAATTTTCCGTGTATAGACAAAAAGGAGGGTATAATAGAAATCCCACAGTAAGGTCATTTAAAGCCGCATTTAAAATTAATATTATTCAAAACTTGATGAGACCTCCAAAAGGAGCAAATTCTAGCTCGCACCCTGATGACAATAGTGTATTGAGCTCGGAAAAAATTTTGACATCGCTGAATATTCATCAATCGCTCCATGATTCCACCTCTTGCTCGGATGATTCATTACTTTCTATAAATTCAGAGAGCTCGACAACGTTACAGGATTGTGGAGTTGCTTATTTTGCAGGGTATCTCCTGAAAAAATGTCTAGTCAGATACAAATGTGAACAATGTAAAATGAAATTGTCGAGCTCCGAAGATATCATAGAAAGTGATGAAGTTTTGATATTTTTTAAAAACTATGAACAGTATGAACTAGGTACTACAGAAGGCTTGAAATACCCCACTCGCTTAATGAAATTCACAGAGCGAGGAATGAAATATTTCGAAAAATATATTGAGAAATATTCAGCGAGTAAACATCTTTCCCGAATAGGAAAGCTCTTTATTAAGGGTCTACATTATCGTCAATCGGGGTGGTTTGATCACGATTCTGATGGCGAACCTCATAGGTCATATATTATAGAACTCCTTATTAGAACACTTATTTTTAAATATTGCAAAAAAGTGTCAGATTCTGTAAAAACGCCGAACAAAAGCAGAAATGTGAAATTGTCGATAATCAGACATGCCTGATTTTATATACTTATGTACAATTTATATGAATATGTAATAAACAATTTAAGCAGAGAATAATATTAATCGATTAAAATCAACCATTATCAAAATCGTACTTCGGAACTAATCTCGAGACAATAATGACAAGGTCAATATTGGTCGATTTTAATCGGTTAATATTATTCTCTGCTTATATTGTTTTCCGCCGACCTCGAAATAAAAGGTGATTTTAATGTGTACGAAATTGATCATTAATGACCCATTTTAATGCTCAATTTTTTGGCTATTTTAATGTGCAATCCTCATGGCAACCGTTCACAAAGTATTCAGAAGCACTACGAGAAATGTCAAAACTCTACTGGAACATAGATACATAGGAATTTCATTATGACAAATGTATGTCTTGTGCAAAATGAAAATGTATTTCAATCAAGAATCCATACACAATTCCTATTGAGATCGTCGGAAAAATCTTGTAATAAACTTGGTTATTAATCGAGCGACTAATGGTCTCGAACTATTAAAGCGTTCGCTCCGCTCACGCTTTAAAATATCTTGACCATTAATCGCTGTCTTTAATAACCTAGTTTATTAAATAACTATTATTAATTAATAAGTGTTTGTTAATTGTTGATTTGTTGCCCTAACGTCTTGTGCAAGCCGATTACAGCTTTGTAATTGAAAAAAACATGAACCTATAATCATACATTCAATAAAGTCAAAGAGCATTCCGTTCCTTTAGTTATAAGAACTTTTAATGTTGACGTCATTTGTTATCCTGTATAAGAATAATAATAAATCTTGTTAAAATATTATAGCTTGGTGAACTTCAACTTCATTGATTGGAAACCTTCCGAGGAATATTATTATTCAATGCTTAACGCCGATCTGAGAGGGAAAACTTATATGGAATTTTATAGTTTTATTTTTCATGAAAAATCTCTTTGCAAACCAAAATTCGATATAATTTGAATCAAATATTCAGCTGAAAAAGTCTTATAGGTATATTCATAAATTAAACATTCACGTCCTTTCACAAAACAAATGAGATTTTCACAAAAAAGAGAATACATAGTTTGTTTAAATCAAATTTTCTTTTTTTTGGCAGTATTCCAATATTTTAGTTACCTATTTGAGGTAGATAACCTTGACATGAAACTATTCACTGATAACAATTTTACATAATCAATTAAATTTAAAATTCTCTTTTCGAAAAACTAAAAAATAATTTATACTTATTTTTCTCTAATCACAGTATTTATTTTCAAACGCAAATCAGATCATACATTCCCTTCACGATCTTAATAGAATGAGCGAAATCCGATAACATAAACAAACCCCGTTACGACCAAAGCAATAAAATCCCAAACTCGAAACCTGGGTCATAAACTCAGTCTATTCAACATCGAAGTGTTTCTACTTTACTTGGCTCCGATTAGTTACTCTTCACGTCAAGTTTTATACCCAATGTAGAAACCTCTTTACCGACAAATGCTTATAGAAATAGCCGCCTAGAGGGCGTATTAGGATGGACCCAAAAATTCTAAGTTTGCCACATAATTCTAATAGGTACCGCAACATACGCACATCCAATGCCCTTTGCAGGGCGAGTAACCCACTATCTTCTCCTTAAACAATGGTATCGTTAATCACTAGCAAGGGGGTACTGTGGGGATTTATGTGTTCCCACAACAAATTACAGATCACTGCATTGGCGCTACCAACAATGTTGACGCTACCCTCCAACAGAGAGCGCCACAAGCACCAGTCTCAACACTACGGACAGTAGCGAATAGATGGCTCCACGGACAGGATATATCTACAAGTTGTCTTCCCTAAATTCGTAAATCACGTGTTTTGTCGAACTACAGACAGAGTAAATAGAGTAGTGCACTATTTGAATTTATATTGTGTTTTTATAATATATTTCTACATGTTTATTTTCACTGTTCTATTTTATATTCCCATCTAACTATAGGAGTAGGCAGATTGAGGCCTAGTTAGAACACCCGCATCTTTCCTCTAGCTAGGAGTAGGCAGATTGAGGCCTAGCTAGAGTATGGTGTTGTTATTATCCCGGGTTAGTCAGGAGTAGGCAGATTGAGGCCTGATTAAACCTCGGGGTCGAGCAAGTCGTCACCCAGTCCCAACAAACCTATGTTAAGTCATGAAATTCCAAACAGACCTTTTCAAAAAATTGCAAGTGATATATGTGAGTTTGAGTGACGTTCTTACCTTATAGTTTTTCATTATTTCTCAAAATGGTTAAAAATAGTTAAGCTTAAGAATAAAACTGCCAGTGATGTTATTAGAATACTCAAATTAATATTTTCAACTCATGGTGTCCCATGAATTTATATCTGATAATGTATCCTAGATCAAATGGATTAGCAGAAAAAGGTGTAGGAATTGCTAAACAAATGTTAAAGAAATGTAAAGACCTATCTTTAGGACTTTTAGAATATAGAACAACTCCAGTTGTAGGTATAGGATGAAGTCCACCCGAATTATTAATGAATAGACGGTTAAAAACCAAGTTACCTATAACAGAACCGAGTTTAAAACCTAAAATAACTAATAATGACATTGTAAAACGACTAATTGAAGATAAAAAACAACGAGACAAATACTTTTATGATCAGAATAGTAAACCAAGATATCCTTTCGTAAAAGATGAAAACATTGTAATTAGGGAAGGAAATAAATGGGTAGGAGGTAAAATTGTAGATACATGTATACAACCCAGGTCATATACTATTAGTGATAGTCATGGAAATTTGTATCGTAGAAATAGTTCATTTTTAAGAAAATCTGAAAATGATTGTAAGATTCAAACAGATATAAATGATAATATGTATACATATACCATCAACTGAGGCTCCTCAAGGCAGTATTAATGAAACTACAGAATCTAGATCTGATAGAGTGCGACATTTACCCAATAGATTCAAGGACTTTCATATGTATTAAGTAAATTTGAAAAGGGAGATGTTGTATATGTAACCAAATAAATGTAACTAGGTTTAGATTGGGACCAATGTTATATAAGACAGATGACGTAACACACCCGAAATTAAATTGAGTCCTGAAATTAGTGTTGTATAATACTTTTAAATGAAACATGGCTCAAACTACAAGACACCTTCTACATCCAAAACTACACCACACTTAGAAGTGACAGGTTAACAGGAAGACATGGACGGGTAGCCATTCTAGTGAAAAACTGCATCCAACATAGGCGCCAAGAAAACATCGAAATATCAAACCTAGAAAATGCGGTGGTGGAAGTTGACATGGCAGACAACACTATCATCTCCCTAATAGCGGCTTATAACCCTCCAACTAAACCGCTATTAACAACTGATTTGAACAAAATTTTCTCATCTGACAAGAAAATCATACTTGGAGGGGACTTACATGCGAAACATCCTAAATGAAACTCGAGAACGACAAACGCAAGGGGGCGAATATTAGCATCAAACGCTGAATCAAGAAAGTACGTCGTAGTAGGTCCAGATTTGCCAACCCACTATGGTCATGGACGACCAGATATACTTGACATATTTATCCTTAACAAGGTAACAAACTTGTCTAGCATATACACTGAAACTGCCCTAAGTTCTGACCATAATCCTATTATACTTCAATTGGAGAACTGGCAAGAAACACATCAACAGACCACAAACAAATTTAACTGGAACTCCTACAAGAAAAAACTGGGCGCAATGAATAGACCCATACCAACACTAAAATCTCCTCAAGATATCGACAAAGAAATAGAACAAATAACAACAGAAATACAAACCGCCAAAACACAAGCAACAAAGTACATTACATCAGGACCTAAAAACAACAATACACTTCCGCCAGATATTAGAAACCTCATAAAAACCAAAAACAGAGCATTACGGAAAGCACAAAGGAGTCTCAACCCTGTGGACAAAAACGAAGCAAATAAACTAATAAGAGAAGTAAAGCAAAAAGTGGCAGAATTCAGGAACGAAAAATGGCAGGAAATCCTAGAAAACATAAACCAAGAATGCGAAGAAACATCAAACAAAAATAAAGCCCTCTGGCAATGGACCTGCAAAACCACAAAAAAAATGTCACCGCAATGCCCCAATTCACAGTCCAAGGGGATTCATATATTCAAAAGAAGAAAAATGCAGAGCCTTCGCCGAAGCTTTGGAGAACCAATTCAGCCCAAACATCGATTTCGAAATTAAAATTGAAAAATAACCAGAAGCGAAACAGAAGATCAGCTTAGACCAACAAACCTAGAGGAAATAACACAGGAGATTAAACTACTGAAAAGAGGCGAAGCTCCCGGAGACGATGGCATTACAAATCGAGATATCAAGGAAATACCAGAAGAAAACCTACCTTATATCGTAAATGCAATAAACGGTATAATTAGAAACAATTATTTCCCAAAAACCTGGAAAAACGCAATTGCAATTATGGTACCCAAACCAGGAAAAGATCCTATCATGCTGAGAAGTTATCGCCCTATAAGTCTCCTGTGCTCCCTAAGCAAGCTAGCTGAAAGAATAATCAACACAAGACTCCTAGAAGAATGTGAAGAAAAAGCTGTCATCCCTAACGAACAGTTTGGCTTCAGAGCAGAACACTCTACAGAACTCCAAGCGCTCAGGCTCACTGAAAATATTATCAACAACTTCAACAGAAAACACTGCAGCGCAGCTCTGCTCCTAGATGTTTCCAAAGCCTTCGACAGTATGTGGCACGAAGGATTCATAGTGAAAATGAAAAGACATGGATTCTCCACGGCCATTATCAAACTGATTTCCAGCTATCCGAAGGACAGGAGCTTTCAAGTGAGACTAGGAAATTTTCTGTCAGATAAAAAGAAAATCACTGCAGGAGTTCCACAGGGAGGGAGTACTATCTTCGAGACTTTACGTCGTCTTCACCAGCGATGCACCAAGAGACATCAAAAACGGCACCAAGTTATTTACGTATGCAGACGACACAAACGTACTAGCCCACTCAAGAAATACAAACCTCTGCAAAAGGTACCTACAAACAACAACACACAAGTTAATCTCCTGGATGGACACATGGAAAATACAGATCAACGCAGACAAAACACAAGCAGTATTTTTTAGCCTTAAGAATACGCTACCAAACGAGAATATTGAGATCGAAAGAAAAGAAATAGAGTGATCCAAGGAAGCAAAATACCTTGGCGTCGTCTTCGACTCAAGGCTCACATGGAGACCACACATCAATGAAATTATCACGAAAATCAACATACGCAAGCAACAACTGTACCCACATATAGCCAGAAACAGCAGAATGAGTATAAACAATAAATTGAAACTACTAAAGACGATGCTGATACCAGTCATGTTATACGCATCAACAGTCTGGGGACAGGGTGCACCGTCAAACATCAACAAATTAGAAATTGCACAAAACAAATTAATAAGACAAATCACAGACGATCCAAGATACATCTATACTAATATTATAAAGAGGAAAGATTTGTATGTTTGTGGCGTTGATACGAGTTAACTCATAAGCTACTTGACCGATTTCAATAATTCTTTCACCCTTAGAATGCTACACTATCCTTGAGTAACATAGGCTATACTTTTCACCCGAGAAAATTGAGGAAACCTACTATAACTTCAATGATAATAAATATGAGTACCAAAATCAGCTATTTTCAGGTGCGCTGCGAAAACCGTAAGACGTACATGGAAACAATGTATGACGGAAATGTACCTCTTCAATAGTTCTACAAAAAAGTCCGCGATAGCATATATCTATCTTTCAAGGTTTACTCGGTATCACCTTTTAAAGGTATCCGAATGTTTCTCAAAATTATGCATTATTTGGGAGTATTTTTTTATGAATACGCTATTGATCTTTATCCAATTAAATACGTCCTTCATACCCAGTATTTAATATAGAACGAAATTGCCTTTTACATCATTCAATTATGATGAATACATCAAAAGATATGGCAGGTTGAAGATGAAATCGCACCAAAATCGAATTGCGTCTCCGAACACGATATACACAAATACCGGTATGCCGACGCCCATCGAGATGTGACGTCACAGCGGAGAATTTCCATTGCATTTGCGGGATGGAAGTGTTAGAACTCGAGGGAATGATTGGAATAATGCAATTAATCGCAAGTTTCATTGAAAATGCAATCAACTAACTATTTTAAATGAAATTTCTTCGATGTCTTTGTTTGTTGATCCTGGAATATATCAATGAAGTTGTATAAATATGGATGTTAGTGCTAAGTATGTACGAGTATTTGTTGATAGAGAATAAATTATTCAAGTTTCATTTAAAAACTTCGAATAAATGAAAATATTTTTATCATATTCAGGAAATTTCTATGAATGTCATTTATAATTCGTGAATTTGGAAAGTTTTTTGTTCATTTTTTTCTTCATATTCTGAAAACTGATCTTATTCAGATCCCGGTGTCTTAAGTTGGTACGGATTCTGCTCAAAACGGTAGGTTCAGAAAAAAGTGGTCAGTAGGGCGTTTGTAGAGAATTAATTAACCTATAAAATGAGGTATCAATCGTCCTGATCGAATGAGCACAGACCGATTTATTTTCATTAGAAGATGAAAAAATGTAATTTTTCATCTCCTCCCAACTTTATTCGAGATATTTTCAAAACGATATGTTATAGAAAAAAGTGGTCAATAGGGCGTTTGTAGAGAATTGATCTATATCTTTACTAATATTATACTTATACCTATATTATAAAGAGGAAAGATTTGTATGTTTGTGCGTTTGAGGGTTTGATACGAGTTTACTCATAAGCTACTAGAGATTTCAATAATTATTTTACCCTTAGAATGCTACACTATCCCTGAGTAACATAGGCTATACTTTTCACCCGAGAAATTTGAGGAAACCTACTATAACTTCAATGATAATAAATATGAGTACCAAAATCAGCCATGATCAGCTATTTTCAGGTGCGCTGCAAAAACCGTAAGACGTACATGGAAACAATGTATGACGGGAATTTACCTCTTCAATAGTTCTACAAAAAAGTCCGGGATAGCATATATCTATCTTTCAATGTTTACTCGGTATTACCTTTTAAAGGTATCCGAATGTTTCTCAAAATTATGCATTATTTGTGAGTATTTTTTTATGAATACGCTATTGATCCTTATCCAATTGAATACGTCGTTCATACCCAGTATTTAATTTAGAACGAAATTGCCTCTTACATCATTCAATTATGATGAATACATCAAAAGATATGGCAGGTTGAAGATGAAATCGCATCAAAATGTCTCCGAGGTAGGCACAAGGCGGCTAGTCAGAAATAAAAACCTAAAAAAGGACCTCCAACTAGACCCCATAAGTACACAAATCCGACTAAGAAATAAAAACATACTAGAAAAATACCAAAATCACCAGAACCCCCTACTACAGGAAGCAATAGATTATGACCCCACACTACCCAACTATCAAGGGTTAAAAGACCTAAACTGGCACTAACTAATTAACAGTGAAACAAGCAGAACACTGAAAATAACTATACATAGAGAAAAATAAACAAGATAGAGGGAGTAAAAGTTCAATAAAGAACTAACTCAGAAAACGAACAAAGATCTCAGAGAGAGAATAAGTCAGTCGAATTAAATATAACGAACCAACAACACTTTAGAAAAATTAATAGTAGCCTACCAGTGCCAGTTTGTCCAGAAATAAGTGTCACCAGAGGGTTCTGCAGGGGCAAGTTCAATATAGGTATGACTGTTTGAATTCTCATTTTCTGGCTTTGATATTTATAATGTATTTCCTTTATCCTTTCACCGAATTTTGGAAGGTTGTGTAGTAGCTTCAAACGGCCTGCATGGCTTGTGATAATTCGGAGATGCGATGTCCATATACTGTTTTGTATTATCCTCCCTGGTGTTCCTCGAATTTCTGGAAGTTGTGTAGTAGCTCCAAACGGCCTGCATGACGTTCTGAAATTCTGAGTCGGCAAGAGGGTGTATGTTAGCTTGAAACAGCCCATACACTATTTGTTGCGCTCTTCTGACATCGTTCGAGTTTCTAGGGATTGTGTAGTAGCTTCAAACGGCCTGCATGACACCCTGAAATTCAGAATCCGCGAGAGGGTGTATGTTAGCTTCAAACGGCCCATACGCTGTCTTGTTACGCCGTTCTGCCATCATTCGAACCGCCGGAGGTTGTGTAATAGCTTCAAACGACCTGCATGACATCCCGGCGTCCCGATGTGCAAGAACGCGTATGTTAGCTACAAACGGCTCATATGCAGTCTTGTAAATGCCTCCTCCTTTTCCCTACCGTGTGCCGCCTTGAGGTATCGAGTTGCATGCCCCAGCTTAAAGCCTGGCTCTCAGAGCTTCGACGTGGAGCTCGCGACAGTTATTCCACCAATCAGAGAATATCAACAAAACTTCCCCTGACCCCCTCCTTTTGGTTTCTGGTTGTCAAAATCTGTAGCGACACGCCTCTTTTGTAGTTGAAATAAAGCAACTTCACTTGTATTTCTGCGAAAGCGAGGGGGAAAATAGGAGAAGTGGGGATTGTCGCCCGCTTCACGACGAAGCTCTGAGAACCAGGCTTTAGAAGGCGTGCATGGGCCTCGTGGTTCAGAGTATTAGGTAGGGATTTTCAATTAAAATTCAAGTAAGAGGGGATTATTGTACGCATTTGCGGGATGGGATTATTTCATTCTCGATGATGATATGAAAATCGGTAACTTGAGCCATACCGAGTTCAAATATTTTAAGAGAATCCATAATCCAAAGAATTTTTTTCTTTGTCAAGTTAAGGGTTAACAATGATCGTCACGAATATAGAACGATTTCTGGAAACAGAAAGGTGCCATTACAAAAACATTTATACAAAAGAGACGGGGGCTATTTCTTTTAACCAGCGAAAAGCCTTCAGTTCAAAGAATCAAGGATAAGATGTTTGACGCACAGGAAATACAAATTTGTATTCTATGGCACTTTCTGTTTACTCAGTCCAAGATTATTTCAATGCTGACCATGTGTCAGAAAATGCCTTGGCATTGCGAACCTGAGAAAGGAATGCCTTGGACGATAAACTTGTAAGAGTGAGGAACTAGCCTCGTTGAAGCCTTCACAGTAATTAGATTTCATTCGATTTCTGGAACTGGAAGGCAAGCTGTGAAGGTTTTGGCGAGAACAGCTCTGTAAGGGGGCACAAAAGACCTTAAGGTCGCAGTGAACTGTAACCCCTCTTTAAACTATCAACTATGTGTCAGAAGCCAAGTTAGAAATATAAAAAAACAAAATTTTCTAATTTTGTTTAGATTTGTCTAGTTTTCCTTCTTTTTTATTTAAACTGACTTATCTTACACACCAATGTGTGTCTGAAAGGATTGATAAACGTTATTATTATTATATTATTATTTAATAAGCTGTCTTTTGCACGAATAAAGAACTTAATCTGAATTCGGAATTTGTCGTTAAATTACTATTTGAAAAAGAAGCTGGTTCATTTCTAGAGGGCTTGAAACTTTATCGTTCTATTTTATAAGACGGCTTTTATCTTTTTTTGGCAATTAGCTCTTCATATAGCTTGTCATAGAATGAGGATAATAAGTCAGAGGATGCAAAAGATATAAGCTACAGTTTCTCATCTGAAGCGAGTACTATAACAACAAATGGAATGGAACATCGATATGAGTGAGATGGTCAAAACACAATTTGATGATTTTGATCACAACACAATCCTCAAAACAAGTCCATTGGGTGCCAATATATTAAAATACGGGTTCTTCATAAATGACTCCAACAGCGCAGTTGGCTTTGGATTATTTCATTTTGCTGCGTATTGTACAAATTCAACGGTGATGATTTTTTAGGTATGATTTGTGACGGTCAAATCTAACAGAATAATTAATGACTTTCCTTTTTTGTAGAAGATGTAGACCCAGTGGGCACACGTACGTTGAATTAATGTGTTTTTAACGTTTATTCGGGGAAAAATACGTTACCAGTTGATTTTTCAACGTTGACATTTCGGTTATGATTTATAACGTTTATTCAATACGTTTCAACAACGTATATTCAACGTAATTTTACAATTATTAGTTATAAAATTGAGTGTTAAAACGTTTCCTTCCGAAATTATTGTTACGTTTATGAAATATGTTATTTTAACATTCTCTTGTAACGATTTCACAACTTCTAGTTGATTTGAATCGTTTCAAATACGTCTCTAGTCAACAATAGAAAAACGTTTATGGCAAATGTTATTTTAACGTTATCTAATAACAATTTCTCAATCTGTCATTGATCTCAATCATTTAAAATACGTATCCAGTCAACAATAAGAAAACGTTAATAATTCACGTATGTTCAACGTACTTTTCTCACTTTCAGTAGAATAGTTCATCTGAAAGTACGTTATTATGAAATGTGAAGCTAACGTGTGTTTCAAACGTTTTTTTAACGTGCATCCTTCAACTTCTAGTTCATTTGAATCGTTTCAAATACGTCTCTAGTCAACAATAGAAAAACGTTTATGGCAAATGTTATTTTAACGTTATATAATAACAATTTCCCAATCTCTCATTAATTTGAATCGTTTAAAATACGTATCCAGTCAACAATATGAAAACGTTAATAATTCACATATGTTCAACGTACTTTTCTCACTCTCAGAAGAATAGTTCATCTGAAAATACGTTATTATGAAATTGAAAGCTGGCGTGTGTTCTAAACGTTTTTTTCAAGTCTATCCTTCAACTTCTAGTTCATTTGAATCGTTTTGAATACGTTTCCAATCAACAATACGAATACGTTTATGGCAAACGTTATTTGAACGTTATCTAATAACAATTTCTCAATCTCTCATTAATCTAAATCGTTTAAAATACGTATCCAGCCAACAATATGAATACGTTAATAATTCACATATGTTCAACGTACTTTTCTCACTTTCAGAAGAATAGTTCATCTGAAAATACGTTATTATGAAATTGAATGCTGACGTGTGTTCTAAACGTTTTTTTAAGTCTATCCTTCAATTTCTAGTTCATTTGAATCGTTTTAAATACGTTTCCAATCAATAATACGAATACGTTTATGGCAAACGTTATTTAAATGTTATCTAATAACAATTTCTCAATCTTTCATTAACCCCAATCGTTTAAAATACGTATCCAGTCAACAATATGAATACGTTGATAATTCGCGTATGTTCAACGTACTTTTCTCATTCACAGAAGAATTGTTCATCTGAAAATACGTTATTATGAAATGGAATGCTAACGTGTGTTCTAAACTTTTTTTAACGTCCATTCTTCAACTTCTAGTTCATTTGAATTGTTTCAAATTCGGATCTAGTCAACAATAGAAATACATATATCAAAAATGTTATTTAAACGTTGTCTAATAATAATTCCACAATCTCTGATAAATTTTAATCGTTTAAAATAGGTATCCAGTCAACAATATGATTACGTATGTTCAACGTTCTCTTCTCACTTCCAGAAGAATATATATATATTCTTTTGAAATCAAGAGCTAACATAATACAATACATAATAGAATAGAAGAATAGATCATCTGAAAATACTTTATTATGAAATGGAATGATACGTCTACAGTCAACAATACGAATAAGTTTATGGCAAATATTATTTTAATGTTATCTAATAACAATTCCACAATCTCTCATTAATTTGAATCGTTTAAAATACGCATCCAGTCAATAATATGAATACGGTAAGAATTTACGTATGTTCAATGTACTTTTCTCACTTCCAGAATAATATAGACGGTTTGTTGGCAGTGAAATCTTTCGTAACATCTTTGAAAAGTTCATGTGAAGTCATGGGTTGAGTCCGAGCTAAAAAATTGTATATTTTGAACTGGTAACGTCATAGAAGCCACGATATATGTAATTTAAAATTCAAATCAACCGCCATAACTGAATTGACGGTTCTTTAAAACATTCGAACCACCCAGAAACATGCTTTCAAAAGTTTCGGGTGTGACGTGACCGTTTACCGTTGCAGCGCTAAAATAGGAATCTTTTGAGAGATACAAGCACTTTCGAAATATTTCACCGCCAAAATATACGGCCGGTTTGACTGGTCTTATATTCGAAATACCTAAAGCCAAATTTATTAAAAGATTAATATTAAAAATTAATATTAATATTATTATATAATACTATTACAATATATTTAATATATCGTATTAAGGATATATGTTAAAAAACAGATTAAATTGTCCACAGGTATGCCAACCGTTACTTCATTTTATATAGCAGAAGTTGTCAGCACTGCTCGCGTTTTGCGTCTGCTTGAGTCATCGCCGTCGCTAATTCGTTAATGCAACCGCCTGGCCTGCGCCTAATCTAAAATCTAACCCTATATTGTAGCATGCTGTTCTGTGCTGTAACCGCTAACCGGCATCGGCAACAGGTTGATTGTTGAGTGTAGAGTTTATATTATCAAATTATAATAGTGTTGTTGATTACATTTGAGTCGGTGAGTACTATTTTCTATTAATTCAAACACCTATGATGCAAATGTTAGGAAATTTCAGTGTTATCACTTACTTTAAACTTCTGGCTATACCTCCATTTTCGACCAATTTGATTTTGCCAAGCGTCGGTAATAGGTACCTAAATATTCCGTGTTAATTTGCTTTTTTTCTCAAGTTGTATTTTATTGATTGGCAATCTCAACATACTGGTGAATATTTGCATCTGTATTTTGAGTAATGATAAGAATCTTGACTTTTAAACTGAATAATTTTTTAATAATTTTTAGCTACCATTCAGAAAATTCGTAAAAGACCTAACCCCATTCAAGAAAAGTTGGCCCACTTATAAGGTTTATACCCGCTTCACATGTGGTAAGGTTTTCCTGAAACTGGTAAAATTCATTTCACATCTGATGTGTTTCCAGCAACTTATGAACTAGCAGAACAAACGAATCTAGACTTTTGAACTGAATAATTTTTATCATAGATTTTTAGTGGTTAAACGGAACTCGGTAACTTTGTAGGTATAGTTACTCATTCATAAGGTGAAATGTTCAAAAATAAATTAGTGGGAAAAAGGCAGTTGCAGCGTAGAATAAAATGCCAAACCAAACTGTTGCAAAACCAAATAAATAATGCACTAGGTGAATCTTCTAGTTCAATATTAGCTGTCAATAATGATAATGATTTAAAAATCCCGTTATTCAGTTCAGAATTGGATTCACATAATGATAGGGAGGATGGTACTGATAGTAGCAATACTGATCTTCTGGAGATCGGTACAGACCAAACTGATTTTGATTCTGATAGTGATATTGAACTAGAAGAATCTATAGATATTGCTATCGATTTGAAGAATAAACTGAAGGAATGGGTCAATACATACAATGTAAACCGTAATTCTGTAACTTCATTATTACATATACTAAAGCCAGTTTTACCATTTATCCCTAAAGATTTTCGAACTCTCATGGGCACCCCGCGACACACAGAAATTATTAAACTAAATAATGGGAACATGCACTATTTTGGAATTGAAAATGCAATTTTGAAAAAATGTCAATATGGTATCAAAGGAAATGTGAAGAAAATTTCATTACAAATCAATATTGATGGATTACCTCTTTTCAAAAGCAGTTCTACAGAGTTCTATCCTATTTTGGGCATGTGTCAGGATTTGAAAGATAATTCTCCATTCACAATTGCTTTATTTTGTGGTAATGGCAAACCAGATCCCATAGAAATTTATTTGCATAACTTCTTAGATGAAATTATTTCGTTGAAAGAACGTGGAATAAATTACAATGAAAAAGTATACACATTCGATATACATTTCTTCATTTGTGATGCTCCTGCTAGGAGCTACCTGCGCCAAACTGTAGGTCATACATCAAAGTTAGGATGTGAGGAATGTCACATTGCTGGTGAATATGAAAATCACAGAATAATTTATGCTCAAAACAATCTTGAATTGTTTAATCCTAAGTTGGACCAAGACTTCATAACTGATCCACTTCCTACATATATCAAAGAAAAAAGTCCTCTTCTTAGAGCAAACATTAAAATGGCAACACAGTTTCCTATAGATCCCATGCATCTACTATTTCTGGGTGTAGTGAAGCGACTCCTAGTGAACTATTTTTTTGCGACTTCTCCTGTGAAGTTATCCCAGAAAATAATGAAAGACGTGGATGATAAAGTTATCATCTTGTATGAATATATTACATCAGATTTCCCCAGGAAATGCAGAACCTTCAAAGAAATACGAAGGTGGAAAGCTACTGAATTCAAACTTTTCATTTTATACACTTTTCCAGTTATTTTCTATAATGCTGTAAATACTATACAATACAGATTAATTTTATTATTACACTGCGCTATTTTTATATTGACAGATGAGAACTTGATCGCAAAATATATATTGGTTGCAGAAGAAAGCTTAAAAAAATTTGTTGTCAAATCTGCTGAAGTGTTTGGTAGAGATTTTGTTGTATTCAATGTCCATAATTTGGTGCACTTGGTTGATGATGTAAAGTTGTACGGAACAATCAATCAATATTCTTGTTTTCCTTTTGAAAATTATATGACATTTTTAAAAAGAAAATTGCACTCTTCACATAATCCATTACAGCAGCTGCATAGGAGAATCCATGAACATGAATATGTCTCAGCAGAACATGTCAATCCTAAACAATTTTCTAAACATGAACCAAAAAATCTCTGTAAGAAGTTGTTTAATGCACAGGGTAAATTAATTTCTTTCAATTGTGAACAGTTGCAATTTAGTGAGACCTGTTTATCTATTCACAAGCCCAACAATTGTGTTATGTTGAATTCAAAAAAAATTTATATTATCAAATTCATCAGATACATTGAAGACGCGTATATACTTGGTGGTGAGCCTTTCACATATTATGACGATTTATATAGTGAACCATTGCAATCTTCTAAATTGAACATATATTATGTTAAAAAACTTGATGGATCTAGAGCAAGATCATTCAGTTTGGGTGACATTTCACATAAATGCATGATAATGCCTTTCAAAGAAGGTTTTGCCGCTTTTCCACTTAACCACTATAAATTCTGTGACTTCCACCAGTGAAGCAATGTTTGCGGTAGTGGAGTTCCTGAATTCCGAACTGGAATCCACGGGAGAAATTTCTATTGTTCCGTTAATTTGGCTGATAAAAAATCAAACAAAATGTTATTGGCCAATACGTACCAATAAGGTACCATTCAGAAAATTCGTAGAAGACCTCACCCCCTTCAAGAAAAGTTGGCCCACTTATAAGGTTAATACCCGCTTCACATGTGGTAAGGTTTTCCTGAAACTGGTATAATTCATTTCACATCTGATCTGTTTTCAGCAACTTATGAACTAGCAGAACAAAGGTTGAATAAAATTATAGCTGATAATTATGAATCAGCAGAATCAGTCAGAACATTGACCCAAAAAGGTCTTTTGAATGATTCAAACTCCAGCATTGATTCTGAACAAAATCAATCCATTGAACCCGTTCCTCCTAAAAAAACTCGTCGTGAGGATGATTTATGTGCTTCATCAGTATCCTCAGCCTCCACAATATCCCTGGCAAATGAAGGAGCTTCCATTAGTAGTGTTGGAGATAGAGGAAAGTCTCCCGCACCCTCTTCATTTTCGTCAGTTAATACAAATGGTAGTGTTAGTCATATCTCCATTGCACGAAACACAGGTAAATTAAATGTGTTTTTCATCATTTTTTGATAGCAAGTACATATTAGTTATTTCATCAACTAGCTTATTAATCATAGCTATCATTTTCAAGATATAGTCCGATAATTACTTTCCTTGTGAATACATATTGATGACTTGATTTTCACAGAATTTTAGGAACATGGGTTGTCCAAAAAACTGCATCCTCCTAATGCCGACGTTTCGCGGATATATTTCTACTTCTTCAAGCAAATATATCCCCGAAACGTCGACATTAGTTGGATGTAGTTTTTTGGACAATCCACATTCCTAAAATTCTGTGAATATCAAGTCATCAGTATGTATTCACAAGGAACAACAGAATCATCAGACTATATTATGAACATTAGAAATTTCTTTGAACGAATTGTCGCGTTGTTTGAAAGCGCTTATGCTCGCGCATTAATGTTTGAGAGAATTAATCGCTAGATTAATTGTGTTGATTTTTCCGTCGACCTAATGATGAACCGAATAGAAATTTTTGATCAAAATGAATTTTTATTTCGCACAATATAAAATTAATTACTTAAATAAAATTAAATGTTTATGATCACTTCCTATAAAGTTTGAGTTTTATGCTTTGAAAACCAAGACTCCTCCATGATGTGTCTGTTGGCATCTTATTGCAATAAAAATAATTTTATACAATAACCCCTTTGCATTTCAAAATAACTTATTTTTTCAGAGTTTGAAAGTGTTGTTTTGAATACCCTGTCAAAGATATCGGCAAGTGTAGACCAACACTCAATTATTCTGGCTGAAATGAATAGACGAGCGAGTTTCGCAGGTTCGGAACACTTGAATCCACCAGAGTGTATAATATCTGAAAATTTTCCATTTCAAACTCTTTCCAGTTTTCAAGAGTTTGAGAATAAACTCGCTGATAAACTGGTTTGGGAATATATGGTAAGAACACAATAATATTTGTATACTATTTCAAGCAGCAGATTAATATTTATAAAAAACCATTTAAGTTCAGAAAGATCAGGACGAGAACTTTAAATTTACTTTTTGTAATGTGTAACAAAAAACAACTACTTCCCCGCCACTATGAAATGTTCTGGACGTTGATCTACATCTGATAGACAAGATGAAACCCCCATTTTTAGCCTTATAAAATTTGATAGTGAGAATATGTAGTTTTATGCAGATATTCAAGAATAGATGGCAGCGTGCCATAGTGAGGGGGAAGATGACAAAAAGTAATTTAAATTTTTCAATTTCGATTTTAATTCTTCAATTGAGAACGTTTATAAATTATATACCTGCAAGGGGTATTTGCAATTATGAAATCTAGTCACCAAAGTTAATTTTTTGTCGTAAACAATTCCATATCTGATCTTGTGCCTCTCTTCTTGACTTCGAAAAAGTAAAATACCAAGAAGGGTAGAATTTTTGGTTGAAGAAACACAATAAAAACTTCAAACTTTAAGCAACCTTTCGGCGTGTGTGGCGTACTTTAAAGATTGAAGCTTATATTGTGTTCCTTCAACCTTAAATAGACATATCGCACTACCATTTCAAAAGTGACACAACTCAAAAGTCGGAGGTTTAGAAATTACTATTAAGAAAATTGGCTATGTCGCTATCAATTATCAAAATTGTATCAACCTAACTTCAGAGCTTGTGCACCAGAGGGCACTTATAATTAATTTTTTCCTGAAGCATTTAAACAGTTTTTCCCGTTTTCTTGTCACTGTAGTAAATTTGTTCCAGGTAAGGAGATTGGCAACTCTTGGAGGGTCAGGGTCGGAGAGCCTGACGAGACGAATGCTCCGATACCTCATTGCTGACAATGTGGCCAAACTTTTTAATTGGAAAGGAAGAGATAAGATAGCCTTTGAAAAATACAAAACCAAGGAGTTGCTACTGGGTTAAGTATATATTTCAGTATCATAATCTGGTTTATTAGGCACATATTCACCTCTCAACATTTTTGAAAATGAATAATGTTGTATTATGACATAAACCAGTTAATACTTACTCTTTTGGGTAACCAATAAAGAACTCTTATTATTTTCATTTCTCACAAGAGTTACATTGTTTGCTCATAATATTATGCATAAGGGATATTTTAAAATGAATTTCTATGTGGATCAGTCATATGAGGATGAGAATATAGCCATTTCTTCAGAGGATTTTAACAAAACTGCCTGAAAATGATTGTTATGAAATAATGATTCTCCTGTTTAACACCTTGGACAACATTGAGTAACATATTGTGATTTATTTCAAGAAAGCTGTTATACTTTCATTTTCATTCACCCATGAATAAAAGTAGAAGGCATTGTAGAAGGATATCTTGGATAGACTTGCCCAAAATCAATCATTTTTATGTATCTAAGGACATCAGCACCAATAAATTTTTTGTTGATGCAAATGAAAACATTACTTTGGACAGTTACTTGGAAAACTGGGACAAATTGAAATTATTATATTGAAATTTACTGACGATTTACCATCAATTATTTGCGAGTATTTTCGAAATATCCATATACAGTTCCTCCTACTTTTTCCCATTGGTATTGGGATGAGAATGCTAGTTTACTTTAATACTTTTTTTGAAAAACAAATAAAATCTATTAGATATAGTTCTGTTAACCAGAAACATTTTCTGATAAATTTCAGAGAAGAATGCTCGTGTCTGAATTTTCTTTTTTCATATTTATAGAGGCTGTTAGGAGCACCTTCCCAACAAAAGAGACTGATGAATTCCGAATTTGCTCAGTAATAAAAGAATGGCTGAAATATGCCCCAGCCAGACTGAAGAAGACAACATCTTCATAATGAAGACATAAGAATTCTAATTTTACAATGTTTTGGTTTTTTTTTGTACTTTATATATTTTATTTTTCAATATATTTTGTTTTATAATATTCAAAAATGTTTTTTTAGGGTATAATATGAACGTTATAAATTAACGTTCGGATTGAGCCCAAGGTATATCATAATAATACGTTGAAAGACAACGTTTATGCAGAATATATGAATATATATAGATATATAGTGAAGTTAAACGTTATTAAAACATAAATAATTGAATATATGAACTTGTAGGGTAGTATAATATATATACACGTTATAAATTAACGTTCAGATTGAGTCAAAGGTATATTAATAATATACGTTGGGAAACAACGTTTAAGAAGTACATATGATATGGTGGAAATAAATGTTATTTGCAAGTTATAAGTTGGACATATAAATTAGTATGTTAAAATAATATACATAGACGTTATAAATAAACGTGAATATTGCGTCCAATTTGAATTTTATCAATACGTTTAAAGACAACGTTTATTAATAACTTAATTCTCGATGCGAGAAAACGTTATTTCCCCCGACATTTTTACTCTTATTCAACGTTTGGTTATATAACATCTTTTCAACGTATTTTCTACGTGCGTGTGCCCACTGGGAGAGGTAAAAGTTGTTCATTCTCCTGTTGACACAGATTCATCAGATACAAATACAATCCGAAATGATATTGAAAAGAAACAAATCAAAATAGTATATATATATATATATATATAAATTTTGGCAGATAATGGCTACCCTAACAGGTTCCTGCAGAACCTACTGAGCACAGAACGTCATCAGAGCAGGAGAGAAGAAAGAGAGGTAAAAAACATAGACCCAGAGGCCTCATTCAAGTTTGGCTCATTCCCCTATATTAAAGATCTGACTCCAGAACTCTTGAAGCTGTTGAGACCTCATGTAAATATGAAAATTGGAAAGTACAACTTAGTATCTTATAAACAATTCTTCAAGACACCTCAAGATAGAATTCCCAAGAACAAAAAGAAGAACGTTATCTACAAGGTCAACTGTAGTCACTGCCCATTATCGTATGTTGGACACACCTCACAATCCCTGGGGAAGAGGATGACACTTCACAGAAGTGATTCCAGGTTGAGACCAGAACGTTGTGCACTGGCGAGACATGTAAATTCCATGGACCATAAGATGGACTACGAAAATGTTGAAATCCTAAATCAAGAGAGGAACTACAATAAACGCATCTTCCTGGAGATGTGCTTCATCAATGAGAATGATACAATGAATGACAGATCAGACACCAGCAACCTGAGCAATATATACAGTTTCCTGCTTACTTGTGACAAAAAACCTCTTAGTGCCGCCACTGCTCCTCCACCGAGTTCGTGACAGTTTATGTTTGTTTTATGAAGTAAAGAAGAAAAAGAACTTGACAAGTGGCGTTGGTATGTCATAGACTAACCTTATTTCTTTTTGAAAAATTACGACGCAGTTTCCATTCTGCATTAATAAATGGTGCTTAAAAATTTGAAAGTTATTGTAAATCCTTACTGATCAGTGCTCTAATGATATGAGAGCACTGGATCCTGTCCTGTTTTGTGTTGTTTGGCATGTTTTACCGAGTCTTAGTTCGTAAGTTAAGTTGACGTTAACCTTTTAGATTGTAATATGTTTTTTTTCCCGATTTACAGTTGCCCCTGAAGATGTCCCAAACTGGGGACGAAATATAGAGTATCAGAACAAACTGACCCTCATTTAGCCCTAGTCGAATAGCCTTTAAAATATTTTTATACTTTTGCGACTATTACTGCTATACATTTATATATAAATATATTTTTTTTTATTTATGGAAATAGTCACTTTTCTTCTAGAAAATAATTACTGCACGTTCCAGGGAGAATTTTATCAACAAATTTTCGGATGCGCGATGGGCTCAAAGTTGACACCTATTTTGGCACAGTATGTTATGGACCATCAGTTGGACACAAAATTACCTAAATTACCATATACTGTTTTATTCGTAAAAAAGTTTGTGGACGACATCATGATAATGGTACCAGAAATATTTATTCAACTGACACTTGACTTGTTCAACTCGGTTTGTGCAGATTTACAGTTCACACTAGAAACAGAAGATCTCTTACAAAATAAATTTTGTGAATTTGTTAGTTTGTCAATTATTTTGGTAAGTGCTCTCGATTTATACTACTACTGTTTACATTTTATTATTCGCGTATTATATTTTTCACATATGTAATCTATGAATATCAAATTGACACACCGCGCCCGAATGAAGTTTTTTTTTAGGTTAACATAATTATATGTGTTTTAGGTTGGAAATACGTTGATCATGGCAGGCTGTAGTAAAAAATATAATCTAGCTGATCCTAAAGACGTTGAAGAGGTACAAAGAATAATGTTTGAAGATGACGAAAACGACTTATAGGACGATATTGATGATGAAGAGGATTCAGATGGTGAATATGCTGTCGAATCTCGTGAAGGCGATTCAGATACGGAGCAGGAGGCTACTGACGACGATGAATATGATGAGAATGGATCTAACTCAGATGAAAACAATTTTTTTTGGAAGGGAAAAAAATAAAGGAAAGAAGATTATAGAAAAAACAAAGTGGAATAAAAATGTCCCATCACAAAGAGTTCGTTCAAAACAACATAATCTCATTCGCAAGTTACCAGGTGTAATAGGTACTGCAAGAATGGCAAAAACTCCTTTAGAATGTTGGAGCTGCATGGATGACGAGATGTTGAGAATAATTGTACAACAAACGAATCAATTTATTGAAAGTATAAAAGAATTATTCAAACGCGATAGAGATGCCAAACCTATAGACATTATTGAGCCGAAGGCATTCATAGGTCTTTTATATTTAGCTGGTGTTCACAGAGGTAATAGACAAAGTTTGGAAGACCTTTGGGGATCAGACAGGGATGGCATTGAAAAATTTCGACTTGTCATGAACATCAAAAGATTTAGATTTATTATGCGTTGTTTGCGATTTGACGATCGGACCACGAGAGATGAAAGAAGAAAAACTGATAAAATCGCAGCAATTAGAGAAATCTTTACAATGCTGGTACAAAATTCACAGAAGTCCTATAGTCTGGGACAAAATGTAACTATTGATGAAAAACTAGAAGGATTCCGGGGAAGATGCGGTTTTGTACAATACATCCCGGATAAGCCCAATAAGTATGGAATTAAGATATACGCACTGGTTGATTCTCAAGTTAACTATCTATATAATTTAGAAATATATACAGGATTGCAACCTGAGGGCTCATTCCGATTGAGCAATTCACTATCGGATGTTGTTCTACGACTTTGCCAACCTATATATCAGACCGGACGAAATGTAACTGCAGATAACTGGTTTACCAGTATTCCATTGATAGATGAGTTGCGAAGTAAAAACCTCTCTTAACATCGAAAATGAAATAATTCCATCTAACGGAAATGCGTACAACAATCTCCTCTTACTTGAGTTTTAATTGAGAATCCCATTATTTCAAGCTCTAAATAACGTTTAAAATAGGTAAAAACCGTAATGTTTTCAAATGTCAAGCTGACATTTGACGAAAATGTAAACAGATTTCGTCTGTCAAATTTAAAAATCCCTACTGCTCTATGATTGGTTCAAAATCCGCACCTTTTAATGTAGTCTAGATATATTCCCCCTCTTGCAATTCTGTGCATGTGCAGTAGTCAGTTGTGTTAATTCCTCTATTATTACGCATGTTCCGTGTTTCGTGTCATTACTGCGCATTGCGCACTGCAGGACCGGAAGTTGCATCGTCAGTTTTTGTATTCAGCGACCATATAATTTTCGTAAGTATTGTTTGTATTATACCGTAATGGTGCTTCTTCAATTCAGAATTCCGATTAGGCAAAGAACAAATGAAGCAGTAACTTTATATTTTCAGGTCTCAAAATGCCAAAGAGAAAATGTGTTTTTTCAGAAGAATTGAAAAAAACATATAAAATGTTTAAGCCTACAGCAGAACCGTCGGAGGTGAAGTGTGAGGTTTGTGATCAGTTAATATCAATAGCCAGTAAGGGGAAATATGATCTTGAAAAGCACATAAATACTGAAAAGCATCGCAAAAATGCGTGTTCATCGAAAATAGACAATTTTGTAGAAAGATCGGGACCGAAAACCGAAGTTCAGGCTGCTGAGGCTACTTTAGTTTTTCACACGGTGAAACACAATCAATCATTTAATTCATTAGACTGTACTGTACCACTCCAAAAGTGTCTCTATGCTGACTCAAATATTGCAAAAGAAGTGAGATGTGCGAGAACAAAGGCAGAAGCAATTCTGAAAAACGTTCTTGCGCCATATGTCTTAAAAAATATATTGGAAGACTTGTCTGATATAAAATACATAAGTGCTTCCACTGATGCAAGCAATCATGGTTCTATTAAGTTATTCCCGCCATTAATTCAGTATTTTGATTATCAGAAAGACGGAATACAGGTCTCCTTAATAGATATTCAGTCAAAACAAAATGAGACATCCGAGACGATATCTAATTATGTTTACGATTCACTGACAAAAAACTTTCAGGTAAACTAGTAGCATTTTCGGCTGATAATGCTGCTACAAATTTTGGCGGCAAAGACAGAGGAGGACAAAATAACGTTTTTTTTTTCAATTTAAAAACCCTAACGAAAAACCAGAATATTATTGGAGTCGGCTGTATTGCACATATTTTCAATAATTCCGTCCACACTACTCTTGATTCCTTGCCCTTGTGTCTCAAAAGTATCGTCATGCAGATTCACAATCATTTTGCTACATTTACCGTACGTACTGAGGAACTCAAAAGTATCAGCTCAGAATTAGACATTCACTTCAAACAAATACTTTATCATTCAAAGACGCGCTGGTTGAGTCTCTTCTCAGCGATAGAAAGGATTTTACAAATGTTTGAGCCCCTTAGGACATATTTCCTGAAAAAGGAAAAGAACAATGCATCCAGAACTTTGAGAGAATTTTTTGAAAATGATCTTAACGAAGGCTATTTATGGGCTGTTCATTCTTTCATGGCCATTTATCATAATCGCATCAAAGATACAGAGAAGACTGATGTTTCTGTAAATGAGGTTTTGGAAAACTGTTCAGAGATAATGAATAGCATAAATGCAAGGATTGAACAGGACTTTTGCCCATTGAAAGTGACATCTATTTTGCTTAAATTCAAAGACAGCACCGGAAATTCTCAACAGGTTATTTCTTTCAAGGAGGATATAAAAAACATGTACATTATTGCAGTACAATATTCAAGATCTTGGACGGAAATCTTATACAAAGATACAGAACATTTCAAATGGATGACTTTAAAAGATGTTCCTGAACGGTATCAAGTTTCCGATACTATAAGTATTTTATTACAAAACAACGTTGAAGTTGACGGTAGCAAATGTTTTGACCAACTGCAAAACCTCAAAAGTTTTCTGAACAAAAACAAAGATAATGTTGAATTCCAGAAGCTGTTGTCACACAAGAAATGGGTAGCCTATTTTAAGTCGATGAGTAGTCAGGATAGTTTTTCAGAATTCCTGACTATTTGTCAGTATTACTTTGCAATTCCAGGACATACATAACTCAAATGTTGAAAGAGTTTTCTCATTGGTAGGGCAGCAATGGTCAAAGGAACGCAACAGATTACATGTTGACACTGTTGCTAAAATGTTGCTTGTAGAATTCAATTTAAAACATTTGACTTGTAAGGATTTTTACAACAGCATTTTGAAAGAAACTGATCTTTTGAAGAAGGTTTCTGGCAACTCAAAATACTCATAAATATTTGTATTGCTTAAGTTAAAGAGGAGAAGTTATATTTTATAGAAGTTTTTTTGAGATTGTTTTTTGTTTTGTTTCAATAAAAGAAAATAATTCCCAATTATGGCTTCACTGATTGGCATTCGAATTTATTTATATTTCACAAGAATTCAAGAAGATTCATGGTATATATCAAAAAAAAGCTTGATTTTACATACAATTTTTTGTCGTTATCTATTGATACTGAGGCATATGCTCAGTTGCAGGAACGTCCATTAAAATTTAAAGGTCCATTAAACCCTTAATCCTCTATTAGTTCCTTGTAATAATGGAGGATTAAGAGTTTAATGGACCTTTAAATTTTAATGGACGTTCCTGCAACATAGTGTTATTAATATGGGGTGTCCGGCTTTTTTTATCAAAATGTCCGGCCAAAATGGCTTGTCTGTCCGGCTATCAGGTTTGGCGACCTGGCAACCCTAGTTGCAGACGATGCGTTTTACTTATTGCGTATTGCGTAGGTCGGTATTTGTTGATACTTGGTCTTTGATCATGCCGCTTAGGCATTTCTTCTCTAGTTCATTACTTCTAAAGCTCCAGTTGAGTTGAAAAGATACGTAAATAGGTACCTATACTATACTACACGAAATAACTTCGCGCGCGTGTGTGTATACCTAGTTGAGATGTCGAATAAGAGAAGTCCGATATGGCTTTATTTTTCTATCAAAGACGATGAAAAAAAAATTTGTTCGTGCGAAATTTGTAAACAAAAACTCTCTTACAAACATTCAGTTTCGAATTTGAAAAAACATTTCAAGCGAAAACATCCCACTGTTGATATTTTACCCAAAAATTCGAGTGACGATAATAATCCTTCTACTTCTACCAGTGCTTTGAAACGTAAATTAGCTAGTGATGAAGAGGAAAATGAGAATGATCAGGATACTACATCCCAACAACCTAGTTCTAAAATATCTAAATCGGACAGTGTTTCGGTTTTAAATAGCGATAAAGATATACCGAAAACAAAAGTTTAAGAAAAGATCGCCACATTTCTACATAAAAAATTACTGGGAAGAGCAAAGTTAAAATTGATGACAACTTATTAGGACTCTTCATTCATGATTATAAACCTTTCAGTGTGGTCGAAGATAGAGGATTCAGAAAATTTGTGAACTCACTGAATCCTTCCTATGACTTACCAAATAGGCATACGATATCGAAGACACTGATACCATTAAAATATGAAAAATGTTTACAAGAAGCAAAAACTGAAATGGAAAATGTTACGAACGTATGTTTAACAACAGATTGTTGGACATCAGCGAAAAATGAAAGTTTCATGGCGGTGACATGTCATTTTATAAATTATTTCAAAATGAGCTCAATTCTTCTAAGTTGCGACCTTCTGGAGGAGAACCATACAGCGGTAAATTTAGCTACGAGATTGACAGAAGTTGTGCAAGAATGGAACTTAGAAAAAAAAATTATTTTAACAGTGTCCGATAATGCCAGTAATGTGAAAAAAACTGACGAGTTAGGTTGGAAATTTTTCGGTTGTTTTGCCCATACCCTCAATCTCACAGTTCTTGGCGCTCCGAATGTGGTTCAACCCATCATAAACAAAATAAAAGCCATCGTTGCCCACTTTAGACGTAGCACTCTATCCAATTCAAAATTGATGAAATTTCAAAAACAAGCTGGTGGGGAAATTCCGAAGAAATTGATCCAAGATGTATCAACAAGGTGGAATTCGACATACATAATATATGATTGAACGATTCATAGAATTAGAAAATCCTGTACGATCAACAATTGGTCTTTTGGATGAACGCCTACCGCAACTGTCATCGGAAGAATGAATCATTATAAAAGAACTTTCTGAAATACTACAGCATTTTGAGGAGGCCACGAAATCGGTGAGTGGGGAAAATTATATTTCTGCGTCCCTTGTCATTGTTCTCAACCATGGTTTATTGAACGTATGCGAAAAATTAAAAAGAAAAAATTATAACCAAATATCTGAAGCGGTATTGAATACTCTAGAGAATGGTTCAAGACACAGAATGGGTAACGTAGAATACAGCAACACACTTGCCATATGTACTTTTCTAGACCCACGCTTCAAAACTTTTCTGTTCAGACATCCTGACGCCGTAGAAAACGTACGGAAAATGGTTACCAACCTCGTCACAGAAATGATAATAAAAAAATGTACAAAAAAAAGCTACCATTGATCTCACAACCGGGGAAAACGAACAAAGATCTAAAGAAAACATAAGTTTATGGGATTGCGTGGACGAAAAATTAGCGGAAAGTAAACCAAAAAATTCAAATAGTTCAAGCAGAGCAATAATGGAAATTCAAAGATATCTAGAAGATGATATCTTGGATCGATTGAAAAATCCTTTGGAATGGTGGAGTCAAAATCAGTACAACTAGCCTTATCTCTCCAAACTGGTAAAACAAAAATGTTGTGCACTCGGTACTTCCGTTCCATGCGAAAGACTGTTTTCAAAGGCGGGGAACATTCTAAATGAACGTCATACGCGACTTAGTGCAGATAAATTGAAAAAAATTCTTTTTTTGAATTCATATGAGCAAAGATTCAATAAATAATTGAACTTTGATTCATTTACTTTTATATTTTCTCATATATCTGTGTTATTTTCCTTTAATTTCTTCACTAAATTTTCATTATGCCAAGAATGATTGAGGCGTTTATTAATAAATTCACATTTCTATAGTTTTTTATATTCACTGTACGAAGTAGAGTAGTTTCGGATATTATGACCTACTCGGCCAATATGGCCTGACCAAACAACACAAGCGATGTAGGTACCCTCTACATTGTAGAGGGTAAATTTGAAGCGACACTATGAAACAATTCATCAACAATTCCACGAAAAGTTTCCTCTTGGCAGTAAAGAAAAACTTCAGGCATATCTCAGTTCTTACAATAAAAGCACACAATTACTTGTTCGTTGCATGAGCGAGCAAGAAAAATCCACAGAAGCAGCGTTACGTGTGTGCTGGACACTTAATAAACACCAGAAACCATTTTCTGACTCCGAGATAGTGAAGGAATGTATGTTGGCAGTAGTCACTGCACTTTTTGTAGAAAGAAAAGATGTTGTCAATGCAATTCAAAACATTTCACTATCAGCTAATACACGAAGAACTGAAATTTTAGCTGCTGATATCAAAAACACTCTTCGCAAACTTCTGCAAAAGGCACCTTGCTACGCCATAGCACTTGATGAATCATGTGACATTGTGGATGATGAACAAATGTCTATTTTTGTAAGATTTCTGGACATTGAGTGTCAAATTTTTAGGGAAGAATTGCTAGCAATATTGCCATTGAAAGGTAACACTCCAGGAGAAGATTTATTCAAGGTCGTTAATGAATTTATCACTAAATCGAACCTGTGTTACGATAAAATGGTGTCGCTTTCAACGGACGGGGCCCCAGCCATGATTGGTAAAGAAAAAGGTGTTGTAAAGAGAATCAGGGACAAAAATTCAGGTCTGATATCTTATCAGTGCATAATTCACCAGGCATCTCTTTGTGGAAAACTTAGTTCTACACTTAAAGAAGTAATGGACAACTTAGTCAAGTTGATTAATTTTATGAGATATCATTCTGCTCTTCAGCACAGACAGTTCAAGGAGTTTCTTTCTGAATGTGATTCAGCTTATTCTGACTTACTGCAACACAACAATGTTCGTTGGCTAAGTAAAGGTCAAGTTATTGAACGTTGCTGGCTAATAAAAGAACAAGTAACCTCCTTCCTGCGAAACTTAGATACACAGGGAGCCAGAAAGCACTTAGTCTTCGTAACAAGTAAACAAAATATGCTGGTTGTGGCTTTTCTAAAAGATATTTTGAAATATTTAAATGCTCTCAACACAGAGTTACAAGGGAATGGGAAATTAATATGTGATCTGATACAAAGTGTGTCTGCTTTTCGTCGAAAGCTGGATATCTTTGAAAAATATATTACAAGACAAGAATTTATTCACTTTCCGACAATTCTTGAATTTAAAAAGGAGAACCCTGCAGAGGATATTATTGAAGTATTTGTACAATTTTTGGCTGATCTTAGGAACGAATTTTCTACAAGATTCCAAGATTTTGCAGAGATGGGCAAGCTATCTCCTTTTCTTAAATCTCCATTTGAAATTGATGTAGCAGCACAATGGACAGATGTGGCTGCCAAGTTGTTCAATTTGTCGAAGCCATCACTTCAAATGGAAATGATTGACATGCAAGAAGATTTTTCTTTACAAATACTATACAAAACAGTAACCACTGAAGAATTTTGGGCCAAACATGTTCCAGAAAAATATGAGAATTGCCGAAAACTTGCAATTATTTTGGCCACTATGTTTGGCTCGACATATGTATGTGAATCATCCTTCTCAAAGATGAATTTTTTGAAAAACAAATATCGTTCGAGATTAACGGACGCCCACCTAGAAGACACACTTCGAATTTGCTGTTCTCCTCGAGAACCAAACTACAAAAAACTGGCTCAAGACCGTCGGTGCAGTTTCTCACATTAATTTTAGGTTTTGTGTTTCATAATTTTGGGTTTTGTGTTTCATAGTTCAGAGTTTTACTTGAATTCATACAATAAATATGTAACACTTGTTATCAGTTGTTTCTTTCCGGACCTCGTTAAAATTTTCCCAAATTATCAGGACCACACCTAAAAAAACTTGCCGACCCCTGCTCTACAACGTCGCTCCCCTTCTCTTGACCGGCTCAGTCGATCCTCGAGTTGCTGCGATTGAACGTGTGTCCTGTGCGTGCGACGATCGTAAATCACCTTATTTTATGTAATTCTTTGGTAAGTTTCACTCATCCTTGTTCTTTAAATATTATATGTTTTTAAAATGCTAGTGCGCAGTTTTGTAGTGAAACTTTCAATGAATAGTGTGGCGATATTTTTAAAGCTCTTTATTCACTAATTTTAACGTTAAAATTATACTTGTCATAAACATGTCTACGGCCATTATGGCACACTACGTAGCTGGCCAATATGGCCTGCTGTGCCATATTGGCCACATGCAACATAATTTTTTCTACATGTCATCCTTTTCTTTTTCAATAGATGATGGCTCCACGAAAACCAATTACACAAAACTTGGTCAAGGAGTCAATGGAAAAGGCAATCGAAGCTGTACGCAATAAAAAAATGGGATCACTAAAAGCTTCTAAACTGTACAATGTACCCCGAACAACCTTAAGACGTTTGTCAGCTACAGTAAATCTACCAGCTGATCCGGAGCTATCGTTTCGCCGCCCAACAGGAACTTCGTTTGCTAGGGCGAGGGGATTTAATAAAGAAAGTGTGGACCATTTCTTCAATCTATATGAGAAATTGATGGATGACTACAAGTTTCCCCCAGATACAATTTTCAATGTGGACGAGACGGGCATAAGTGTGGTTCCATCCCAGTTGCCCCAGGTTCTGAGTCAAAAAGGGAAACGTCAAATTGGTGCTTTAACATCTGCTGAAAGGGGTTCTTTGATAACTTGCGTGATAAGTATGAGTGCAGGAAGATCATTCGTTCCACCCATGATTATATTTCAGGTTGGATCCAAACAAACTTATTTACAAAGTGGTTTCAAAATTTCATCCAACACGTTAAACCCACAGAAGAATCTCCAGTATTGCTTCTTTTAGATGGCCACACAAGTCATACAAGAAATCTTGAATTGATAGACCTTGCAAGAAAAAATCATGTCTACTTACTGTCAATTCCCCACATTCCAGCCACAAAATACAACCACTGGATAAATCATTCATGGGACCACTAAAATAATATGTTTCTGATGAAATAAGATCATGGGTAAGGAACAATTCACGGCCACTAAGTCAATATGAGATGATGGAAGTATTTTGACCTGCATATCTACGTACACTAAGTGGTGAGATAGCTGTCAGTGGTTTTCGTGCTACAGGGTTATATCCTGTAAACAGAAATGTTTTTAAGGATCACGATTTTATTGATGTGGATAACGAGCAAGAGTATAGACTTGGCAATCAAGAAAACATTATACCAGCCAACCACTTCATCTTCTACCCCTCCTCCTGCTATAGAAAATGAATCAGTTGACATGACACCTACCATAAATGAACCTGCAATGGCTACTGATAGAAACTATGTTTCCAGAGACGAGAACAAAACACCACCTGTGTGTTTTGAACAAGTTGCAGCTTCTATTACGAGGTCACCACATCCATCGACTTCAAGAGACATGATAACGGCATTTCAGTTGTCCCCGATTCCACAATTAGCACCTAGAAAAACTACTAACCGAGGCAGAAAGGCTGCTAAGTCGACATTACTCACTTCATCTCCGTATAAAAATGAATTGCAAGACTCGATAAAAAAGAAACAAGAGCAAATTAAAAAGACACTGAATAAAGGAAAAAAAAGAGAGGGCAAGGGTAAAAAGACAAATCCAAGATCTAAGCAGGTAGAAATGTCTAGCTCAGAAGAAGAAGGCGAACTTTTTTACGACGATAGTTCTGACGAAAGTCCAGATAGAAGCAATGTCAATGATGCAAAGTGTCTGTATTGTGAAGAGCTATATTCTATGAACACGAAAGGTGAAATATGGGTTCAATGCCTATGTTGCAAATTATGGGCTCATGAAGAATGCTCTGAGTGGAAACGGACATTTTTTACTGCGAATTTTGTTCTGCAAAATAATCCAAAGTTTATTTCTTCTAATTTTCATTGTATATGTTATGGAGGCTAATACGGCTCACTAAACATGTGGCCAATATGGCATTAGGCCATATAACCCTACCATGGTTCATTTCTTATGTTATGTTAAAATTGAAACGAACGTTTATTTTGATTTTGTTTGAAGTTTAATATAATAACCTTTATTTTATAATTGTTGATTACTACTAAGTTCAAAGGACTGATTCAACTAATAAAAACTGATTGATCTCAATAATTTTTTATTTCAGTTCCAAAAAACGTTATGGTGTGCCATATTACCCGAAGTTCCTCTATGTTTGTTTTCGTAAAAAAAATATTTAGTTTCAATTTTGTTAACTCGTTTATATGTTGTTCCATTGCCTTCTTTTCAGGGGTAGTTTCCATTGTTTTGGTGATATGAATTATTCTCCCCTTGATTTTTGTGCGAAAGATTTATGGAACATTATATTTTATTTCAGTTTATTATGTTTTTTTTATTTTGTATGTTGAAGAAATAAATATCTTTATGAATGCTTCTTTTATTTCTGCTCTTACATTATGATATTCACTACCAAGCTTCTACTGTCAAAACCAATATAATACACATAATTTTCAAATTTTCTCTTTCAATTCGAATGAAAATAAAAAATCAATGTTCTTGTTTTCTTTGTGTGGTCGTGAACAAGTACTTGAAACTGGCTAG
Source organism: Propylea japonica (assembly GCA_013421045.1). Classification (NCBI taxonomy): domain Eukaryota; kingdom Metazoa; phylum Arthropoda; class Insecta; order Coleoptera; family Coccinellidae; genus Propylea; species Propylea japonica. The sequence continues at coordinate 37,671,823 of CM024240.1, forward strand.
TCTATGTCGCAAGGCGAATACTCCGCGATCCGAAACATAATCCAATATCCGAATCCGAACAATTAGTCCAGATCACATACACATAGATATAGAATTTCTCTGCTCCAGTTCGTAATCGTAATCTGTTTCTCGTTCTCGATTCAAAGCAGAGCGCACGCATAATATAAAGCGAACTCGAGTTCGAGATCTGACTGGAGCACAGACATATAATATACTGGAGACTGGACTGGTACTCGTACCTGATCAAATAGGAGTACTAAGTAGGGATCAGTTCCACTAGTCCGACCAAGCCAGACCTGTTCGAAAGTATCAGTTCCGCGTACGCTTAGCCCTAGTAGGCAGTTAGTCCACTACAAAATATCGAAGAAAGAAGAACATATTGTTAGTTTAACGAATAAACGTATATAGTTAGGACAAATAGTGTTTAAATTATTTGTGAATCACAAGGCTGAGAAACTATCCACCATTGCGAACGTTTGAATTTTGTTTGCTTATAACCACAGAACATAATTACTTTAAAAAGGCGAAATAAGTTCTTGAAATTCGGTCAACTTGTATCTTTAGAATCCAAAGATACTAATTTCAAGAAGAATGTCGAAGAGCAGAGAATTTACAGAAGAATTTGACTTGCATTTGGCTAGGGAGGTGTATGGGCATAATCCATTCGAAGATCCCAGAAGTTGGAATGTAATTCAAATTACATAATATGATTCAGATAACAGGAAGGAGTGTTAGTGTGAAAACTCTGAGAGATAGAATTAACAATTTGGAAAAAAAATACTCTATAAGAGCAGATTCCTTGAAAGGAAAGTAAGTTCATTGTCAAGAAATAGGAATTTAATAGAAGTAGTGCAATAATCAACAATTTCTTGATTTCCCAAAATGAATTGTAAAGCAAAAAAATAAAAATAATTCAAATAATCTTTACATCAATTGAGTTTTCATTTTGAATCCCAGAAATAGGCGATTTACTCCATCAGATTAATCTGATGAAGTCGAGGATATGCACAACAACCTCAAATTCAGTAAATGTTGATAGCAAAATGTGCTACCAAGATGGGTTGCAGACCAGAGAAAGGGCATGTTCATCTTTATTGGAAGGAACTGAAAGTGGTAATTATGTTGTTATATTAGTATAATATATTTGGAGTTAGATCGCAGTCATACTAATATGTATTGAGGAAGCTAAGGGAAATAGACTGAAAACTAGCTTTTTCATCTCTTTATTCTTTGCCGAGTTTTCGAAACCTTTCGTTTCTTCCTCAGGGCTACTACAAAACAGTAAACAATTAGATTTGATTTACAAAGTACGTACACTCAATACTCACAAAAAATTGAGATTTTACTAGGTACAATTCTACTGACATTGAAGAATTTAATTAGACGAAATATCACAATGTTTTACTTTTAGAGAACAATTTTACAATTCATTGACGGTTAACATGTGACCGAAAGTTCCATGATATAATAACACAGATGTGATCTCTCCCGCAATTCGCTACTAAAACGATATTTTTATGTTTTCAGGTTAGCAAGGCGGTTGTGAATGAGAGACCATTAACGTATTTGTCAGATGAACCGAACGATTTAGTGGCGCTAAGTCCATCTATGTTTCTCAGTGATAGAGCTGAGTCCGGTTTACCGGAGTGTGATCTGATCGACAGTGCGTCGTTGAGTAGAAAAATGCGGAAAATTCAGACGCTCCCCGAGAATTTACGAGTTCGCTTCCGGGCAGAATATCTTGGACAATTGAAACTCCTTTCTGAAAAGAAAAAGACACGTCAGGCTAGTGTTGGAGATCTGGTGCTTTTGGGTAACGACAACAGCAAAAGTAAGCGTCTTGACTGGCCGTTGGCGCGAGTAATCGAGGTACTACCAGGGAAAGATGGTGAAATCCGATTGGTCAGAGTTGAAACTAGCCGAGGGTCGATGCTGAGACCAATACAACGACTGTACCCTCTAGAAGGTAGTGAGGCCCTAGAGTTCCAAGACAAGAAACCACAAAGTTCCGGCAAAAACTCCGTCGAGTCCGTCGCGTCTACCGACGTCAAGATGTTGTCATTCGGGGGTTTGGAAGAGTGCGCGAGTGCGAAAGGACCTTGTCGGACACAGAAGGTCGGAAGACAAAAATGCCTTCGCGTTATGATCTATGAATATGGGCCAGTGTAAGACTTTGGACACTGTTTAAATTTCAAGTAGATTTAGTATAAGTAATTATTTGTTTTGATAGATGATGTCTCTTTTGTTTTTGATAAACCATTTCTATTTCGTCCAAAATGTTTCTCAGGTGGGAGGATGTCAGAGACATCATAGAGAGTGTAGGCAATACAAAATACAAGAGATCGTACCACTACGGGATCTCAAGATCGTGCGAGTTCGACAAAGGTCGAGCCTGGAAAGAGTCCCGACGAAGTACCAGTGCCCGGCCGGGCGCTGGGGGAGAGTTCAGTTCGAGTTTAACCTTCCGTACTTCCGTATTTGATTTGTACCTCTATTTTATTGTTGTTTTTGCCCAGAAATTTCCAGAAATTCGTATACGTTTTCCAACTAGATTGGAAATAAATAGTTTACAGTTTTAAGACTTATTATTTATTCTCCTTTTTGTTCAACGCCTATAAGACGGGATTAAGATTAAGAAATCCGTAATTTTATGATTGCGTGAAACACACCCAAAATGCCCTTCAAGTATACAAAGATCGTTTCTACAAGGAAAAGGGGTAATTTAGATAAAACAGAAATAAAAAATGCTTTAGATGACATTGATAAGGGAAAATCCATTAGAGGTACTGCTATGGAATATGGAATAGACAGAAACACATTACGGAATTATGTGATAGACAGAAACAAACTAACAAAAATAAATGAACTAGGAAGCCAGTTCAAAACTTCTCAAATATTTTCAATGGAAGAAGAAAAAGCACTTGTCAACTATCTTCTGATTTGTAGCAAAATGAATTATGGGTTGATTAGAAAAGAGGCTATGAAACTGGCTTACCAGTATGCAAATATAAATTCGAAAAATTTTCCACAATCTTGGACTTCGAATGATAGCGCTGGTAAAGACTGGTTGAGAGGATTTATGCAGAGAAATCCCGATCTTAATCTGAAAACCCCTGAAGCAACCAGCTTGTCCAGGTCAACGAGCTTCAACAAATAAACGTAGCTGATTTTTTCGAAAACCTCGAAGAAGTCAGAGAAGCATACAAATTTGAACCTCACAACATCTATAATTGTGATGAAACTGGCTGTACGACTGTACAAAATTGTCCTAAGGTACTAGCTGGTAAACGTGTACGTCAAGTTGGACAAGTTACTTCAGCAGAACGTGGTTCACTTGTCACAGTTTGTTTCGCCGTTAACGCCTTGGGAAATGTTATTCCACCGTTATTCATTTTCCCAAGGGTTAATTACAATGATGCTTTTGTAGCTGGTGGATCAACAGGTTCAGACGGCGATTCCTATCCTAGTGGATGGATGACAACTAAAAGTTTTGTGAAATACATGAAGCACTTCATCAAATATACAAACGCATCACTTCAAAACCGAGTCCTACTCATTCTCGACAACCACGAGAGTCAGGTCAATATTGAAGTGATACAATATGCAAAATTGAATGGCGTTACTTTACTGAAATTACCACCCCACTGTAGCAACAAGTTTAAACCTTTAAATGTTGCGATTTATTCATCATTCAAGGCAAGATATAATGCAGCTATGAATAATTGGATGCTAAGTAACCCAGGGAGAACTATTACAATTTATAATATACCTGGCTTTGTGAGCACCATAATGTCACAGGAATTCAGCCAATGCAATATATTGAGTGAATTCAGAAAAACAGGAATACATCCTTATAATCCAAATATCTTCACGGATGAAGATTTCTTATGCTCTTCAGTGACGGATAAAGAGATAACTGGTGACCTTCAAGAGCAGGTTGCTTTGACAGATGCTTCCACGTCAATAGTTCACAAAATACCTCCAGATGTTACCGATGTCGAATCAGCTTCATCATCAACCAAAGAACACCATTCAGAACCTTCGACATCTGCATCAGTGCTCGCGATTGATGTGCAAGAGCCTGTGATATCTAGAGCTAGTTCAGATATTACAAATACAGAAACCGGGTTAGGTCTTATGCCAGGAACAGTTTTGACCGATATAATTCGACAACCAGGAAAAACTAAAATCTTGACCAAGACACCAGAAAAACAAGATCTGGGTATTAGTGACAAACCGAAAAAAAAGAAAATTGAAGTTAAAAAACCAAAGGTTAAACCAAAGGAAAAATCAGTTAAAAGACAAATTTTCCAGTCAAGTGACTCTGATAGTCATCCTGAAGAAGAACCCAAGTATAATGATAGCTCTGATGGTCCACATGACGTAGATGATTGGTTCTGTTTTTTATGTGAGACGGATGAGAAGATAGCTATACGACTGTGTGCTGTTTGTAGCAAATATGTCCATGAAATGTGTGTCGGACTCACTAAACATGACAAAAAAGAGTTTATTTGCCCTCAATGCTCAAACTAAGAAAAGGGAAACATGAATTTATAAGAATTGTTAATGTTTATTTTCCTTTCTGAGTTTTTTCTTCATTTTGGTATTTTATTTTTATATCTTTATAAAAAGCAAGCAAATCAGTGAGATGTTAGTCAATAAGACATAGACTCATGTATATTTTTATTATTTGTCAAAAACTATAGAGTAAGTGTTTCAGTTCTGTGATTTTGATGATATTATTTAACTTTCCATAGTATTCAAATTCTATTTTAGTTGGTAAAGGATTATAATAATTTTATAATAAGCTTTTATGGTCATGCTAAATATGACAAAACTAAGAATATGTGTGATACTCATTAGTTTACTATATACTCATCTCGATACTTATGGTTCCTATTTTATAGTTATTTTTATAATCCTAGTAAGTGACTAGGCATAAATATTACGTTTGTTGAATAAAGCTATTATTTTAAATGACCATTTTACCTCTTTTTCAATTCGGGTAACGACTCCCTACATGGGGGGTAGAGTCTCTCACCCATGCGGGAGAAATTAGCCAAAAATATTTTTTGGAGAAATCGTCTATAACTGGTAAATTATATGAGGCACACCAGTCGTTCTTAGGACAAAATGTAGCTAAATAGTGTTGCTCAAAATAAAATAAAAAACAACTAGCTATATGTTACCCTAAAAAAATATGGGTATTTTAGTCGAGAGAGGGTCGACTCTCCCGGAATCATCCTACTGCAAAAAGTGAGGTTACTGGATACAGCCAACACATGTCAATTTTGGAAGTGAATGTTACCTGAATGGTAAGAATTTTGAAAATTCAGCTTTTTTCAGAGAATACTGATCTTGGAGTAAGAGATGTCGGTTTTTGTAAACTTTTTGTTGATGTCCAAAATCGCCTGCATTAGGCTCAGGCGCGATATCGTCACACATAATTTGCGTCGTCGTTCTGTTTCTTAAAATGTTGGAGATCAGGTAATGTTGAAGAACAAATCTCTTTCCAATGGTGCCTCCCATTTTAGTGCTGAACTTGCTCCGAAATATATTGGTCTGTCTTCGCATCTTTATTCCCGAATGTAGTAATGTCAGAGAAATTTCCTCATATGACATTGAATAAACGTCTATTTTAATCGTCAGCGAGCTGGAAGCTCACTTCTTCAGAAAATAGAGGGGGCATTGTCACGGTTTTATTTTCCGATTTATAATGTAATCATGATTCCCGTAACCCTTTCAAAGTTACGCTCATGTGATGCTGGAATTCGCAATGTTTTTTTTTGTGTGTCAGATTTTTAGTTGATGTGCATATGGTAAAAGTGGACGTATGTTAAATATAATTCATTTTCCTGTGGTTTTGCTTTTCGGAGATATATCCATCGTTTTTCACGAAATAATTCTCGAAAAGTTAATATAACTATTGATATAGAGGTGTTTTCTATTACGTTATTGAGTACCTTACCTGTAGAGTGGCACTTCTCACGACGTGAGTCGGATAAAATTGTAATAAACCTCCACAAACAGTCACAAAGTAGGGTTAGGGGAAAGCAGGGCAAAATGGGGTAGGCAGGCAAAACGGTAAATTGGAATTGTTTCTAAACTGGTGGTGTGATCTTCTATGTGACACTTACAGAGTTAACTCATCACAGACCTTTCTGTTCATGGCAGTGCATAATAATTCTGCAGTTGTAGCTCGTCCGTTTTGTCAAGCATGTGTTTGTTTTCGTGGTGCTACGTTATAAATGATACTGAGCTTGCATAACTTACAAAGAGAAACTTTAGACATTCTTTCTAGACTTGCATTCTGAAGCTGACAATGGACAAATCAATAGATCTGGCTGATGTCATCACAAAAATGAAAGAATGTCTTCTAGATTTAGCTGCTGATGGCATGCTGAAAATAGAATTTTATTCGCAAAGTGTCGACGTATTTCGGATACAAAGAAAACACGAATATCCAGAGTTGGCAAAAAAAGCTCTTAAATTATTAGTGCCATTCGCCACCTCATACTTGTATGAGTTGGCATTTTCTTCAATGGTAGACATTAAAACTCAAAAGAGAAATAGACTGCAATTAGAAAATGAAAAGATTATTAATATTTCAAAAATAGCACTACAGTTTGGTAAACTTCTGAAAAATTAACAAGCACATCCTTCTCACTAAAATTGCGTTTTTATACCTCGACTTTTTCTTTCAGCCGGCCACCTCCCGAATATAGCGTCACGACCCCCCTAGGGGTCGCGACCCACAGATTGAAAAACACTGATCTAGATGATCTTCAGCATGTACGAAGTCTACGAAGCTTTTCTGTGGGTCATTCTCGGAGGAAGAGAGGCAGCTTATGTTCCGAACTTTTTGGGACAACATGGACTGGAAAGAAAGGAAGGCTTATATAATATGTAACATGGAATATAGAAAAAAAAGATAACAAAGAGCGAAGAACCATCAAGAAGAACTGGAACCTATAACTATTGTTTGAAGAACAAAACTAATGAAAAAAAGAACGTCTACAAAAAATGTTTTTGAATACGTTTTATTTACAAGAAGACATGGTTCATGATTGGTTGAAAAAGACATAGCATGGGTTTATTTCTATAACAGAAGAAAACTCAAGAAACACAAGTACGTATCAAAGAAGATGAAACAATTTGAACAAAGGAAAAAGAAATTGTCTGGTTGATTGGTTCAACATACTATCAAAAATGCAATCCCATTATTGACGCAAGGACACAAAGAAAAAATATTTAGAAACAATTGGTCAGAGGAAAGCTCAATGATATAGAGAGTATTTAAAGCACTGATAACAGCAGTATGGAAAAATTATCGTATGCTACTGACCAAATATTTAACGACTTGAACATAAACTTTTAGCAGCTTAAAAAAGGTCAGTGTGATACCTGTATCGCGTTTGAAGTTAAGAATATGGACCAGCTTGCTTACACATCACACGCAAAAATCTAACCAGAGAACACAAAGCTGAAAATGAAAAACATGCTATCAAAAACAAAAATTACACTTTTACAAGGGACCTCCAAGCTGTAAAAAACTACCCTGTCTTAAATGCAAGTACTGTTTATTATAAAAAAAAACTAGTAAGCCACAACTTCACTTTGTATAATATAGAAAATCATGAATCCTCTAATTATTGGTGGGATGAAACAGAGGGGGATCTGTGTGCATCTTCCTTTACTTCCATCATTATACACCACATTGAAGAAAATATAATATAATGACCGAAAATTAACTGTTATTCTCTGGTCTGATGAGTACTGTTACCAGAACAGAAACTCTACACTTTCCAACGCGCTTTTGAATCTTTCTGTAAAACGTGGTCAAGTTATTATTCAGAAATATATTGAGAAAGGTCACACCCAGATGGACTGAGACAGTTTCCATCATCTAATAGAGATGAAACTCAAAAATCGTAAAATTTATCTCCTATGCGATTATCTAACATGTACTGAAGATGCGAGGATAAAACCAGCTCTTTTTAATAGTCTAAGAGCTGGCTACGGAGGGGTAAGGGTCACTAGGTAAAGTGTATTTTTATCGTTCACAGGTTCGATTGTTACCAACATAGCAGCCAGAAGGCACACTGGAAGAATAACGCAAGGCTAGGGGATTAAACATGCAATTTTTTACGAAAAAAAGTCATAAGGTGCAAAGATGGAAATTTGTAGAATAATCGAAGGTAGTATGAGTGAGTAGGAAAAAATTGCCAGGAGGCTAAATGGAAGAATAACGCGGGGGGTGGGGGTTGAACATGCAATTTTTTCACGAAAAAAAGTCATAAGGTGCAAAGATGGCAGTTTGTAGAATAATAGGAGGTAGTATGAAAAAACAGGAAGAAAAAATTGCCAGTAGGCTAAGTGGAAGAATAACGCGAAGGAAGGGGGTTAAACAAGCAACTTTTTAACGAAAAAAAGGCATAAGATGCAAAGCTGAAAATTTGTAGAATGATCGAAGGTTGTATGAGTATGTAGAAAAAAACGTTGCCAGAAGGCTAAGTGGAAGAATAACGAGAGGTTGGGGGTTAAACAAGCTACTTTTTTACGAAAAAAAGGCGTGAGGTGCAAAGCTGGCTATTTGTAAAATAATAGGGGGTAGTATGAGTAAGTAGGAAAAAACATTGCCAGAAGGCTAAGTGGAAGAATAACGTGAAGGAAGGGGGTAGAACATGCATCTTTTTTTTTTTAGAAAAAAAAGTCATAAGTTGGAAAGATAGCATTTTGATTTTACAAAATTACCTCCGATTATTCTAATCGGATTCTCAATTCTTGAAGCATTTGTATGCGATATGAATGGAATTAAATCTTGCAAAAAAGTGAATGAGCTCCGCTACGAATTGTTTAATCGGAATTATACTATAAAAAATATCAACCGTTCCATAATGAGACGACATGATCGAATTTATTTACCAGAATAATATGAACACATCATTTTGAGCAGTCGCAAACAAATACCCTTTAAACTATCGGTGTAAAGAACCAATAATTGGTGTATAGTGAATATTTTTTTTCCAATTATTGGAACTTGCATAGTAAAATCTTGTAAAGGCGGTCATCCCTCACTTGACTACGCAGGTGATCATCGTAATATTAATAATTATATTCACGCAAAACATATTTTGGAGTATTCCTCAAAACAAGTATTTTGGGATTGTACTGTTTTTCCACTCATCGATTCAATTATACTTTCCCTTACCCTATAACAATGCTCTACGTGTGAAAGTTTAAGCTCATATCGATTTGTTAGTGCCTTTTTCGAGTGAAAAATATATCTATTTATCAAGCTATCTATCCATGTTGCCTATGATGGCATTGGGTGCCATCATAGGAAAAAGAAGTTTATCATATTGAAATGTTCATTCTAAATCAAAAGCTATGGAAACGACAGGTAAAGGGCAACTTTAGAAGGCAGCGCTTAATGCTGTGAAAACAAGAACATAGGTTGGAAGATCGCAGCTTAAACTTTAAGAGTGCCATCGACAGCTTTTAGACGAAGGTTAGCATTAAATAATAGAGCCGCAAAAGGAGATCTAGGTAGAAGAAGACCTATTTTCACACAGCAGTTAGAAACCGAATAGATTGCTCATATAAAGAAACTAAAAAATAGATTTTTTGGCCCCACAAATTTCAACGAAAATTCGGAAATGTCTGGCTGGAAGTGGATAAAAAGGTTTCTGAGTCGAAATCAAATTATTTTACTGAGGAGACCCGAAAACACATCAATGGCTAGAGCGCAAGCGTTCAATGAAAATATTATTGCATGATATTGCGATAGTTTGACCAGAGTAATGAAGGAATATCAATTTTTTGATCGAAATTATTGAGGAATCAGGTTGAGCACGGTACCATCCCGGCTTTCAAAAAATTTTGCCACCAAAGGGCGCAAACAAGTAGAAGTCATAAGCAGCGCCAACAATTGATTGTTGCATGAATGCAGCTAGTACATTTGTACCACCTACTTTCATTTTTCCTCGTAAGAAAGAATTTGTTGTCTTTTCAGAAATGCGTCAGATGGCGCCATGCCGAGTGTGTTAGCGCAAATCCTAGAACTGAACATTTATGCGTACAAAAATTATATTTTTATAATTTATCGATGCCAAAGGACGTAAATTCTGTTTTGTTACACCTATACTTTTATTTTTATTTAATAAGAGTCCTTTTTTTCAATAAATAATTTCATTTCCTTGTAAGTTTGTTTGACTATGAAAAACAAATTTTCAATTCATTTTGAAGATTTATTGAATAATCGCATTTTGTCTTATCGGTGGGTGTGTGGCCTAAAGAAATCGGTATTGTAGGTAACTAAAAGTAACCGGAATTAGTATTACGCGCAGCCTGACGCATTGATTCAATATGAATGAAGGAATATCAATTTTTTGATCGAAATTATTGAGGAATCAGGTTGAGCACGGTACCATCCCGGCTTTCAAAAAATTTTGCCACCAAAGGGCGCAAACAAGTAGAAGTCATAAGCAGCGCCAACAATTGATTGTTGCATGAATGCAGCTAGTACATTTGTACCACCTACTTTCATTTTTCCTCGTAAGAAAGAATTTGTTGTCTTTTCAGAAATGCGTCAGATGGCGCCATGCCGAGTGTGTTAGCGCAAATCCTAGAACTGAACATTTATGCGTACAAAAATTATATTTTTATAATTTATCGAAGCCTAAGGACGTAAATTCTGTTTTGTTACACCTATACTTTTATTTTTATTTAATAAGAGTCCTTTTTTTCAATAAATAATTTCATTTCCTTGTAAGTTTGTTTGACTATGAAAAACAAATTTTCAATTCATTTTGAAGATTTATTGAATAATCGCATTTTGTCTTATCGGTGGGTGTGTGGCCTAAAGAAATCGGTATTGTAGGTAACTAAAAGTAACCGGAATTAGTATTACGCGCAGCCTGACGCATTGATTCAATAGGCTCGTTCACACGAACAGTTTTTCTGGCAGTTTTGGAGCGTTCGTTTCTTAACTCCAATCTTGTGCGTGTGAAATGTGAATGCTAGACCATCGTGAGTCCAAAAGCGTCGATTTGATGCGACGTGCCAGATGTGCTAGCTTGTGATTTCAACGTCGTATTCACACGCACACTCCGATCTACCCCTATCAAGATATGTAGGAGTGGATGCTTATCGTTCTCCCGAATTCTCGCAGTTGGAAATGTTTATTTATGTTTATAAACTTGAATTCTGCTCATTTTCACCAGTACCTACATACCCAATGTGGAAAAGAGATAATTTAGAATTATTTATAAACAAGTACAGAAGCTTTCCGTGTTTATGGAAAATAAAAAGTGACTACTATAAAAATAAGAATTTGAGGGATAATGCCTATAACAAATTGCTTGAGTTTTGTAAACAAAATGTAGATCCGAGAGCAAATCGAGAATTTGTTCTTATAAAATACAAGGTATTCGAGGTTCTTTCCGGAAGGAATTAAAAATATGAATTATTCCAAAAAAAGTGGATGCGGAACAGAAGATGTTCACAAGCCAACTATATGGTATTTCGACCTACTTTTACTCACAAAAGAGCAGGAGAAACCTTCTGAGAGCATCAGTAATAAAGAGTCTGAGGGGATGGCTGAAGCGGAGTGCGAATTGAGTGATACAGAAAGGCAGGGTGATCAAAACATACAAGTAAGTAAATTGTCTTATTATTCATAAAATCCATTTCTCAGAAAATCGTCCTGCCATGACAGTTTTTCATCATTTAAAGTATTCCATGTAGTCGTTTCGATTTCTCCCAGCTTCAGAAAAAACATTAGTAGGCCTATAACTCTGCAAACTCACTAAAAAGTTTACTCCATCTTGCAATTACCCAGCGATTTCATTTCTATTAGCATTATCTAATGTTGATTCTGATGGCACATAAGGAGAGGTTCTAACAATCTAACTAAACAATTGTGTAATACACAAATTGCTAGGACGATATAATTGATTTTTGAAGAACACATATTAATGGATGTATTAAAAACTCTTAACCTACTATTCACTAAACCGAAAGCATTTTCAGACACATCTCTGGCCCTCGCTAATGTGTAATTAAAAATGCCTCTTTCTTCTAATTCTTTTTGGGGAAAAGGTTTCAAAAAATGTTTTCCCAGAGCAAAAGCATCCCCTAGACAAACAAAATTCAATTTTGTTTTCGTTTCATGATTTTCAGGTAGATTGAGTTTGATAGATTGTAACCTACTAAAAAATTCAGTATATTCAATTACTGCCCCATCATACATTCTTCCGTTTTTACCAACATCCACAAATAGAAATTGATAATTGGCATTAACGATAGCCATCAAAATAATGATATAATAATTTTTATGATTGTATAATAGTGCGCTCCTGAATTCGGTGGCTGAACAGTTCGAATGTTTTCCATCTATAGCTCCTCCACGGTTAAAGAAATTCCACGTTGACTCGAATAAGTCTGCTATTTTCAACCAATACTCTTTTTTGTTAGGAAACTGAAAAACAAAGGAACAAAATATTATCATCCGCTGAGGCACCTTCAAAACGAAAGAGAACTACGCAAACTTTAGAATTTATGGAAGTTTGCAAACGAGCATTAGAAAAACCTGATACCTCTGAATATGAAGCTGTGGGCATAAACGTGACTAGGAAATTGGAGAAGATGGACAAACTTCAAGCAATTCATGCTGAGAGTCTTTATCAATGGTATTTTGACCAAAGGCTTACTGAACCAAATTACTACAAATACGGAAAAAATGGAAAATCGCCATCCACAACACCACACCGCCACCTTCCCTGAAACTTCTTCTTCAGAGAATGATTACACAAGCCTTTAATATAAATGACCCTGCAGAAAAGTTCTGAACAACTTTAGATGAATACATTAAAGTGGCAAAAATAAAATATGTGTTTTATGAGGAAGAAAAAAAAGTCCAAATGGCCCGGAGTGAAAATGTTGGCAAAGTTGGAATTGCTACAAATCCAATTGATGAAAGCAACAAATGAGTCGATTCTAGTTGAAACAAAATAATCATTGAATATTTGGAGTTAAATAAATATTAATACTTTAATAGGGTGATTTAATTTAAATAGCCTTTTAAATAATTCTTGAATGTAATTTTCAAATATAAATATACAGTATACAAATAAAGTGCATTATCGATATAATAAAGCTAAAAAAACTTTGCGTTCGAGTTAAGGGATAGCATAATTCGAACGTAAACGATAAAATTACGAAACGTATTATGAACCATATGAATTCCATTGTTTCAACGTTGTGTTTTACATGCTTTATTGGATTCTTAAGGCGGGTTCACACGGGGTCGTGAATCGGGCGAGAGTACGACCCACCGGTCAGTCGGTCGAGATCACTACGAAGTGTGAACTAACGGTAGTGCACGCCTTTGAACAGGGGGGTCGTGACATCTCCATTTTGTTGGAGCGAGCACGCCCACTTCAGTCGTATTTTAGAATTCTGTTCATCATCATGTCGGTGTACAAAATGAACAATTCCCAAATTATGAAGTTTGTTGATTTATATCGAGATAAGGAGTGCTTATGGAAAATAAATTCGCCGGCATACAAGCTTCGTGACGCAAGGGATGAAGCGTTGAAAGAAATATTTGTTGAGATGAACATTGACGGTTTTGGTATTCGCGAAGCCGCGCAAAAAATAAAAAACATTAGGTCTTCCTATTATCAGGAAATTAAAAAAATTAGCACTTCGCAGAAATCCGGTGCCGCGGCTGATGATAATTCAAACCGAAAGTTCCGTGGTTACCGGTTGTGCATTCATTTCTGAGAAAGAACCCGGAAATGAATGAAACTGTTTCAAATCTTGATTCGCAAGAACAAAGCGGCACTACGCCGAAGGAGACGGAAACGGACACAGAAGGCCTCCCAGCACGTCCGCCACAAAGCCCTTCGAAAGAAACACAGAAAGGTGAAACTTTTAAAATTCCTTCTTCAAGCTCATCCAAAATAAGGCGCCTACAAGAATGTACCATGCCTCCGTATATTACTCAAACGATTGAAAAGTTGGACTCCATACATTCAAACTTTTCAACGGAGACAGAGTATTCTTTTTTCAAATGAAAATCATATACTATAACAGTGATAAAATATTCGTTATGTTAATAGTAAAATATTGTCCGAAAACATTGTTCAACAGGATGACTGCTAGTATTACAAAATCCGCTGTTGATTTAATGCGGCCCATACACAAGCTACTTTTTCGGCGTTCTGGCAGCTAGCGTGTTGCGAGCGTCCTAGACGCTCGTGCAATTTTGACCACACACAAGCGTCTCAGTATCTCACCGATCGCTGACGAGAGAGGTTTAAAATGTCGCTCAGGCAAAAAAAAATAGCCAGTGCTATAATCTGAATAAGTGAAAAGGGTGAATCCAAGAAACGTCGAATATAGGTTAAAGACTGGTTGTTAAAAAAAGATTCCTCGTCCCATATAAATATTTTAAAAGAATTAAAATTACATCCGCACGATTATAGAAACTATCTACGAATGGATGAGGACACTTTTAAATTATTATCGCATAAAGTCACTTCACTACTAAAAAAACAGGATACACATATGAAAAGGGCTATTGGTGTAGAAGAGAAACTGATTGTTACGCTACGCTATTTGGCAACTGGACGATCTCTAGAGGATTTAATAATCCATAAACACTTATTATTTTTAAATAGTTCCATGAAATTTGTAATGAATTCTTCTGAATGTGCAAATCTTGCATGATTCTCAGCCATTCTAGACGCTCTCTCACACACACACAAGCGTTTTTCATGCGTTTCGCCGGCTATCTTGACGCTAAAATCAAACACTTTTGATCTTGGCGTCCGGCGTTGCGTCCCGCTCGGCGACTCGCCACCGTGGCAGCGGATAGACATACACAGGCGTTTTTCCGGCTACTTTTAGGCGTCTTGATCGCTTGCGGTGACGCTAGGCTAGCTGCCAGAACGCCGAAAAAGTAGCTTTTGTATGGGCCGCATTAAAGTCCTTCTGTAAGCGAGTGCTACGAACCAATACGGATACACACGAACAACAAGAGAATAGTGTAATCTATCAATCATCTCAAAATGTGAAGGAACTTCAAGATGCCCAAAAACAAATAATGGTTGATAAAATAGTGGATTATTTCATCCAAAACAATAAAAATGACCTTGTCGATTGCAAAGAATTTAACGAACCAAATTTTATGTTTATTTCCTGCAGAAATTAAGCTAATCAACCGCTAGATCTGTGATTATGTTTAATTTTTTTCTTGCAGGAATACTACTTCGCTCCTCAGAAAAATAAAGCCCCCAAAGGAAAACTATTAGTAAATATTACAATAATGTGAGAAAACTCAAATCAATTGGACTTATAGAAACACAGTCAGCCAAAAGGTGACTATCTCCAGATTCACCTTTAGGTACCTATTAGAATCATTTTCATTCCTGTCTTTAAAATATATACTTTAATTTTATGGTTTGACAGTGATTCTTGAAGCTGAAGAAAGTGCCGAAACACTTAAAAGAAAAGTTAAGATTTATTAAAGAAGAAGAGAGATGGGATCTCAGAAGAAAATATTGGGTTGGAGACGACAGCAAAAATTTAGTTACGATTTTCAATGAATGGCCTCTATACAAACACTCTCTGGGGTACACCTTGGTATGAAATTGGGTTATGTTAAAGATGCCAGATTGCTTGAGAAAATCTTTCTTCTAATAGAACTAAACAAAGCTGGAAAATTTTGTTATTCTAAAACCTATTCTCATAACGTCAAATACAATAAAAAGTTCATAATAAGTATTAGGTATTGAATAGAGAGAAAAGTTCATCACAACAATTTCAATGATGAATGATTGATAATAATTGTTTTCTATAAATTCAATAGAATAATATTCTGAATGGGGCGAGATATACAGGGTGTCCCGAAAACAATGGATAAGCCTGCAACTATAGATAGACCCTGTCGACGTCTAACTTATTTCAAATTTTGACCTTAATGAAAATTCTACGGTTTCCGAGATATTCATGGTTTTCGTATTTTTAGAAAATTCCCAAGTGCGATTAGTTTTTCTAGTGCCATTTATACAAATGAAGATGTATTTCGATATGGTTTTTTTTATTTCACATGAGCTGGTTCATCTATCGGAAACAAAGAATTAAATTCATCAAACTAGTGTAAAAAGTTAAAAACTCGTGATTTACAAAGAAAAATTGAAAACTAAATGAAATTTCCTTCAAGTTTGATGAGCTACAGTGTAAAAAAAATGTAAGACGCCCCTGGTACACATCATCTTAAAAACTTGCTCAGTTATTGCAGATTCCAAAAAGGTATCATAAGCCTAGACATTCTGTAGTTTTTCATTCTCGTAACTACTTGATTACCAAATAGTTACATAATTTGAGTCATTACTGTTCGAACATGATCACTACGCGAGCAAAAGACACTAGACAGGTTGTCATGAAGGCCACTGTCTGTCTACAGAGCAGAGGCGGCCATTTTGAGCTATTTTTATGATTAATTTGTTTGTTTGATCATTGAAAATTATTGAAAAGTAGTGCGGTTT
The DNA here is from genome assembly GCA_013421045.1 of Propylea japonica. Lineage (NCBI taxonomy): Eukaryota > Metazoa > Arthropoda > Insecta > Coleoptera > Coccinellidae > Propylea > Propylea japonica. The sequence goes on from CM024240.1 coordinate 37,688,379, forward strand.
TTTTATTTCATCAATTTTCATGTGGGTCATGTTCGAACAGAAATAATTACTTTCCAAATTGTATGTAACTCACAGAAATTATGTTGGTATCGTTTTGTTGCTAATACCTATCCTTGCGTGTTAACTCATTGAGAAAAAATTATACTTCAATGTGCTAATTCTTGTACTATTACGAATTTACTAAGAAAATCAGTACATTTTTTTACTGGAATTTTTTTAAAGAATTTTTTCATAACATTTTTAAGTTATATATTTTCATATTGTTCCACTTTAATGAAAGGCGGTAGTATCATCTCTCAAAAAACATTTCTTTCACATCTGTAGGACATTTATGTCCAAAGATATCGATATTATTAGGAAGGGTCAACTAAAATAAAAAATTTAGGGTGGTAATTTTTTCGGTTGAAGGAACAATAAAAAACGTAGATCTCTATGGCGACGTTTCGGTGATTTATTTTCACCTTCCTCAGGCTACAATTGATAAAAATAATTTCAAATACAACAACGACATTACAACAATACACAAAACAGAAAAAACAAAGTTGACAATCAACCATCAATCAAAAAAAGGTTGAACAAATAAAACAAAAGTTGACCACAATGTATTGTACTGTAGTGAATTTCGAATGAACAGAATGAAGAAACTCACCCGAGAGATCAAATGGTAAACGTATCTAATTCTGTCATCAAAACAAATGGATAATTTAGGTTATTTTCAACATCAGTTGCGTTAAGATGTGCACGTATATTATCAAAGTCATAGACTGAATGCTCCTCGACGACCACATTTGTTGTCAATCATGGTACCCCCACTATTGATTATGAGCGGTGGTAATACATAGAATTTTTCACTTATTCTTATTTGCACTTTTTTATCAAATTGATATAAATATTATTCAGGGACATGGTATCAGTAATCAAATTTACATTATTTTTGGTGTTCTTTATAGAAATCATTTCTTTGGTCAATCTTTTTTCTAAGTTAACTTCCCTGTGAAGGATTTTCGGATTTTCAAAGTCGAAGTTATGGCCGGTATTCTTACAATGGTCTGATAGTCCTGTGGTGGTTAGGCCTTTCTTACAATCATTTTGGTGCTGTCGGATTCTATTTTTAATAATTGTTTGGTCTGGCCTACGTAACAACCTTCACAGTCACTGCAATTAATTTTATAAACGAGATTAGTTTGGAGTATGCTGGGAACCGTGTCTTTTACCCTCGAGAAATAATTCCTGATCGTCTTCTTGTAATATTCAACAATTCTAACATTAGTATTGGACAAAATTCTACCAATTTGTTTGCTTAGTTTGGGCACGAATGGAAGCTTGAAAGTACGTATCAGAGATTGTTCACCAACACTTTCAGAAATTGTTGACTGGACCAAGTTACTATTCTGTGATGAATAAAACACACTATTGATAAGTGTTAGAGGGTATCCATTATTTTTCAGATACTGAGTAAAAAACAAAAAATTCTTTCGATGGAAACATGGATCAGACAGAGCCAAGATCTTTCGTTTGATATTTTTTATTATGGCGATCTTATGTTTGGAGGCATGACATGATTTATAATTTAGAATTCTTCCGGAGGATGTTGGTTTTTGGTATAAATCAATAAAAAAATTTAATTTAAAAGGGAAGCTTCTGCAAAACTGCGGGGGTCGATAAAATTAGGTATATTTGATGCCCTTAAATTATCGCTAAGTCATGACCAAACACACTGTATAACCAAGGTGCTATCAAGTTAATTTTCAATAAATAAAAAGGTGATGAAAAATACAGAGTTTGCGCTAACTGAAATAAAAAATTGAAGTGATATTGATGAAATTAACAAAAAATACCACTGTTTCATGCAATAAATAACATATTAACCAGCAAACACAACATACAGCAACTGTACAGATACTGCGTTACAAGTGCCACCTGAATGCAGCACATATTATATTAGTTGTGTTCTTTTATTCACCGGATGGATTCACCGCTGTCATCACGGTTGCATCAAACGTTTATTCAACGATTGAAACTGTCACTCGTTCGTTTACTCACCGATGTTTCCATCGATGGCTCATCGGATCCATCGACTTTCAGAACCGGTGAATGTCTGATGAACGTGATGAATTGAGTGGAGGGGGTTATTGTTTGTTTTTATTTATTTTTATATTTGAAACTTAACTGTGATAATTTGAAACTTTTTTTACAAAAAGGAGAAAAACAGACTGAAATGGCAACTATAATAAATCTGACCATGACCTATAACGGCGTACGATTTTCTGCGCAAGTAGATGAGGAAACTCATCAAGCCATAATAAATGGTAAATATTTTTTTATAATACTTCTATTGTGAAATTATTAGAGTTTTGAAGAATTCTATCTAACAGATGAAGATCTGCTTCGCGAGTACTCGAAATAGGTGTACGAGGCGTATTTCGGAAATCGTGAGTAATTCCTGAAAATTGTGATACAGTTGAGTTCACTAAATTCATAATTTCTAGAACATGGAGAAATGAGCGGAATTCCTTCACAGGAAGAAGCTTTAAATGTCAAATGCAATAATATAATAATAATGGACAATTTGATAAAATTATTACTTAGGACGAGATTGGACATGGAGGAGAAATTTATGAGTCCTATGTGTAAAAAAACATATATTGGCAAGAGATTGCAAGAAAAATCAATCTCATTGCAAATTTAAATATAACGGCAGATGCCTGCATCAATAAATATAGAAACATGTTAGCCACCTACAAAAAAAAATAAAAGGAAACAGGCCTCCACAGACGAGAGTGAAATTTCATGGGACTATTTTAATATATTTGACGAGATGCTTAGTAACAAAATATTAAGCGGGATTCCACCTTCTGAATTGTTGGGAACAAGTTTAACAATCGCCAACACCGAAAATGATTGTGGAACAACACCACCTAATACGCAAGACGAATTTAATGATGTACCAGTACCAAGCACCTCAGGAACGTTAAATCCTGGTAGGAGAAGAAAACTGCAGGAGAAGAGCAAAAAAAGTGGGTTATCTTTTCAGATGTACCTATGCAAAAAATTGTAGAGACAAGAGTTAAAAGATAAACGAGAGGCTGAAAGGGTGGAAAGGGAAGAAAGAAGATGGCATCAAAAAATGGACTTGAAAGAGAGAGAAACTGATGCCATTTTGGAATTACCCAAAGCCATTAGGGAATGATGATAATAATGCATTTCAAAGAATGCAGTATTTGTGTACAGTTTCTTCGCAACAAAAATTAAGTGTCTCATGCGCAACCAGTGAAGTTCAGTAAATGTGCAGTAACTGTGATGTAATAACTGCAAAAGGTCCAAATGCTTGTTACCAGGCACGGCATCATACGAACTTCGACCTACCCCAACCTGCCTCCATCGTGGTGTAGGTCGGAGTCCTTACTATTCGGTACGGTGTCACCATTTAATTGTTTAGCAAGTGTAATGGTTGGAAGGTTGCGTAAAGATTGTAGAAAGCGATATAATATTGGCTAAAACCAATAGCCTTATAAAATATAAAATTATTAATTATTGCTCCGGAACATTTAAATTGAACTCTCTATTGTTCGGTTTTGAAAGTGTGCAGTGTATTCTCTGCAAGATCTTATGCGACTGCAATGATGCAGTCCTATAAAGATGAAACAAGGTACGTGAAAATAAAACTAATCTTCATATAATGTTCGTTTCTTAAAACATAAAAGAGTGGAACATTTCAAGACGTGAACATTGCAAGAATATGGAATTCAAACCAAAGAACAAACGGCAATCGAACCGAATATTAGAAAGAAATGTCGAAAATGTCATAAAAATATGCGAAATTGAATAGAAACTATTATTGACTAACATTCAGACTAACAATGATAATTCATTACCTTCAACTTTCTTCATTGTGGCACCTACTTTAAATGTTCAAAATGATTTTCGACTAATGATTCTTCTGATATTGACAGTTTAGTAGGGACGGTCTCTGAAAAAGTGTTATTCATTAGGAAAACTTAAAAGTTGATGATAATTATGAATATTATGGTGTCGATAAAACCTGGGAAGAAAATGAGTGGGATAAATCCGATGAACCATTGAGCAGTGAATCAGACGATTCTGAAAGTGGTTCCTCCAGTACAAATGTTTTTTCAAATAAAACTATTCCTTCAGGGTATTTCCTAGACATTTTCTAGCTAGTTGGGCGCTAGAGATTAATATTTCGCATAAGGCCTTTTCACAACTGTTAGGATGGTTATCTACAGGTCCTGCTATTTCAAACTTACCAAAAGATGCCAAAACTATTTTAAATACACTCAGACTCAGACTTAGAGAGTCCACTGTTCTTTTACTGAGTGTTCGTTCATTTTCAATATTGATGGACTCCCCATTCACAAAAATTAAAAAAAAACTTTTTGGCCAATTTTTTGCCGTATTCATGAATTGCCTTCCGATGCAGAATTCTGTGTGGACATTTACTATGGCCCTGGTAAACCACCTGTTCGGGAATATTTGGAGGCATTTGTTGAATAGTTAAACATTTGTTTAATAGAAGGCATTGTTTTTAGAAAAGAGGTTGTTTTCAGTGTTAAAGTATAAGCATTTTGCTGCGACACCCCCGCAAGAGCTGTACGTACTGTACTGTTGGACACAATCACTATAGTACATAGATATGATAAGTGTTGTGTGAGAGGTATATATGTACACAGCAGAATGACTTTCCAGTAGAGATGTGTAACACAGCGTTACGCCGCGCAATTGCGCCAACTCAGTTGACTGTGTTGAGTTTGTCAACTCACATTGTCCGAATCCATCGACTCATGGCGCAACTCAACTCAATGAAGCGCTCAGCGCTAAGGTATCAGTGTCTGCCTAACGATTTGCAATTTGCATGGTATCATTGGACTTGATAGCGCACTGTCCAACTCATTGATACAAAGGAATGAGCCACTTAACTCAACCGTTTGGTGTGTTATAAATAGTTGAATCATATTGCTTGTAACAGTTATTTAGTTTTATCTCAGTTTTTATGATTTTTTTTTATTGATGAAATATAGAAAATTTTCGAAATGATTATTCGAATCATTTATAAATACAATGAATTTTAAAATTAAATATGATGTTTTGAAAATAAAATAATGACTCATGAATGGTAATGGTCAAAAAACTTTTCAGACTTAATTGAAAGGTGAATAGCAAGTATAATTTTCATTTGTATAGGACAAAAATGAAGAATGTGATAAAAACAACAACAAAAATAAATATCTATTACTATTTGTGCAGAAAAAAATGGTCCAAGAATGGTTTTGGGATATTGGGATTTTCCCATTTTTACCTATACCGGACTCATCACACTTGCAAATTCTCATAAACGTCTAAAGCTGGATTTTTCTTCAGAACTTCCAATAGTACAGGTTCAATAAAAAAATGGTTACCGGTAAAGAGAATAAATAGCCTAATTGGGCGTTTGAGACAGATAAGTTATTCCAAAATTGTATAGTATGCTAAATCTGCCATTTATGATAGTCGGTACCATAAAAGACTATGAAAAAGAAATAAACCCAAATTTCTTGGCCTGTAATAAGCAAACGAGCTCCAGAAACTACCCAGTACCGCGGCCCCTGGGCCCAGTTCTAGAATGATCTGAAGTGAGTCATATTTTGTGCGCCATGCGGCGACACTGAAGAGTGCCGAGCGCCGGATGCCCGCGGGTTATTGCTGCGCTATAGCGCAATTTTGAGTTAACTCAATGAGTTGACACGGATAGCTGCGCTTGAGTCATTGTGTTGGCGCACAAGAATTCACTGAGTTACACATCTCTACTTTCCAGGATAGTAAAGCACCTTTACGAACTGGTGAAAGCTTTTCCAGTCATCAGTTCAGAGAGTACCATAAAGATATTAGTTTATTATCTAGAGTTTTAAGTTAGCCCCTTATTGCATTTTGTTCCCAAATGGGAACACCCAAGACAAGAAGCGAGTATGCTGTCATCTACGAAGTTTTTGTTGAATTTTATGATATGGTTGTTAACAGTGTCCTTTCAGTGATCAATCAACATCAACTTTTGGTTACCAGATGTCTCTGTGATACGAAAACTACAATTTCAGTTACGGCGTGCACGCGAGTACCGGGTGGTCATTTTAGTGTTAGTTTATTATAAAAGTGGAGTGCTTTCACGTATTCGTAGATCGTAGGTCAGTATTATTTTTTTTATTATTAGATCTGAGTATTAGCAATAGATTGGTGACTGATTTGATATATTTTATTGATATTTGTTATCACAACATGACATAACATCGGTGTTCCCCTTTGGGAACAATGTGCATAGGAAGTTCAAAAAAATATATTGATTACTTTTTCAGATAAATAGTGGAATTTTCTTCAATAAAGTGTGGATCTTTTTATGGACGAAAGCGCCAAGAAATTATAAGAGCTATTCCTTCTGATAGTGAAGATTCGGAATTGTCAGATGACGAGGATGAAGGTGAAACATAAGGCCATCGATATTATCATTTTTATTTCATTATTTTTCTTCCAGAAATTGAAATGCACTGAAATGGAGGTACCGTTAGATGACATGGATGAATGATGACTATACACCACTAAACCAACTATTTCAACTTCCAGATAATACAAAACTATATTTCCCCAATAATGAAAACATTACATGGAAAGAATAAAGAACTCTAAGAGATCCCCAACAAAATTTATTTTCTGGAACATGCGACCTACCAGACGAAATTTTGGAATTGAACAACCCGTATGATTTGTTCAAATTTTTTATAACAGATGATTTTATTGCCCAAATAGTTGAACAGAAATGCTTATATAGTGTCCAGAAAAGACCTAATAAACTCCAAGAAAATAGAGCAATTTCTAGGAATACTGGTATGGATGTCTCTCATAAGACAACCTTCAACAAGCAGATACTGGGCACCAAATACTAGAACTCCTCAAATCGCAAATGTTATGCCCATAAATAGATTCGAAGAACTAAAACGGTTTCTTCATTTCTCAGATAATAGTGTGGCTACTAAAAATACGGATAAGATAATGCCAGTACTGAATCAAGTAAGGAAGGCTTGTCAGAAAATACCATTTGAAGAGAATCTTTCCTGCGATGAACAAATCATTCCTTTTAAAGGTAGAACTTCTTTGAAAACTTATAAAAAAGCCGCACAAGTGGGGTTATAAGATGTACGTTTTATCTGGCGTAAGTGGTTTCAGCTGTAATTTTGAACTTTGTGGTAGCAAAGCTGAAATAAACAGATTGCCAGGAGAACCTGAACTTGGTGCAGCGAGTAACATTATTGTCAGTTTATCTAGGCCAATCCCATGTTTACCATAAGCTTTACTTTGACAACTATTTCTCCAGTTTACATTTGATCGGGTATCTTGATAAATTGGGTATCAAATCTGTGGCAACAGTAAGAACGAATCGACTCAGAAACCTGAAAACTATACCTGAAAAAGAAATGAAAAAAGGGGACGCAGATCGCATGTAGAAAAAACCAAAAAAACAAAATGAATGGAATAGATATTCACGTGATTCAGTGGTACGATAACAGGATTGTTTCCTTGGTATCATCATTTTGCGGAACGGAGCCTGTTACTAAAGTCCAGCGATTTTTCAAGTCCAAAAATTGTGGAAAAGAGATAGAACATCCAGATATTGTGTTGGTGTATAATATGCACATGGGTGGAATCGACCTACAAGACTCCTTGTTGGGATTGTATCCTATAAAACTAAAAAGTAGAAAATGGTATATGAGAATATTTTGTTTCATTATTGATCTGGTGATTGTTAATGCCTGGTTATTTTCAAGGCGGATAAATGAACGGCTAAATAGGCAAGGTTATACCTCACTACTTGAATTCAAGACAACTTTAGCTCAAGATTTGTGTTTGCTTGGAAAAACAATAGAAAAAAGAGAGGGCGACCTAGTACTGGTAGCACTTCGAATTCTCCTGAATCTACGCCTTCAAAAAGAAGATGTTTGGAGCCTCGTCTCACAGATCTTGCAAGACGTGACAATACTGGTCATTGGCCTTCCCACACAGATAATAGAGAAAGATGCAAGAGTGTGACAAATGTGGAGTACACTTATGCCTAAATAAAGAAAATAACTGTTTTAAAAGTATCTATTCAGCTACTCATACACCTACTGCACATGAATCAAACTAGATTAATTTTTGGCATAAATATTTTTTCTGCACACATTGTTCCCATTTAGGAACACAAAAAAATTTCTTTTGTTTAAATAAATATTCAAAAAACTATTGTGCAGCATCATTTCCCTAACCATTCTGAAACATAATTTGCCTCGAAATTTGTTTTTTTATTTTTTAATATTTCATGCAATAGTGGGTTAGGGATTGATTACTTCTTTCCCTGGTGGCTATGCATTCAGTTTGTTTAGGAGTAATGAAAAAGCTTATCCCACAAGCAGAAGGTAGCAGACTGTAACTAAAGAGAAAATATTTTATTGAATAGTAGAATTAGTGATATTAGTAATTAATATTGGCCTGTTGACTTTAATAGAAAGCCTAAATCCATTAGCGAATTAGAATACTGGAAAGCCAAAGAGTATCGCCAGTTTCTGCTCTACATAGCTCCTGTAGATTTTATAGCTGAAGAGAACAAAATCTTTTATCCGAGACTCAAGTTAAAAGGTTTTACAATTTCTGCAAAATTTGCAGATATTTAGCTGTATTTGCCATTAGAATGGAATAATGAGAGTGGAAAAAATATTCAAAATCAATAATGAAGTGTTTGTTACTGGAACAGAATACGAAAATCTTGGTTCTTCTTTGGATTACCCTACATATACAAGCATATTTTCCATTTTTATTTTGTATGAAGGAATAATTTCGCCATTTAAAAATAATTATGTGTGTTATCCTTTACTTCATTTGCTTTCTTAAGACATTTTTTATTTGTAAGTAAGTATATATGATATCTGTTATGTAATCAGATAAGAAAAAAATGGGGATATGATAATATATTATATTGGATGATAAATGTATTTCAGTGAATATGTTATTGTTGAATTCTTTGAAGAGAAGAAAGATAATTCGTGTCCCATCTCGATTATTTCGAGTAAATGGATTTTCGGATACCAGGGTATACTGAAATTCTATCGGCCAACATATTTCTATCGGGATAAACAGAGGGAAATTGCAACACCACAACATAGACAAAAATAGAAGTTTGGAATGTGCCATCAGGGTGAATTATAACAGGTATATTATATGTTTTATCTATTATGCACAGTGGTTTTCCGATATTGAATAAATACTTATTGTAATTGTTATCAAATACAAATAATAATACAATTCTTCACAACAGCACCTTCTATTTCATAAGGCGCCGTTGCTTGTATAATAATATGATATATTATTTTTTTGAATATCGAAACTCGTCTTTATCAACACTTTTTTCAAGATTCTAGATTATAAATAATTCATGAGATTTTTTGCACCAGATTATTTTTTTGCATTGTCAGTTAAAAAACACGTTTCTAATTTTTTTGGTTTTATAGTTTTTTTTCGATTTAGAACATTATGGGGATGCGGAAAAAAAGCTACAAGAAATTGAAAATGAACTGGCTACATCGACTGCTAGTGATAACGACGAACCAGCTGTAGTTAGGAAAAGAATTGCAAAAAAAAACATTTTAAGGATTTTTATTCTGATCACTTCACAGATGATGATGAAATTGTAATTCCTCTCAAAATCAGGAAGGATTCTCAGAGAAAAAGAAAGTCCTAGAGGTCATGGAAACGTGCTGTCTCAACTTGTGGATCTGGTGTTTTAAGAGGTATATTATATTCATCATTGTGATAAACCGATATACATATGTCATATATATTTCAGGAATATCCCAGCCTCGGTTCACTGGAAAAGAATTATTCAGTAGTCAAAGTAAGTGTTTGAACAACCACATATATTATTACTGAATGAGGATGTTCCCAACCATAAATAAACTCCTTAAAATAATTCTTTATGAAATTGTTGCTTCAACAAAATTTGAGAAACCATTCCTATGGACAATAAATCACATTTTTTACTTGTTTAATTTATACATAAATGCAATTTTTGACAGAAAATTTCATTTTTGACAAGGCTTTTGCAGAAAAAAGCATTCATTATTTTGTAACATAAGTATGCTTGCCCCCATATTTTGTCGATCTGCCTATTTAATAAAGACGAAAATACTTGTTCTTCATTTTCATTATTTTAGGTCCCTGTTCACAGAAACAGATGATTTATTCTCCAAGAATTGCAAATAAAGGTGAGGATAAAGAGAATAAAAACCAACTAGGTATTGAAATATCTAATACAGTTCGCGAAAGTATAAAGCCTCCGCGTTTCCAGCATATGCCTCGGGGTGTATTTCAAAATTTGTATGAAATCAAAATGGCTCTTGGTAAAACACTGAAGCATTGCATAAATTTGTTTCAGAAATCTTGAAATACCGTCTACGTCTACTATGAGTACGGACGGACGGAGAGTTTGAGCGGAATCTTGAACATATTCAGTTCGAATTCAAATTGTAAGTGAATGATTTTTTAACAAACTTCTTTCAAATAGATTTTTACGGTTATAATTAAATTGCCAATTCTATACCAGGATAATTCAGCAGCTATAAAGTTGGCAAAATCTGATAAAACTAAATGTTTGAAGCATAGGGTAAAACTCTGCTATCATTATGTTAGACTCGAAGTTTCTAAAGGAAACTTGAACATTAAGTGGATAAGTACAAATAATCAGATAGCAGATCTACTCAACAAAGCTTTGGTAAGAAATAAATTTGAATAATTCAGAAAAAACTTAATACACAATATTGAAGAATGAAGGTGGGTGAATGGAATATGCCCTTGTTGGTAATATGCCCACCCTCCATAATAGAGAGTTGAAGTGCTGCCATGGACGTAAACGTATGCGTTATAATAGACATGTGCGCATGCGCAATTGTCAGTTTTTCACGTTCATGTACGAGTAGGCTTTACGTCTGACGTAAACTTGCATCCTCTCACGCGTACCTTAAACGGCAACCTACGTTACCTGAACGTTAAACGATTCCAACCGATGATCTGCGAACGTTTGAATTTTGTTTGTTTATAACCACAGAACATATAATAACCTTTAAAAAGGCGAAAATAAGTTGCATCTAAAGATACAAGTTTACCGAATTTCAAGAAAAATGTCGAAGAGCAGATTTCGCTTCACAGAAGCATTTGACTTGCATTTGGCTAGGGAGGTGTATGGGCATAATCCATTTGAAGATCCTAGAAGGTGGAATGTAATTCAAATTAATATGATTCAAATAACAGGAAGGAGTGTTAGCGTGAGAACACTGAGAGATAGAATTAACAATTTGGGAAAAAATACTCTATAAGAGCGGATTCCTTGAAAGGAAAGTAAGTTCATTGTCAAGAAATAGGAATTTGATAGAAGTAGTGCAATCATCAACAATTTCAGTTGATAGAAAAGTCTGGCTCCATGTCTTTGAATTATTTAAGGTATTTACATTTTAGTAAAGCTAAAATTAAGACAAATTTTCGTAAGAGTTTTCTATCAAGTGCAGAACTGGTTGGGCAACACAGATTTGCAAGCAATTGATTGGGGGTGGCAAATTAAACAAGATCGATTTGTACCCATAGGTAGTACAGATCCACCAATCCCTAGGAAATTGCTTGAGCAAATTTCGTGTGGTTGTAGCAAAAAGAGGTGTGTAGATGCCTCTTGTAGTTGTAAAAAACATGGACTGAAATGTTCAACCCTTTGTGCTTATTGCAATGATGATCGTTGCTCAAATTTAGAAATTATTCATTGTTCCGTAGAGTCTGAGGACGAATCTGTATCAGATGATGAGAATAATGATTCCGATAACTATATGAATGACTCTGAAGATGAGGATGATACTTCATCACATTCAAAGAGAAGGAAACGATTGTAAATATTAGGATAAGATAAATGTATAATTATTGATGTATCCAATAATTGACATTATAATTGATAATTATATAGTTGAAAAACAAACTACCAATTCTCATTGAAACTCTTACGAATTGATTTTTCCTTGTATTCCTAATGGAAAATGGTATTTTTAATGAAAAACATGAAATTTCAGTAAAACCATTGATTGATTATATTGCACATCTGACAAAAGAATCGGATTGCTGAGATAAAATTACCCTAATTAAAAAAAAAGTGTTGAAATACGACCTTTAGTTGCTGAAAAAATCGAGGTGAAAAGACCGTGAATTTCGAGACGCTCAAAAGATACAAGGTATACAGTTTTCCCCTCGCGTAGCGGGCGACTCCCACTCCGCGACTAGTTTGATGCATTCGAACCTTTTTGCTCCTGTTTGACGCCGTTTTTCACCCACCAAACATTATCGGTCGGTATTGAGAGAATAAACGATTTGAAGAATTTTATTTCTTCTTTAAAATGCTTTTTGTAAAATTCAAATCCGTCAAGTAGCCGAGTATCACGACCTTCTTGAAAAAAGTACGTCGAATTCGGAAAACTGCGATTGTGCAAAAACTATTTATCCGACAGCTTTGTAATTGTGCACCAATGAAGTATATGTTAATAACTACTTAAATTCAGAGCAACTACGCTTCATCTCAGAAATTGACCAAGTTATGAATTTTCGAAAAATTGTTGTTGTTTTTTTCCAGTTTTTTGGACTTTTCTCGGGAACTAATTATCCGCTTGTGACGTGTCACCTCTCATTTTTTTTTGTTTTTGAATTCTCTACAAAAAGTGCCTAAACAGCTTTTCGAACAGATCCATACTTCACGTTTTATAAGCGAAAAAGCAAAATTTTGGATTTTTTGGCTATTTTTCGCTTCTCAAAAAAAACCTAAGACGATTCAGGAGTGGAACTTATGAAAAACATGTAGAAACTACCTATTGTATGACTGCACAGTCAGATTTTAGGTAGTATTTTTGTCACGTAAAAAACCTCTATTGCCTGGCCTATTTCCCTGGTACCGCCTGTTAGTGTAACCCGTAGTTGTTATTGTGTATGCCAGTACAAGAGGATGTCATTTTTGGGGATTTGTTTGTTAGGAACTTGCTCATGTTAGAACCTTCGCTTTTGTACCGTTATTTGCAAATTGCTTGATTAATTTTCTGCTTCAACTCTCACTCGACAATCTTTTTCGCTTTTTAATACCGCTTGTATATATTTCATTGCTTATTTTTCCGAGAGCTCTCACCGCCGAAATCATTCTGCATGTTACATCCCGCTTCGACCTTCTCACCCTCTTTCCTCACATAATATTTGTAATATCATGGTTTATTTTGATGACTACCGTTATTAACCGTTTACCGAATAAAGATTTTATTATAATTATGTGTTTTACTTTCCTAAGGAATATTTGAGTATTTCTCAGAGTTAGAGAACTTTTTGTTAGGTATGTACAACTGACCCCTGGACATAACGTTCTCTGGTTAGCACTTTAAACTTGAGGTGGCGCCCGAGTTCTCTATTTCCGAAGGTGAAAGATGGTAACACTATTTAGGAGAGACGGGAGCAACGTCACAAAGTGTTGAAAATTCTGATAATTATTCAACGACATCGAGGTGCTCACCCCACAAAATTGAAAGTTTGCCTTATTTTAAATTCGATATCGGCAATTATATGACCGAGGCAGAAACCGCTAAGAAAGTTTTAAATTTAGACAATTTTACGAAGTATGAATTGCTGGTTAATCACTGGAAACCTCCGAAGTATTATGTTTTTTCACATTCGTTGCATATTTAAAAGGGAAAAGACGAGAAACGGAAGATAAGCCAGGAAATATTATCCAGATTTTCTTGGCTGGTGTTTTCAGAAAGAAGACAAGGACTTTATTGCAAATGATGATGTGTCATTTTTATAACTGGATCTGAAGTTGGAGGACAACAAACCATTCAACCTCAGAAATTTGTTACACGCCCTCTTCAATCATACGCAGAACTTACCGGCAAAAATGGCGACTTAATCAAACATCACTCTTATTTGTACCATATCCGAGCGGAAGAAAATGGTAATGAAATTCACTATGGTTTACCAGAAGGCAATATTATGATGAACCATATCATTTCAGCTAAATTATTCATAGCAACTTTCAAAAACAAAAATTTGGAAGTGGATAATATGTTGGACAGGAAAAAAAAGGGCAAATAGATGAAAATCAAAAGAGACTATCACCATCATAAAAACAATAATTTTACATGGCAGACAAGATAATATACCACTACGTGGACACAGAGATGATATCAGCCTATTTGGACTGGATTGTCACGGAGATTCAAGTTTGACGAACTTGAGTGATGGCAACTTCAGAGCTTTTCTTCGATTTCGGGTGGATAGTGGTGACGAAGCCCTTGAAAAACAACTGAAAAATGCTAAGTCGAATGACACCCATATCAGTAAAACTACGTGTAATTCCCTAATTAAATACTGCGGAGAAGAAAATTTTGAATACTCAATTATTATAGTGTTTTTTTCGATGAAACAACAAACGTGTCTGATCTCTCTCAACTTAGTGTTTTCATTCGCTATGTTTTTAATGGTACAGTCAGAGAAGATTTTGTTGAATTTACAGATCTTCATACTATAACTACGATCCCTCTAAAAAAGAAAAATTTGAAAGCTCAATAGAACCTAAGATTGATGGTAAAACTTCAGGCACAACTGTAGATATTCACGACTTGACTTGATATTCAAGCTACTTGACTTGGCTTGACTTGAAATCAAGTCAAGTTCGAGTCAAGTAGTAGTTTTTCAATGTCAAGTCAAGTCAAGTATTAATTCATCAAGTACTCGAAAAATCAATTACTTCTACCAAGCTACTTGATTTTCAATTTAAATTTTTTTTTTTTGCAGTGTTCACGTCAATAAATTATGGAATGAGGATGAACCTTGCAAAAATACTTTTATTTATTAAACTTGAATATGAGAATCAAAAATATTTTTAGTACAGTGGGTTTCGTTGCGCAAAGCGTGCATTTCTCTTGTTTACAATTTTTTCGCGAACTCTTCGGATCTTGTTCAACTGTAAAATAATCTGTGATTTTTTTTCCATTGCATTATATTTTTTGTGTGTTGTCTCTTGTAAAAGTTTACGATCTCCGGATTGAGCATTTTCCTCAATCACATATTCTGGCCCGCTGGTTTCTAATTCCATTATTTCTGATGTAATACTCATTTTTTGCACAGGTTCAAACACTAATATAATTATGTGACATAACGACTCACACACTTGGGCAAAAATACCTTTCTATTCACCTAGATAAAATTAAGAAGACTGCGCGATCGCTTCATTCAGCTCGGGACTCGGGGAACCCCCTGATCACGCATGAACTTGCAGAAGTAAGCGCAGTACGACTCGTACGTATCGCATCAAGATCAAGTAATACCAAGTAGCTTGATATCAAGTCAAGTAATAAATATGTCATATCAAGTCAAGTCAAGAGTCAAGTATGTATTCGTTACAAGCTACTTGACTTGATGAATCCCTAGGCACAAGTGTTATAAGAAAACTTCAGAAGCTAGGTTTGGATGTACAAAATTGTGTTGGTATTGGTTGTGATGGCTGTAGTGAAAACGTTCCAGATGTTCGTAGAGCGGTTCACGAAATTCAGAAGATTGCGACCAATGCAGATTTAAGTTCATGCTTCAATCACAATCTCAATCTATCTATATCGAAATCTATGAATGTGAAATGTGTAAAAAATGCGATGGGCATCATTCAAGAAGTTGTGACATTCTTCAATGCATCGACAAAAAAGCAATTTGTATTCATAATATTTGCAAAAAATAGGTTGCATAGTCCATTCGAAACCAGGTGGATTGAGAGTCATGACTTGAATTAGTTCAAAATTGATTTATTTTTAAAATTAATGCTGCCCTGGATGAAATTTCTTAATGGAATGAGGGAAATTCATCAAGTAATCTATATTAATAATTTCGTCAAAGGGTACGGTAGACTCGATCGAAACCCTATATGAATAACAAAACATAAAAAAATATTAATTTTGAGTCGACAACATATATCCGCAAAATTCGGATTATGGAGAATTTCTTAAATTTCAATTGCACTGACAAGCAAACCACAGTCGCCATCTTGGGTAGTTAATAAACGTTCCGTTGTAGTTCAAATGTCATTTAGTTGTTCAAATGTCATTGTCATTTACTTTGTTTGGATTACACACATCATGCCGAAAATCGTAAGTATTTCATAAAATGTTTCGTTGGTCGTGTCTCTGTCTTCGTTTATACTTATATCATTTTGTTAACAGCCGAATCTCCGTGCATTTGGCAAACATTGTCACAATTGTGGAAAGTGGATGGAGCGAAGGGCTCTTCGTAAGGATGGTGAGTAGTATTTTAGTAGGTATGTAGGCAGGTTGTGTTTTTAAGTGAATTTTGTTTTGTTTTCTTCTTAAAGTGTGGATTGTAAGCCATCTGCATTTAAAAATTAAATAAGTACTTATTTACTTCCAGTGACATGCAATTTTTGTAATGGCAAAATATTTGCAAGAGATGGCAAACAAAAGCAAATGTGCAGTCGATGTGTGGAATGCGACAACATTATACTCGGTAAGCAGCTCAATATTTTTTAATAAATGACCACATGCATAGCCTGTGTTGAGGTGTCATGAACACATACAGAAACAGACACGATTTTTTCACCGATTCACTCGATAATGAAATGAACCCCTTCATGCGCAAGTTCTACTTGAACTTGGCTGGCTCTTATTATAAAATAGACATTATTAATTGTATAATATATTTTTGCAGATAACTTCAATTATTGCGAGTGCTGTGGCCTAGAAACAATTAGGCAGTTAAGAATAACCAAAGATTATAAGATTTTGTAAGTAGGCAGGATAAAAAAAAAATTAAGATGTGTTACTATGGAAAATGTATTGTCAGTCAGAAATTAATTAATTCGAGAAAAGTCACAAAATTTGCTTCTCTAGAATCCACCCTGGTAAGAGTCTAATAATTCAATAAAAAATAGCTCAAGAGATTGTTTGGGTCGTGTAATTCCATAACCAAATTGAAATTACAATTAAATCAAGAAATAGAAATACACGATTCCATAACAATACATTCATAATAGTTATTATTATTTGAATATTTATCTAATATATTTTCTCCTTTAAGGTCGATAACGAAGAGTTGACGAGCATACACTAAAACGCACAAAATTTTCGGAGCCGATCAATGATTCGGGTATATTCGTGAATCGCCTAGGTGGTTGCCTACTCCGAGTTTTGTAAAAACTGCAACTAAGATCATATCTCCCGCCTTTCCAGTTTCAAGTCGAAACATCTATAAGCAGGATCTATCGCCACACCATCCTTACGTTTTTCATATTTTTCAAGTGAAACGGCGTTAACACTGTTAACAGCAATTTTAATTGCTCAGTTTAGTGGTTTTAATAACAAATATAATATGGATAAGGAAGAACAAACGTAAGCATATAGCGATAAATTAATTTCAACGGAAAATATATAGATCGATTTTAATTATTTTAGTGAAGGAGCGCTAGGACAAGAGCTAGCAATGACTTTGGAAGAAAAAAGAGAATCCAAAACAAAACGAATTATTTGTCCTATATGCACGAGTAATGAAACTTATCAGACTTTCAAGAAACTAGTGAAGCATTTGACAGATCATCATGATATAAATATAGTGCAATCATCTCAAAATTTTGTTACTTTTAATGAGTTCTTGGAATGGAGGAGTTTGGAAAATCGAGATGTGGATTATATTAATCACAGCACATCGACTTATCGTGGAAAAAAATATATTTCATATAGATGCAACAGAAGCAATTCAGAAGGTATCTCTTTAATAGCTTTTTATATAAATTTGGAAGAAAATTAAGTTTTTCATATTTTCTAGGATTTGTCTCTACTGCCAAAGTAAGGAATTTAAAAACAGGAGGCAGCATCAAAATCAATGGAATGTGCCCATCAAAAATCGATTTAACAATTTTAGAAAATGGTACCTACCAATTGGAATTTGTAAAATTACGTTTTAATAATTTTTACTTTTAGGAAATGTAACTATGACCTTCATAGAAACTCATGTGGGACATGAAAATGAGCTACGTTCAAAAAGATTAACAGGGAAGGAAGAAAAACATATTGTTGATAAAATGTTAGCAGGAGTTAATTCTAAAAGAATTTTAAATGATGCGAGGAAAATTGAAGATGGTCGATTATCAAGGATGAACTTATTAAATGCTAAAGACTTATCCAACCTGAAAAGAAAACATAATATAGATAATAGACGACATGCTGATGATATGATGGCAACTGCATTAAAAATTGAAGAGTGGAATAAACTAGGCAGAAATTATGCATTTTTATTTAAAAAAATTGGTAAGTTTACTCTTCAGTTCATCTTCTGGGTATTTCGTGTATGAATATTTGGGTTTAATACTAATACAGTAGAATTCCCATTATCTGAACTAAATGTTGTCGTTAGGCATTCGGATAATCGAAATAATGGGATTATCTTATTGAAAAATTATGATTTATAATAATATATTTATTGGGAAAAACAAAAATAAGATGAAGCAACATTAATGAATATTCATTAAATAAATAAATTGACCTGTCCTTTTTTAAATATTTACATAATACATCTGTGTATATCGATTTCATTCTGTGATTTTCATTTAGTCGTGGACGTTTGGATAATCAGAATTCTGTATAACAGGGGTCCGGATAATGGAGTTTCTACTCTAATAATATTAACCAAGTTAGTAATTAATGGTTATAGTTGTACATATACTGGGTACTTGTATGTAGTAGATAGATGCATGCTATTGTAGGGGATAATTATCCTGGTTTGAAAGAAGAAGACTTTGCCGTGGGTTTTATGAATGGAATCATGGAAAAAAAAATGAGAGAGAATTTTAAAACAGTATGTGTAGATGGAACGCATGGTTCAAATCGAAGAAATTGGGAACTAACCATTATACTAGTTAAAGATGAGTCAGGTAGTGGTTTTCCTGTTGCTTTTTTGTTGAGCAATAGACACGATCAAATAATTCAAGAAATTTTCTTCATGGCTCTCAAATCAAGATTAGGAGAATCTGTGGAAGCTGAATTCATTATGAGCGACGATGATCCCAAATATTACAACGCTTGGGTGAAAGCTATGTCCCCGCAGAACAAGCCCAGAAGATTGCTCTGTTCTTGGCATGTGGTGAAAAATTGGACGATACAAGGCAGGACGAAAATAAAAAATGCCAATATTAAAGAAGGAATGAAACTGCAAATGAGAAAAATACACCAAGCCTTAAATGAAGAAGAATTTTTGGAAAACAAAGAGAGCTATTTTCAATATTTGGAACAAGAAAATGAAATTGATTTCCTGAATTACCTGAAAAAGTATGCAGAATTTTGCGAATTTCGTCTAACTAAATTAATTATATTATTTTCAAGGTATTACTTCAAAGACAAAGAGAGAATGATGATGTGGGCCTATTGCTATAGATTAGGAGCAGGTATTAATACGAATATGGCGATAGAGAGCTTGAATAAATACCTGAAATATGATAAAATGGAAGGACAAAAAAATATCAGGTATTAATGTGTATATAATTCTATTCTTGCTGTTATAAATTTGCAAATATTTAATATTGTTCTAGAGTTGAAAAGCTATTGGATTTGTTGGAAGAAATAGTTGATGAGAAGATGTGGATGAAAATTATTAGAAATGAAAGACCTAATGCCAACAACTACCAACACAAAATGACTGTAGAAGCTCATAAAAAAGCCGAATCAATGAAAGACTCAATAGAGAATGTGAACGGTCAAAATTTCATGGTGAAGTCTCTATATGATGATAAATATTATCAAGTACAATTTATATCATCCTGTGATCCCGATTGTAGATTCGGATATTGTAGTAATTGTAAAATTTGCTTGCACAAATATAAATGTAAGTGTTTCACTAACAGCATAAAAACTATAATGTGCAAGCATATACATGCTGTTAGTATGTTTGGGCAGAGAAGCGATCCTGTTTTATATGAAAACTCCGATGAAGACAATAATTTAGAAATTCACCAGCCATCAACAAGTAGAATAAACTATAATGATGATGTTAGACATTTTATGAATGAAACCGTTTCCAATACACGAAATTTAACATCTATTTGCAATGAGGAAGAAAATGTAAGTTAAAAGAATTTCAATTTAAAATTATGATTAATTCATTATTCCACGGTTTCAGGATGTTGAAGACCAACTTTCGGATAAATTAAAGACTCTTAATCTAGAAGGAAAGAAGAATTTATTGGCATATATATCATCAATGGGAAATGAAATGTTTCAAACACAGAGCCAATGCCAAGAACCAATATCTAAGAAGAGGAAAATTGAAAAACAAACCTATTTCCCAAGAAAAAAATGAATGAGAAGCGATTCTGTTTTATATGAAAACTCCGATGAAGACATAATTTAGAAATTCACCAGCCACCAACAAGTAGAATGAACTATGTATAATGATGACATTTTATGGATGAAACCCTTTCCAATACACGAAATTTAACATCTATTTGCAATAAAGAAGGAAATGTAAGTTAAAAAAAGATCAAATTAAATTTATGACTAATTCATTATTCCACGGTTTCAGGATGTTGAAGCCAAACTTTGGGATAAATTAAAGACTCTAAATCCAGAAGGAAAGAAGCATTTATTGGCATATGTATCATCAATGGGAAATGAAATGTTTCAAACACAGAGCCAATGCCAAGAACCAATATCTAAGAAGAGGAAAATTGAAAAACAAACCTATTTCCCTAGAAAAAAATGAATGAGAAGCGATTCTGTTTTATATGAAAACTCCGATGAAGACATAATTTAGAAATTCACCAGCCACCAACAAGTAGAATGAACTATATATAATGATGACATTTTATGGATGAAACCCTTTCCAATACACGAAATTTAACATCTATTTGCAATAAAGAAGGAAATGTAAGTTAAAAAAAGTTCAATTTAAATTTATGATCTATTAATTATTCCACGGTTTCAAGATGTTGAAGCCAAAATTTTGGATGAATTAAAGACTCCCAATCCAGAAGGAAAGAAGAATTTATTGGGATATATATCATCAATGGGAAATGAAATGTTTCAACACAGAGCCAATGCCAAGAACCAATATCTAAGAAGAGGAAAATTAAAGAACAAACCTATTTCCCGGGAAAAAAATGAAAGATATGTATCGACTTATTGTATTCAAAAAGTGATTTAGTTTTCTATAAATTAATATTGTCATTTTTTGCAGATTCATAAATCCGATCCTGATGATGCACAGAGTAAACGTTTTAGTGGGTATGCCAATCAGGAGGCTCCCACACTACCTCAACTTTTTTAGTTTTACTGTTAGGCAAAATTTTTTTCACAACCAATTTGCTCCTGACAAATTAGTGCAAGGATTTACGCAGGAGCATTTCATCTTAATTAAAAATTTTTAATTGTTTCTGTTTTAGAAACTGGAAGTGAAAACCTGAAAAAAGTTTTCTAGAAATGCAGAATCCTCCAAAATTATATTTCAATCGATATCAACTTGTTAAGGTGCTCTACTTTAACGTGCTGAGTTGTCCTCAACGAATTTCCGCGCCTCTCTAAACAAGAGATTCTAATTTCAGGAAACAAAACCGAAAATTGTAATTGTTGTGAAGAAACTTGCCAGCCATATCATGAATCAAAGTGAAAATTGAAAAAAAAATGGTACTGATACAGAAATTGAAATTTCAACTGTTAATTCATATTCTTCCATTTTCAACAGAATATAAAATAATTTAGAACATCATAATGGGTTTCTAAGAAGATGAGATCAAGAAATAGAAAGGAGATCGAGGAAGTTGGGCATCGTACGACAAAAGACTTAAAAACTGATATATATATATATATTTATAAATGAATATATTGTATATAACTTTGTAAGCCTTCTTACAATAAACTGCTTCCTGTATTGATTCATATATGTGATTTCATTTTCCATAGTTCTACCAAAGTATAATAATGTAGATAGAGACTAATTTTACAAGGCCAAATGTCAAACCTATGCTCATATGAAACAAGCTGATCCTACTTTTAAAGTCCATACCTAGATGTTTTCATTCAAGTTCAATCCCCTATTACAAAAAATAATTGAGACCCAAGCCAAGTTTTTTTTCTAAAAATGAGTTAACAGCAGGAACGGCCCACAAATAAATAAAATTTTCTGATGCAATGCTCGAATGCAAAAGTGATCCAAACACAAAATCTTATTAAAAAAAACTGGTCGGAAATCAAAGTACTACATCCTAGTAGTTATCTACAGGAAACTAAATAAATCAAAATGTTTACAAAATCGCTTCTAAGGATTAGTGGTTAATCAACAAAAACGCATATTTTTCTTTCGCTATTTATTCTATGATGAATATTTCAGATTTGGGCCACTTTTGCTTCAAGAGTAAAGTTTGAAATTAAATAATTATTCATGGTAAGACCATACAATATAAGGTTGCCTTCAGTCCAATCTCTAGGTACAAAATTCTATATCATATTCACAAACCATTATTACTGTATTAATGTAGATGAAGGTCCCTCAATTAAATTTTGTCTTGATTTCTCTCATTCTTTATTGGCAATTGGAATAAAAGAATATATTTTTCAAAACAATTTCATGGCTCAAACAAGTTTCGAAGTACATCATTCCATTATTTTAAGTTTGTATTGATGGCACATTTTTCCTGGCATACTGGACAAATAAGATGAAATCTGAAAATTAAATCAATACTTGAAAAAATTATCAGTAATTGATATTAGGAATAAAGTTACCTTCGAACAGCAAAGTCATCATTGACTATTTTCAATATATTCATACCATTATCGAAAGCGAAATAATTCGAACTACGGCAAATATGTACAACGATCTCCTCTTACTTGTGTTTTAATTGAAAATCCCATAATTTCAACCTACGAATAACTACTGTAAAATGAGTAAAAACTCGAATGTCTCCAAATGAAAATCTGACATCTGGCGAAAATGTAAACAGATTCTGTCTGTCAAATTTAAGAATCCCTACTGCTCTCTGATTGGTTGAAGATGCGCTCCTTTTAATGTAGTCTGGGCGTACTGTAACATATCAGCTTCGGGTCCGAAAATTTTGTGCGTTTTAGTGTATGCTGAGTTGACGATAGTCGAAAAGTCGCTGGTGACGGATGATGTTTCTTCGGACAACGAGAAAAAACAAAAATCAATGCTGTCAGTCTGCAGTGATTTTATTTCTTTAGAAGAAGAGGAGAAAGAAAATATATCAAATGGCGGGCAGACCCCCGAAGAAGCGTAAATATTCAAGCAGGTTTAGTACAGAACATCAGCCCCCGAGGACTAACTATGTATATTTAGCACTCTCAAATAACACCACTCAAGTATCAGTACATTCAGTTGGTTCTATGATTTATGAATGTGTTCAATGTCAAGCACTTCATTTTTTCGGTGAAAAAATTAAAAAACATTTTAAAAATTGTTGTCATAATGGGAAGGTATACATAGACCCAGATAGAACATTAAAGCCAATTCCAGATATATTATTAGATTTATACGAAGGCAATACGTCTGATGCTAATCATTTTAAAGCTAATATACGACAGTATAATTCAGCATTTGCAATGGCATCCATAAATTCAAACTTGAACACACTCCCTCCAGGATTTTTCACTTATAGGGTACAAGGGCAAGTTTATATAAAAACTGGATCTTTGTTTCCGTTGCAAGGTCATAAACCACAATACAATCAATTGTACATAATTGAAGATAAAGCAGCATTAAATGAACGATTATCTGATTCTAGAAATAACATATGCAGAAGCAATATAATGAGGTCTTTACAAACAATGCTCAATGAATCCAATCCTTTTGTCAAAATATACAAAAGAGTGGCTGCAATTTTATCTGAAGAGGAGTTAAAAGCAGCCTCAGAAAATCGACCCAAATATTCGGTATCAATGCATTTTTGTAAACATAAATCTCTTGATTTGCGTCGGTATAACACACCATCAAATAATGAGGTAGCGGTCATCTTTGTAGGAGAAAACGGTGAACCTCCATTAAATTTAGACTTCTCTGTACAAGAATATTCTCAACATTTAACTACACTCAAATCAACCAGTCCCAATATTGACCCTTTAGCCTTTCCTTTACTTTTTCCTAATGGAGAACTCGGATGGCATGAAAATCTTCAACACAGAGAAGAGAGTCGAACTGCTCGAAGCCGTCTTACAATGTTACAATTTTATCAGTATAGACTTGCTGTTCGTAAAAATTTTAGCCCATTATTTTACGCCGAAAAACTTTTTCATGAATATTGTGTCTTGGCCTATGTTAGGATTGAATCTCAAAGATTATTGTTTCTTCGATTGAATCAAAAACAGCTCAGAGCTGACAATTATAACAATTTAATGGATAGCCTGTACAATAATGATAGAGAAATGGGTCAAGGCATTGGTAAAATGATAATATTGCCATCAACTTATGTGGGAAGTCCTAGGCACATGATGCAAAATTATCAGGATTCCATGGCAATTGTATGCAAGTATGGTAAACCAGACTTATTTATAACTTTTACGTGCAATCCCAATTGGCAGGAAATCTTAGATAATTTACAAGGCACTAAAAAAGAACATAGACCCGATTTAATTGCCAGAATTTTTAAACTAAAATTGGAGGAACTTTTAGATGACATTACAAGGAAACATATTTTTGGAATACCGAGTGCTTGGTTTTACACCATTGAATTTCAGAAACGTGGGCTTCCACATGCGCATATGCTTATTATTCTAAGAAATGAAGATAAACCAAGGTCATCAGTAGATTATGATAAAATTGTGTGTGCAGAAATACCTGATCCAGATAAAGACCAAGAACTTTTTCAGACTGTGTCAAAAAACATGATCCATGGGCCATGTGGCCCTGGATATATGAATTCACCCTGCATTAAAAATGATGGAACTGCCTCTAAATGTTCTAAAAACTACCCAAAGACATTTTGCGGAGAAACTAGAGATGGTACCCAAAATGGAGGTTATGCTATAATAAGAAGAAGAGACGACGGACGAACAATAAAAAAGAAGGATTTCGAGTGTGATAACAGATGGGTGGTGCCCTACAATCCCTATCTATGTAAAAAATTTAATGCTCATATAAATGTGGAAATTTGTTCAAGTGTCAAAAGTGTGAAATATATTAATAAATATATTTATAAAGGTCATGACCGAGCAAAGATACAAATCACAGTAGCGCCACAAGAGTCCAGTGATCAATCGACATCAAGTAATGAACACCATGATGAAATTAAGGCTTATATTGATACCAGGTATGTTTCGGCTCCTGAAGCAGTTTGGCGAATATTTGAATTTTCAATGCACAAAATGAGTCACACAATTATACAGTTAGGTGTTCATTTGGAAAACCAACAAACTGTCATATTTACAGATCAGAATGTTCATGAAGCAGCAGCTAGATCAGCTGAAAAATCAACATTATTAGCATTTTTTGAACTAAACAGAACAGAAGAAAGTGCTCGACAATATCTTTACACTGAAATTCCGACACATTTCAGATTTATCCATGGACAGTGGCAACCACGAATATCTCAGTCAGCGGCTGATAAAGTAATTGCAAGAATGTATAATTATTCTTTTTCTGATCGGGAACGATATTATCTCCGGCTATTACTTCTTCACGTCAAAGGGCCAACTTGCTTCAGAGATGTTAGAACTTATGAAAATATTATTTACAACTCATTTCGAGAAGCTGCTCAAGCAAGAGGGCTCCTTTTTGACGATCAAGAATGGGAAAGATGTTTGAATGAAGCAATTGATTTTAAACTTCCTCGGCAATTACGACAGCTGTTTGCATTAATTTGCGTATTTTGTGAAGTAACTGATCCTAATGCTCTTTGGGAAAAGTTTGCATCACATTTTATCGAAGACTTCACAAGATCACGCCCTGAAATATTATCCAAACAGTTGGCTTTACAAGAAATTGATGAAACATTGAAACTCCATGGAAAGAGACTAACAGATTTCGGACTTCCGGAACCAGATATTGGTGAAAATAATGTTTTCTCATCTGATCCCGTTTATGACTGTGAACTTGAAAAAGCAAATGGCTATGAAAAATACCAAAAATTGAACACCGAACAAAAATGTGTGGTCGATACAATACTAAACGCTGTGAATAATCCCACAGAGAGAAAGCTGTTTTACCTTGACGGCCCAGGAGGAACTGGAAAGACTTTCGTATTTTCAACTATTTTACATATTTTAAGATCTGAAAATAAAATTTGCCTACCCATAGCGTTTTCCGGTATTGCAGCAACTCTGTTAGATGGTGGTAGAACAGCTCACTCGCGATTCAAAATTCCAATTAATTCAGATGTAGATTCTACGTCTCATATGTCGTTAGGGTCACCAGCAGCTAATTTATTGAAGGAAACTCATTTAATCATTTGGGATGAAGCACCCATGACTAAATGTCATGATATTGTTGTAGTTGATCGACTCCTTCAAGATATAATGAAAAATAAATTACCTTTTGGAGGCAAAACTATGTTATTCGCAGGAGATTTTCGTCAGATTTTACCAGTTGTAGTTAATGGGTCACGAAATGATATTATAAAAGCTTCAATTAAGCAATTTTCAATGTGGCCAAACTTTACTCAACTCCAATTGACTCATAATATGAGAGCGCACGATGATTTAGAGTTTGCTCAATGGGTATTAAAGGTAGGCGATGGATCAGCTAATGAAGATGATGACGACCACATTGAACTGCCTCAACGATGTATTGTGGATAATTCAATTGTAGACTATATTTTTGGTGTTTCCCTGAACACAAATGATTATAAAAGTTATTCAATGAAAGCTATCCTTACTCCCAGAAACGATGATTGTTTTCAATTGAACGACCAAGTTGTCGAGAAAATCCCAACCCAGCTTAAAATTTATGAAAGTTCCGACGCTGTGGTTGAGGACGACCATAATGATGTTTTAAACTATCCCGTAGAATTTCTAAATTCTATAACGCCTGCAGGACTACCACCACACATTCTAAAATTAAAAGTTGGTTGTATAGTAATGCTTTTAAGAAATTTAAACCCGACTGTTGGGTTGTGCAATGGAACCCGTCTTATTGTTAGAGCGTTAGGTTCACGTGTCATTGATGCCGAAATTATTTGTGGTAGCCATGTGGGGACCAGAGTTTTTATTCCTCGAATTCGTCTCCAGCCATCTAACAGTCAACTGCCTTTTAAATTTTGTCGGCTTCAGTTTCCCATTCGCATAGCATTCGCTATGACAATCAACAAATGCCAGGGACAAACTTTCGACAAAATCGGTATATTTTTACCTAATCCTGTGTTCACCCATGGACAGCTCTATGTTGCCTTCTCTCGAGTTCGAAGATTCGATGATGTAAAAATTCAAATTATCAATTCCACTGAACAAGGCTTGAAAGGTGATAAATATTTATCGAAAAATGTTATATATAGAGAAATTTTGTAATAATCAACCTGTGATGTATAATAGAGAATATTTTTTTATAAGTACCTTTGCCAAATTATCGGATAAGTACTCATTGTAAAATTACAATTTACATACTTCCTAATATTATTCTTGATTTAGCCAATTTGGATGAAGAATCACAATTTCATTTTTTATTTTTAAAATTAGTAAGTACTTATCTACCTGTCAAAGTAGAGAAAAAGACTGATTGCTTAAAACAAAGAGGTTTACACAGAGTAAACCTTAAAAATTATATGTTTTGTTAATTTGTGTTAGTTTATTTTGAATGTTAATTTGAAATATATTATATGTTTTGTTAATTTGTGTTAGTTTATTTTGAATGTTAATTTGAAATAAAAATAATTTGTGTAAAACTTTTGCAGTTTTTATTTATTATATTTATTAAACATAACGAACGAAGCTATACGAATCTATGCCTTGCTTATTCCTTTAATATTCCTTGAGAACCGATGACTACAGAAATTTCTACCTACATTTTGCAACACGTATTATGCTACACGTACATTGCAGACGTGTATTATGAGTCAAATTTCACCCGAGCGAAGCCGGGTTTTCCACTAGTATATATATATTCTCAAAATCAATTTACGATTGCTAGTTCATTTTGACAGTGCATGTACTTTCCGAAAGTTTCAATGTGACTTTGCCACATTGTGTTTCTCCAGAGAAAAAACATCGGATTGGACAATGCTGCTTCATATGTTGCACAGGTCATCGAAGTTTTAAAACACAAAGAATACATTCAGAAGATGAATTCGCGTCAATAATCCATGATGCTTCCAACACCTTAGAAGCATTTGCTGTATAATTAAACGTTCCTCGATTAGCAAATGGACAAACCCAACGGGTCAATACTCCAGCTTCAAATGCAATGTATTATTGGAGAAAAGTAAGTTTCATTCCATTTTCAGACTTTATTATATCTGATTTAACCGAAAGATTCTCAGAAAAAATGTTAAAATGTTTTTCTTCAAATGAGTTGATTTCCATAAATTTGTTGCAATTGACAGACTACAATACCCTTAAAGAAAAGATGACCTTAATATGTAATCAGTTTTCTGGCTTAATTGATACAGTTGAAGGTGAGAGTATAAAATTGTTGGGCGAACTACAAATACACTGCGCAAAAAAATTAACGCACATCATGGAAATCTCAAATTTATTCTACAACTGAAGTTGTTCTCAATGATAATTATTTTTATCAGAATTATGCATGCATGTTATCCACTTTCAACGTTTTTCTTCAATACAGATGTTTTTCCCAGCAGGAATAAAAGAAGATATTATCAGATTTTGAATGTATTGGCTCCATTCTGAAATCAGTTGTTCTCGATCAATTCTAATGATCAATAGTTTTTCTTTCGTTTGATTTTCTACACTCGATCGCTATGCAACGCGAAACACGCAATTTGACCCAAGAGGAATGTACCCAAGCGGTAGTTTTGCGAGAAGAAGGGTGGAGATAAACAAGAATCGCAGAAAGGTTTGGAGTTTCCCATACAAGTGTGTCCAGAATGTTGCGACGATTCAGGGAGACAGGTATGAATGTCCGAAGACCAGAACAGGGTAGACCACGGGTAACAACTGCCATTCAAGAACTTTACTTGAGAGTTTCTTCGTTGAGACAACGTTTTGCAACCGCTCACCTTCTTCAAAATCAGCTTGATCTAAAAACGCGGGAAGTCTTCTACTTAGTTATTATCATTTTATAATAAAATAATATTTCATTTATAATGGAGATTCAAGAAAATTTGGCCCAATGCCAATAATGTGGATTCATCATCCAAGAAAAAAACGTGACGAAACATATTCAAGAGGTTCACCAAGCATCAGGTAAAATAAACTTGAAACTTAAATGAATAATTTAATTTTTCATACTTTATATTATGTTCTTTTGAATAGATCCCGTTGACGAAAACAACAGGTATTCTTTAGAAGAATTTGGTGTCGAAGGTATGTGTATTTTACAATAGTATTATAATATACCTGCGATGTACACTCTGTATAAAAAGTACCCGGAAAATGTTATTTAAATGAACCGCCGAAAAGGAATCGGTAATTTTTTTAAGTTGGTAGGACCTTCCTTTATTACTAAGCCAAATTTGAGCGCAATCTGTCAAGTAGTGCGTTTACAACAGCTGTCAGTATCAGTCGACCTCAAAAGTGCTCTGCGAAATTTACAATGGAAAAAATAGTTGATCAAAGAGTTTGCCTCACATTATGTCTTGCAAACGAATTTTCTTGTGCCGATTCATTGAAAATGTTAAAAAAAGCCTTTGGTGATAATTGTATGTCAAAAACACAAGCATACGATTGGTACAAATCATTCAAAGACGGTCGTGAAGTGGTCGAAGATTTGCCCCGTTCTCGACGGCCTTCAACGTCAACAACCGACGATAACATCATCCAAATCAAGAAAGACCCCGCACATTTTGTACGGGAATTGGCTCCCGGTGGATTTGGCTGAAAATTTGATATGATGTTCTACTAATCCTTTTGATCAAATGTCTCCATAGTCACGAAGCTGAAAAATGCATACTTCTAGGAGTTTTTAGCGATTTTTTGTATCCATTATGGATTACGTATTATGGGAATGGGCTCCCGGTGGATTTGGATGAAAATTTGATATGATGTTCTACTAATTCTTCTGATCAAATGTCTCCACAGTCACGAAGCTGAAAAATGCATACTTCTATTAGTTTTTAGCGATTTTTTGTATCCATTATGGCTTACGTATTACCGTTCACACAGAAATGTTTGAAAATATTTCGAATTGACAGAATCTGCTTTCAATAATCACGATATATTCTCAAACATTTCTGTGTGAACGGTAATACGTTAGCCATAATGGATACAAAAATCGCTAAAAACTCCTAGAAGTATGCATTTTTCAGCTTCGTGACTGTTTAGACATTTGATCAGAAGGATTAGTAGAACATCATATCAAATTTTCAGCTAAATCCACCGGGAGCCAATTCTCATACAAAATGTGCGGGGTCCTTTGTGCTCGAAAATCGTCATTTAAGTGTTAGATAGTTGGCTCGAGAGTTAAGGATTGATAAAATGACCGTTCATAACATTTTGACTAATGTTTTGTGTATGAAACGCGTCGCCGCAAAACTCGTTCCAAAAGAGCTGAATTTTTTGCAAAAAGAGCATCGAAAGCAGGTCTCTGAAGACATGGTTTCTCGAACTGCTAGTGATCCAAATTTCATGAAACGAATCATAACTGGCGATGAGACATGGGTCTATGAGTATGACACGTTAACAGCTCAACAATCGACCGAATGGCGCCTACCAAACGAGCCGAATCCGAAAAAACCACGAGAATTGAAGGCCATACCTTTGGCGGCGTATGAGCGGTGCATGGAAAGTGGTTTCGCCGATATCATAGTTGTATTGTAAGCAATGGGGACTATTTTGAAGGAGACAAAATAAATATTGATGATTAAATTTAAATTTATTTGTTTTTTTTAACAATTGGGTTTTTCGTAATTATTGATTATGCACCTATTTCTGTTCCACCATCAGATCTCCCTCAGAGTGTTTTCTTCGAAAATAGAGGAGAATTAGAGGATGATACTATCCAAGGTGATGGAACTGCAATTAATAATAATAACAATGGTAACTAGCTTTCACATTTTGTGATTATTGAAGGAGTGATATCATGCATAATTCATAATATTCATAATATTTATTGCATTCATCAAATTAATATAAAGAAAATTGTTTCAGAGTCTGGAAAGGTCTACTGGACCACGCCTCAAGTGAGGCTTTCAATAGAGTTATATTACGAAAACAAATCAAAATTTGAAGATAAGAAAACGAGAAATAAAAAGGTGTGGAAGACGATAAGTGACGAATAAAACAGGACTGGTGGATATAATTTTACGGCAGAAATATGAAAATAAATTTAAAAACCTCAAAAAAAATACAGAAAAATATGCGATGATGAGAATAAAACAGGAAAAGCTGCAATGTCGTGGCCGTACTTCAAAGAAATGGATGCAATATTCGCCAAAGACCCAGATGTGCACCCCATCTCAACATGCAGCAACCTTGAAGGACCGCTGCAAGTTGTGCTCATCCTATAATCCCAAACGTTACTCACTGGTAAATATCTACAAAAATTGAAAGAGGCAATAGTAAAGCCAGTGTTTAAAAAAAGAAAAAAGGCAGATTTTGATAATTACAGACCTGTGTCGCTTCTCTCAAACATAAATAAAATTTTTGAACGTATTATTTTCGATAAATTTATACAATTCCTGGAAAAGAAAAACATAATAAATGAACAACAATATGGTTTTAGAAAGGGAAAATCAACTATTAATGCAGTCTACCAAACGCTCACCACTATCATTAAATCTCTCAATACAAACCAAACTACCGCAGCGCTTTTTATGGATATGTCCAAGGCGTTTGACAGAGTAGATCATGAAATATTGCTGGCTAAATTGGAAAAAAATGGCATAAGAGGAATTGCATTAGAACTTATTAAATCTTATCTAACTGGTAGAACACACAGAGTAATGAGCAGAGGAAAAGACGGACACATGAAGATATCTGAATCGTGTAATATAGAAGTAGGTGTCCCACAGGGTTCCATATTGGGACCGTTGCTCTATATTATTTATACCAACGACCTAGTATCTTTAACACAAAGTGAAATCGTAATGTTTGCAGATGATACGTCTATAATAATAATATGTAGAACACCTGATGGAGCTATGTGTGAGGGGTTGCTGCAGAGAGAACTGGAGAAATTGGCTGAGTGGTTTGATAAACACCAATTAGTACTGAATATCAAAAAGACCAAACTCATAATATTCAGAAAGAAGAATGAAAGTATAAATATTTGTCATCAGAGAGAGAAAATTGAAGAAGTTAAAAGTTTGTCGTTCTTGGGAATTCAGATCGATCAAAATCTCAATTGGAAAGAACATATAGATAAAATATCAACTGGTATCGCCAAAAATTGTTATGCCCTTAGATTAGTTAGCAAGACAATTGGTTTGGATGCTGCTCTGGCAGTATATCACTCATATGTACAAGCGAAAATTAGATATGGAATAATTTTTTGGGCTAGATCTCCTGAAACTGATAGAATATTCATACTGCAGAAAAAATGCATAAGAACTATTTTTGGGATGAATCATATGGAATCTTGTAGGCCTATGTTCAAAAAGTATGGAATATTAACACTGTATAGTTTATTCATATATGAGTCAATAGTGTTTGTGATTGATAATTTTGGACAGTTGAGCTATATGAAATTTGATCATGATTATAACACCAGAGGAAAAAACTTTATATTTGAAAAGAAACCAAATTTTACTTATCTACAGAATAATGTAACATATAGCTTATTAAAATTGTGGAATACATTGCCTGAAAGTTTCAAGAATAAACCAAGTCGAGTTCAAAAATCCATACTTAAGAAATTTTTGATTGAAAAAGCATATTATAGTGTAGAACACTTTTTAAATGATAAAAATTTTGAAGAATTATGTTAGTTTTATGCATGTAAATTATATATTTTTTTGTTTGACATGATCTACACCTGTACGATACTTTGATTGATTGATCGATCTGTCTATCTATCTATAGATGAAGAAAATTTGAGGAGATTGCAGACATCCCAAAATATAGAGGTATTTTAGTCTCTCAGAACCTCATAACAAAATATTTGAAAATTCTAATTATGTAGATGTAACTTTTATATTTTTACCTACAGATTAATAGGTGCTTCCACAGAAGAACCAGAATGGTTCAAAAAATTCCGGGAAGATTGCCAGAAGCGTCATGACGAAAAGATGATAAGGCAAGATAGATTTTGGAGGCCATTGAAAAATTGGTCAATCAATGATTTGTGCGTTATTCAATTTTTTCATTTTTATATATTCAGAGGATTATTTCAAGATTTCTAGTTTCTGTGATATACATGTTTTGATACTTTAAGTTCCTATCACAACATACTTTCTATTTTAGTTTTTTACATTTTTAGAGTAATATTTTCAAATTTGTGATATTAAAATATTTTTTCAGTTGTGTCAACAGAATATTCATTTAGTTTAGTTATTACTTGTTATTTTTTTCAGTTTTGTTATCACTTGTTATATTCAATAAATGAATTTTAATCTTCACCATTGTCCATGTCATTTGGGAGGCACAGGGTTCTAGGTTGTGATTCACTGAACACTGGATGGATGGGCAAGAAATTCAGTTTTTGAAAATCTCAAAATATAATGTTATATCAAATTTCTCCAGGGAACAGTATATCCATGGGGGAACATGCATCTTAATCAGGGATAATATTCATGATTTTGAAGACCTTCCTGACATCACCAATTCAACCCTTTAGTGCCCTACGGTACTCGAAAGTACCACAGCAACTAATCGGCTGTATTTCGAAGTGTTCCTTAGTTCTGCGCTGCAAGCTTGTAGGTATCGACGAGTACTATGTGTTTTTCCCCACCGTCAAATGCCCCTGCTGATACATCGCTCGTTTGGCGCTCTTTCAGCCAGTGTTGCCAACTGTAACGATTATTCGTCAAAGTGACGATTTTTCATGGTTAAAATTTGCCAATGAAGAATTGACGAAGAATTTGCCCTTGTGAAGATTTTTTTTGGAAGTGCTCAGAGTGGATATTAATAAAATTCTTGTCCTAAAATTGTTTTCTGGTTCATGTCAATACTAAGCTCTTGTCTCCCTACTCTCTGCTCACAATGACATTAGTTGACAATTGACACTATTGAGGAGAATGACACCATAGAAATACAAACGATGACATGACACTGACTAGCGAAGTGATAACTGAGAAGCTAGATTAGGTTATGTGAATAGGTTATAAATGTTAAATGGCATAGATTACAGAAACATGTTGTTTCTGTAATCTGTCTTCAACTCAAGCCATGTACAGTAAGAGCGGCAACGCTGTCTGGGAGCCCTAGTTCTATTGGCCACTGTGATCTCGTGACCCGAAATGCATCGGGTAGGTCGAGGGTTAGGTCGGAGTTTAAGATCCTAGGCTAAGTTGCACCTGTTACCGGTTTTGTGTACCGCGTGTTAATAAAGTTCATCTGAGTGTTTAAAATATTGTGATATTGATCAGTTTTAAGTGTGATTCACTATCAATTCTGTGAATTAGTGCGTTAATTTACATAGTGATCTGGGGCCTATTGCACCAAACACTTTGCAACTTTTCACTTTGCACTTTTCACTTTTCAAATGAATTAAGTTGTACAAAACGCATTCAAAATTGAAAAATACAATGTGAAAAGTCAAGTGCATAGTGAAAAGTATACCGTAGAAATCAAATTTTGGGTGAAATGTTGTGCAACATAACTAATTTTCACTTTTGAAATTTGTCAGAATGCGAAGTGCAAAGTGAAAAGTTGCAAAGTATTTTGGTGCAATAGGCCCCTGGTACAAAGTTTCCGACTATTCCTGTCTCCCTATAAAAACATTGAAAATGCCTCGTCGCTGTTGTGTTACAGGTTGTAAGTCCAATTACGACTCACAAAATAGGTATGTCTCTATTTTTAAATTTCCTAAGGAACCTGATTCAAGAATGAAATGGATCTCCGCTATACCTCGTAAAAATTGGTCACCTTCCCAAAATTCAGCTGTTTGTTCAGTTCATTTCCAAGAGAATGAAATAACAAGATACGATGTATTCAAACTTAAAGATGGCACGATTGGAAAGAACCTCCTCAGATATCCAAAATTAAATAAAAATGCAGTTCCATCAATTTTTCCAAATTTGCCTGCATATCTTTCTAAACCTTCTGTTTCTGCAAGAAAAACTCCCGATGAAAGGCGTCAAAATTATATTGATTCGCATAATGAAATTGTTCACCAATTTGAGACTGCAGACATTATTCAAAATTTCGATCAATTGTTAAATGAATATTCTAATAAATTAGAACTTGTAAATTGGATAGTTCACAAAGCGGAAAATAACATTTATTTCTATCAGTTGAAAGTTCAGGAAAATCAGGATTCGCTTCTGCTTGAAACTCAAATTTCAATTAATGAGAATATGATTGTTCAAGTTTTTCTGGGTAAAAACAAGTT
Source organism: Propylea japonica (assembly GCA_013421045.1). Taxonomy (NCBI): domain Eukaryota; kingdom Metazoa; phylum Arthropoda; class Insecta; order Coleoptera; family Coccinellidae; genus Propylea; species Propylea japonica. The sequence goes on from CM024240.1 coordinate 37,724,049, forward strand.
GAATTTCAATGATCCTAAGTGGATTCTTCCTTTTGATTTGAAATTGAGCAGATGGTCACAACTAGAGAACATTTTGGCAAGATACAAAGAAAACTTTAGAAGTGATACCGAAATATTTTTTGAATCATTTAATTATCTCATGGAGAAAAGTTTAAAATATTTGGACCTAGCATTAACTGTATCGTGTGAAAAGAATTTACCGCATTCAAAAAATCTCGAAATTTTAATCGATCAGTTGAGACAGATCACTCTAAAGAAAAATAGATATTCTTCATCAACCATTATTATGGCTTTTCTGATTCATACAACTTCCCACTCCACGTATGAACTTCTGAGAGGTTTTTTCATTTTACCTAATAAGAGATATTTACAGAGAATATCTTCTGGCCTTAATGTTTCTCCAAATAATGATATCCATAACAATAATTATATATCAAATATATCCTCAAATTTAACGCCTAGGGAAAAAGTTGTTGTTCTTTTGATAGACGAAATTTATATAACACCAAGATTGGACTATCGCTCCAAAAATTTGATTGGTTACGCTGCCAACAGAGATAGTTTGGCAAAAACTGTTTTGGCATTTATGATATCTTCAGCTTTTGGGAATTTTCATGAAATTGACCAAATGACCAAATTCAGAAATGTGGGTTTGAAATTTTATGCATAATAACAGATAATTGTAGAATAAACCAAACAATGTTTAAGAAATTGTCCAATTCAAATTTTATTCCCAATCCTTCAAAAACTGGCAAAACTATATTCTTGTCTTATGATTTTGTTCATGTTATGAAAAATATTCGAAACAACTGGTTCAATTTAAAAAATTTAGATAAAACATTTGTTTATCCTGATTTTGAAACGGGTCTTATCAAATATGCCAAACTAAGTGATGTCAGAAAAGTTTACGAAGCTGAAAAAAATTCAATAATTAAGAAAGCATTCAAATTGAATTTCAAAACTTTATTCCCAAATAGCTTCTAAAGGCAAAAAGTTTCACTAGTTGACAATTTATTTCACGATACCACAATAGCTGCTTTGAAAGATTTTGGGTTTAACGACACTGCAGACTTCCTGCAGTTGATCAGAAATTGGTGGGATATTGTTAATAATACCAGTGTCATAAAGGGGATCGTTAGGAGAAATGAATTTTCTAAACCGATTTCGAAGGAAGATGATGATTATAGAGTTAAGTTTTTGGAGAAATTTGTTGTGTGGATAAATAAATGGCATGATTAAGATTCAAACGGTCATCTCACAAATGATACTTACAAGGCTTTCGTGCAGAGTACTTCTACACTTTTGGATGTAATTAGGTATAGTTTCACAAATTATGACATTGAATATTTTTTACCGGGTAAATTCACCACCGAAAAACTTGAAAAGCGTTTTGGCAATTACAGACTTTTAAATGGTTGTAATTATAATGTATCATTGGATGCAGTTTTGAATGCGGAAAAGAAAATTAGAGTAAAGAGAATATTCAAATGCAATAGATCAACTTTTTCCCTAAACGATATAAAAAAAAATTTTTCTTTAGAAATGAATGACTCGTGTAGTTTTACTTTTGATGAGGACACATTAAATATCGATAAATTCAGTGAAATATTTAATTCTAATTATTTAATCGAGTGTTCTGTAGATGAATCGGCCTCAATTTATATTGCAGGATATGGCTCCCATAGTGCTTCCAAAAAATTAGATTGCAATATTTGCTTGTCCCTGGTTGTAGAAGAGAAAGGAAGTTCCGTAGACAATGAATATTTTGATAGTTTGCAGAGAGGGGGTCTATCAATTCCAACTATTCATGTCAGAATAATTTTTCTTCATATGTGTGCTATTTTCGAGGTAATTTTAAATGATAGTTCCTTAGAATCGAACTTTTTAAGAGCGGTTGATCAAAAATATATTCTCTCAAAATTAACGTTTCTGAGTATTCAGACAGAATACGCTTTTGAAGAATTTCAAAATACTTGTTTATGTGGAAAGGACTATAAGAAAATTTTATTTCATTTGCTGTCAGTGTTTGCGAATATAATATTAAATGATAATAGAAAAGAGAAAACCAACTCTAACATTGAATCCAAAAAGACCGATTCACCCTCGGATTCATCTAAACACCTCCCGAAAAAAAGAAAATTACAAACCCTCCAGATAGTATGAACATCGAGAGAACAGAGATAAATCATTTTATTTATTTATCAACTAGATAAGAGTTTATGTTTCGTTATTTTTATTTGCACAGAATATCTATATTATTTTATCTATTTATCAACTACAGAGTTTATGTTTTGTTATTTTTATTTCTGGTTGAATACCATTGTTTTTGGGAAAATAGGGCTACTGGCGAACTACCCATTAACAAGTAACGCTTCACGGTAGTACCTCCTGGGTGTTGTGGAAACTACCTCTTCTAATAATTCAAAACAAAAAATAAACTGAATTTTCTCCCCAACAATAGTACTTTTCGAATTATTTCGTGTATTTTGCAACAAATATAATAAACTGAGGATGTGGACATAAGGAGTCCGCGTCGAACTAACATCGGATTGACGACAGAGCATAGGACTCCCTGAATCAACGTAAGCGACGTTGCCTTTCTCTGTGCACGGCTTGAGTTGAAGACGGCTGTGGTTTTTCCCCACTGTCAAATGCCCCTGCTGATACATCGCGCGTTTGGCGCTCTTTCAGCCAGTGTTGCCAACTGTGACGATTTTTCGTCAAAGTGACGATTTTTCATGGTTAAAATTTGCCAATGAAGAATTGACGAAGAATTTGCCCTTGGGAATTTTTTTTTTGGAAGTGCTCAGAGTGGATATTAATAAAATTCTTGTCCTAAAATTGTTTTCTGGTTCATGTCAATACTAAGCTCTTGTCTCCCTACTCTCTGCTCACAATGACATTAGTTGACAATTGACACTATTGAGGAGAATGACACCATAGAAATACAAACGATGACATGACACTGACTAGTGAAGTGAGAACTGAGAAGCTAGATTAGGTTATGTGAATAGGTTATAAATGTTAAATGGCATAGATTACAGAAACATGTTGTTTCTGTAATCTGTGCCCTATTCAAATTTTACATTTCAGAGGTTGGAGTTACTACGAAACAAAATGTAAGAATTCTCAAATCAATTAGTTCAATAGTACAGAAGTTTTCTAATTGTAGGGGTGATGAGATCCCAATTTCAAATAGAGATAGTTATGATTTCGAAAGCGACGTATCCATGGAGGCTCCGGGTCCATCGAAACAAAAAAAAAGATGTGTACGTACTCCAAATTATAAGACCAGATTATTTGGACCAAGAATATTTAGAAGTGAATGGCTAAATGATCCCAAATACTCTAGTTGGCTGAAAAAATCCAAAGATGATTTAGATAAATTTACATGTGAAGCGTGCGGACTGAAGTTGAATTTAACTGGTGGTAAAAGTTATTTGGATAGGCATATGGCAACAGAAAAACACATAAAAAACGCAGGTGCTAAAAAAATACAATGTCAGCCTCAGATTTATTTAAAAAAAAACTCCGAATCAAAGCTAAGTCAACAAAAAGTGGCTGAAGCAGAAATAAAATTATCATTGTTCTTTGCGTCACATAATATTGCAATTGATATTGTGGATGATTTGGTTGATCTTCTACAAGACATTGGTAAGGATCCGAATGTTGTCAAGGATATAAAATTGGGAGGAACGAAATTTACGAACATTATTGAAAATGTGTTATGTGCCAAGGAAACTAATGATCTTGTGGACATTTTGAGGAATAACTATTTCAGCATTCTTGTGGATGAGAGTACAGACATAGTGGTTCAAAAATTTTTATGTGTTCTGGTGAGATTTATTTGTCTAGTAACTAAAATTGTAAAGACTGAACTTTTAGAAATGGTCAAATTAGATGCAAAGCTTGTGACAAGTGAAAAACTATATCAGCATTTTTCTAAAACACTTACCGGTAAAGGTATTCCATTGAGTAATATTATCGGGTTAGCCAGCGATGGGGCAAATGTCATGCTGGGGGATCAAAATTCTTTCAAAACAAGATTATTATCTGACTGCACTGTACTTGTAGTGCTCAAATGCATTTGCAATAGTGCTGCTCTAATTGCTAATAAGGCATGCAAACAACTACCACGAACACCAGAAGATTTCATTCGTTCTGTTGCAACCTATATTAGTGGAAGTGCTAAAATATGTACAGAGTTACTTGAATTTCAAGAGTATTTTGATGCTGAGAAATTAAAAGTTTTAAACTTATTAGGTACCAGCGTTTGTCAATGTATCAATGTGTTGAACGGTTTTTGAGAATTTGGGACATATTAAAATCATATTTTCAGGTTGTACTTGTTGAGGATAGGTTAAAACAGCCAGATTTCATGGTTCAATCATTAAATGATGAAACTAAACCTTATGATTATTTTTTGAAATATGTGTTAAATTATATAAATGAGTTCAACGCTCTCTTTCAGGGTAGAAATATATTAGTTGGTGATTTGGCAAAAGAAAGTAGAAGGCTTTTTAAGAAAACCGGTCAAAATTTTCTGAGTAACTTAGACTTTAATATGAATGTCCTCAATCCTCACAGTTTATTGCCATTGGAAAAAATTTACTTGGGTCCGGAGTGTGAAAATCACTTGAAGACAGTAAAACTGTAAAAAAAACTGTAAAAATCCTGAGAGACAACTCTTAGTGAAATTCAAAAACGGTTACCATTGACAAATTTTTTCAGGAATTATATTTCATTAATGTAAGGGAGGCATTGAGTGAAAACAGGACAGCTTTATCCATTGGTGCTGTATGCGACATATTTTCTCCTTTGTTAAAATTAAAAAAACATTACAGCTTCCGATATAGAAAGTGAATGGAGAAATTTGCCTAAGTATCCATTTTGATGAGGTTGAAAAAAATAAAATTATTGACATGTCAGTTGATGAATTCTGGGAATTTTTATCCAACATTACTTATTTTAATGGTCAATATTTATTTAAAAATTTAGCTCATTTGGCTAAATTAGTTCTCACTCTGCCTCATTCTAATGCAGAGGCTGAGCGTATATTTTCTATTATGAACGATGTAAAATCAAAAAAAAAAGAAATAGAATGGGACAAGATCTTTTGAATTCTATATGTGTATTAAGATCAAAGCTGGTTTTAACTGAGATAAAAAGCATAAGTGAGTATAAAGTAACAGAGCAGCACATTAATCTGATGAAAAGTGATATGTTATATAAACATAAGAGATAAAACCTTTGGATAATTGCTCTCATTTCTCTTTCTTTTTCTATGTGCAATATTTTACCAAAGGATTTGGCTATTAAGTTTTAAGCTCAAATGTTGTTGATACAAGAAATTGACTTTTATTTCTCGTTAGAATTCAAATAAAAAATAAAGTGTCTTGTTTTTTATTTATTAGATGTTTGAAAATCAGTTTTTTTAAACAGTTTGTTGCAAATTTTTAATATTTGTGTCGAATTTTAATATTCGATCTGAAGAAATTTTCCAGTTAGAGGTTGGCAACACTGTTTTCAGCCAGTATGGCCGAACGCTTACGTTGGGCTTCGTGCACGTCTGAAATAAAAGTTCAGATCCTCAGAAATATTACTTATTGTGCTTCAAATAATATAATTTGATATAGTGTGTGTTAATTTTATATAAATATATAATATAATTAATTGATATATGAATTGGATGATTAGTTTCAAACTAACCCCATTTTGCAGACACCTCAAAAGTACCGTCAGGAATTATGGATCCAATAAATAAAACTTGTTGGGATAAGAGACCTCTTACTGAAGAGGAATTGCAGCTAATAGACGACACCTTTGCTTTTGAAGATTTACCTCTAGACAACAATGCACTGATCAGCGATGAAGAAGATGTGGAAAACGAAGACGGAGACAACGAAACTAATTTTCCATCCACATTTATTGACGTTCAAAATCCACAGTCGTTTATTCATCCTATTCCATCTACCTCAAGTGGCAGTTTAAAAAATACAGCAGTAAGGGCGGTTGACGAAAATGAAAATTTACAACCGGAGTTGAATAATGACGAAAATATCATTTTGGGAAAAACTGAAAATTCGATAGGAATTAATTCCAGAAACACGCGGTCGAAACAGATTTTAGAAGAGATTGTTGAAAATTTTTTTTTGGAACAAACCGATAATATCATGGTCAAAGGAAGAAGTACTTTGAAGCAATACAATCGACAAAAACCTATCAAAAGAGGTTATAAGCTTTGGTGTATTGCGGATGAAAATGGTTTCATTTCAACATTTGAGGTATATCAAGGAAAAAATGAGAATTTAGAAATTAATTTCAGGAATTTGGGCTTGGAGCACGAGTCGTTTTATCGCTTAGTAAATACTTTTGGAATAAGAATAAAATAATATATGCCGATAACTACTTCACAACCATAAAACTTATGGAAACACTGAAATTACATAACACTTTAGCATGCGGTACAATTCGCAGTAATAGAAAAGGATTTCCAACAAGACTTATTGAGGGCAAGTCTATGAGAAGAGGAGGTTATGATTGTAGATTGTAGACAACAGAATTGTAGTTGTAGACAACAGAATTGTATATTTTGCATCGAATTTTCAAGGTTCTGAAAAATCTGAAGTCAAAAGAACTCAGAAGGATGGTTCACGTGTTGAAATAAAATGCCCATTAGTTGTCAAAGATAATGCATACATTATTTATTGTATGCAATTCGAAAAAATATCCACTTTAGAATTCAGAAGATCAAGATCAAGATCAAGATTAGTCTTGGATTCATTGCCATGAACAATGATCGTCGCAGAAAAACTGAATTGAAACCAATAGCAAAACGTCGAAGATATAATAATTATAGTGTAGCTGAAGATATCAGATCGTCCTCTCATATCTCGAAAAGAAAGAATGACTTCTGATTATGTCGAAGAGTGGATTTGTCTGGAACATTGGAATTTTGTGCAGGAGTCTGAGATGAAACTGAGGAAGATATATTAATAAAATGTTTATTGAACGCATCTGTGAGCTTTTGTGGTTCGTCCGATGTAAATATTTGTGGTGTATTTTTATTCGTTTTGCCTGTCACATGATTGATCATATTCCATACCATCTTTGATTTATTTTTAGAGTTATTGATTTTATTACTTAGGAATTGCTTTTTATTCAATTTGATAGTATTAATAAATATTTCGACCACTTATCAGGAAGTCTAAAAGATGTTCAACCAAACGCGATAGTAAATTACGACGAGACAAATTTTACAGACGATCCCGGCCGCGTAAAAGTGATCGTTCGTAGAAATTCTAAAAGAGCGGAGAAGGTAATGGATACATCTAAAGCAGCTACTTCCGTCATGTTCGCTTGTTCAGCTTCAGGATTTATGCTTCCGGTCTACATAGTCTATAAAGCAGACCACTTATGGAGCACTTGGACGGAATCAGGACCAACCGGAGCCAGATATAATCGCTCCCGTACTGGATGGTTCGACACCAATATTTTTGAAGATTGGTTCAACAACGTAGTATTGCCATATTTTCGATCTTTGCCACCGGATCCTAAAGTTCTGATTGGAGATAATTTAACAAGCCACATTTCGGCCAATGTTATTTCGAAATGTACGGAGAATAACATTCGTTTTAGCTGTTGAAGCAGGTAAAAGCATTTCGCAGGAAGACCTAGCGCAATCAGTCCCATTAAAGCCAAATGAAAATAAAAACTCAAAGAAAAAATCAGCCGCAAGGTTATCATCTTCTTCTGAAAGTGACGTGGATGAAGAAGATTTAACCGTTGACAACGACATGGATCTGGACCCAGAAACGTTTTCCGATTTAGAAGGAAACATGTGGTGGAACCACAAGCGCTCGACAGCGTATCGATCCCGACATCGAAGTCGGGTACGTCACTGTCGAGTCGAAGAGAATTCGGTACCAACAATACTCGAGAAGGATATCTCGACTAGCGCTCGGCTAAGTTCGTTATCTCGACAAGGAAATATCGTCTGTCCCAAAAACGTTGACTGATATCTGTCACTTTTTGAGGTTTTGTTGATTGTTTACAGCAATTAGTGCTGCTGGGAATTTCGAATATCAAAGTTTAAAAGAGGGAAATTTGTCATGGCAATAAAATTTCATTGCCGTTAAGGCCCAAATTTGTATAATCGTTGAAAAATCCTTAAAGTATTGGTTGAGCCGGTTGAGGAATTATGTGTTTCAGTCTTTTTGTATACAAAACTACAATAAAAATCATTTTTCCAAAAACTTTTATTCGATTTTCATAAAATCTCAGTATCTCACCAATAAAAAGAATTTGTATTTAGAAGCGTAGCCATTGAATATACCTTTCCTAGTCCTTATCCCTTTGTACCTGCAGAGATCCCATTTGGGAGGTGTTTATATTACAAGTGTTAGGCAAATGAACCTGTTGTTACCTAGCCATGTTGTTTGTCGGTGCAAAACGATCCTGGAAAAACCCAAGCACGGTTTGGTATACGGATACGCATAAAGTTTCTTCCACTGTAGGGTAATTCTGGGTATTCGCAAAATTGGGTTTTTCCATTTTGGAACTACCCTCAGACAAAGCTCAGGTGGGGCGCGCATTTTATTCTTTAAGTAGAAAGTAATGCAAATATAGATCAGTCGAAGTTTGAAGGGTGAAAATTTCTGATAAGTATAAGAACATTTGGTGTATTACATTGCTCCTCCATTTTTTTTATTTTGAAAATGAAGAGCAATAAAATTTAAGTTTAGTTAGTTTAGTTCAAACCAAAATTATGCAACTGATCGGAATCTACCGATTTTTGACGACGAAATCTACCGATCACATAAAAGTTGGAGTGGCAGCACTGGCAGCAGTTCAATGAAAAAACTTTTATACAACTTACACGAGTGTTGTCGGCAAACTGATTGTACCCGACAGTGGACGTGTCGATAAAATCGACAAAAGAGACCTTGTTGATCGCACGTGGTACCGATTTTACCCGACTCGTCTTGAAGAAGGGTCGTCGGAAGGAGGGGTAAAGGGATTACTGTCGAGTCGAGCGCTTGTGGTTCCACTGATGGACACCGATGAAATTAATAATACGTTACCTATACAAAATTCTTCTGTCTTGACAGATTTTAAACCGGGAGATTTTATTTACGTTGACTTAAAAACTGAAGCTGGTACCAATAAGCAATATGTAGCAAAAATAATAAACTGCGAAAATGGCCCTTATCTATGCACATTCCTCAGGTTAAGTGATAAAATACCTGATGCCTATATTTTTCCCTTGGTAGAAGATATCGGACTTGTGGAGCAAAAGGAAATTAAACAAAAACTGTAGAATTATGAAATATTACGCCGAGGGCAGTTAAAATTTAAGGATAAATTTTAATTAGTTTGTATTATTAAGTATCAATCAGATTTGATTTCATTATTTTTGTGTAGTTTCTACTAGGTATCCCAAAGAATGTTCATTTTAAGTTATTTTGTTAATGTAGCATGTTTTGTTTTTTAATTTTTATAATAAATATGGGATGAAGATATATTTTTTTTTGTAAAACAATAAAAAAATATGTTTTTTTTTGTTTGACCTGTAAAATCAGTTGCGACTTTCATGTCGCCTCAATTGCGCCCCTACTAGCAATTAGAATGTAAAATAAAGGCAAATTTCAAGTCGCCCCATAGTGGGGCGACTTTTTTCTCGGGAGTGGAGAGGGGTTCAACTTTTTTAATTGTTGTTTCCGATAGCCACAACCCCAAAGTAATCTAAAATAATTTTTGTTTGAGTCAGATCGGCAAATAAGGGGCAATAGGTTGTCGGACATTCGAAAAAGTGTATCAAGTCGCCCCGCTTTACGGTATTAACCCTTTACAGTTTGTATATATATGAGTCTCTAATGTTTGTCATCAATAATCCTAATGAATTCGAAAATATAGAACATCCCACCAGAGGGAAAAATTGTTCAATTGAGGATAAGCCAAACTTATCATACTTGCAGAAAAATGTTATATATAGTTTGTTGTCAATATGGAATAATTTACCTGAAAAATTCAAAAATCGATCTCTCAGTGTACAAAAAAGTAGTCTTGAAAGTTTTCTTGTAAAGAAATGCTATTATAGCTTAAACTAGTTTCTAAATGAAAGAAATTTTGAGAAACTGTAGTTTGTTTTTTTTTTATTCATTTTCCTTTTGTAAATGAATTGTGTTTGACAAGATCAACACCTGTATTGGTTACATAATTGAATAAAGAATAAATGTATCTCTCTCTCTCTCTCTCTAAGAGATATTGAAACAAATTAGTGGCTTGAAAAAATGTATGCAACTATTTGTCTACATATTCCTATCCCTCTTGTTATAAGATGCAGACTCATCTATAATTTGTACATTATCCAACTTGTCAACATCAGCATCAACATCAGTGTCTCTGTTAAACATGCATAAATTGTGTAAAACACAACAGGTTATTATAATATTTGGGATTATTTCGGTTCTATAAGTATTGGCAAATTTTAAAATTCTGAACCTTCCTTTCAGCAGCCTGAATGTTTGTTCAATATGAGCGCGAGTTGCTGAATGAAGGTAATTAAAGCGCCTCTGTTGTTGGGTTAAATGCCCATTGTCCATATAAGGTGTTACAAGGTTCATTGCGTTGGGGTATGCTGAATCACGCAATAAATGATATTCTTCATTTATATCTGGCATTATTCGTCGAAATAATAGAGACATTCTATAAGCCCGTTCAGCATTGACCTCCGCGAACAGACGGACTTTTTAGTCACGTGATCACAGATCGTACAGATTCATCTGTAATATCTACGAATAAACGAACGGTACAGAGCATCTGCCACAGAACATACTGCTCTGTTCTACTTTCATGGATTATGAGATTTCAAAGATCACTATTTTGGGAAATATGCTCATCTTTCAACGATACTTTCACCCTTTTCGTAGCTCTACAGTAAGATCTCAATGATCTCAATTAAATAATTAGGTGCAAAGGCACTGAATGCAAAGGAAACGAGGAATGCCCTTCTGGTCGTTCACTATGGAGATAATTGTACCGAAAGATCCGAATTAATTAATTAATTGCACGAAAAAGAAACGAGAAAGCAATATCTCCTCCTGACCATTCATAACTACGATAGCTATATCGAAAATTTTTATTAATTAATTAGGTTTTTAGTGAATAAATGAAAACAGAAGAATAAAAGTGTTGATACAATATTAGAATTTTTCAATCTATCGGTTGTCAGATAAGGAAATTCAACATAAAACAAGAATATATAAAAAACATAAAACTCAATGGATAAAATCGCTTTGATCAGTCGAAATAGACCGAGCGAAAAGATCGACATCCGATTGCTCAGTTGAAGAGCTCTTGATTACTGCCAATAAATACGTTGAGCTTACTCTGTATATTGTTCAGAAAACAGTAAAAGTTTGAGTTAATATTCTAAAATTAATGGATACATCGGGTTATAAAAGTTATCTTCTGAATATTTGGAGTCCAAGTCTACAGTGAATAATTCCCCATACCCATTCATAACTTTTATTCAAACCAATATTTAATCCACACCGATCTATTAACACAGAATGCGGTACTTTCAATGGGCCAATATTAGTTATAAGAGTCTTGTTTCATAAAAATTCAGTCAGAGTTACTAATGCTCTCTTTTGGAAATCTAAATGTATCAATCAATAAATATTTTCCCCATATTTTTGTACATCAAAATATTTCTTTTCTAATGAAAGTTGCCAAACTCAACGACACATCTTTTTATTTGTAATTCATTACAGCCCATGGAGAAAAATTAGTAGAACATTCACATACCTTGTTTCCTCACAGTTACCGGAGGGCTGACCTAGCCATAACGACCACTTGTTTCCTCATCTTCTACTTCTTCCCGTTTTGTCATTCACTCACACGCACTGCTCCCCACAGAAGCAAGATCTGTAAAGAAAATAGTAATATAATTTGATGGAATCTACAAAATGTTTTATTTAGAGTGTTTACAATTTGTTGAATGACAAATAAGATGCAAATAATAATGACAACTTACTTATTCTTGTGAAATGAACCATAAACCAATAACATTGATTTTCAATATTGTAGCTATAAAAAATAATAACAGTGATGAATGAATCGCTGAAAAGAATAAACAAAGGTATCGATCAATCCTTTAGTTATTCTCCTCTGAAATTTGTTCAAAGTGCAGGTATTGTATCATTTTAATAGTGATTCACATGCTCAATTCACATGATTCTGTTGCTACTGAAAACTAGTTAGTAGTTCTGTAGCTATTTCAGTGTCCTTTTCAAAAAAAATTGGTAAGTTTTCTAATTAATTAATCTTCCGCCTTAGCTCATACCAATTTATTAGTCAGTCTCTTCACAACAATGTCCTAGTCATTAAGTAAGATAAGGGTTGAAGTAATACACATTATTCTTGAGAAAAAGCATATTATAAAAATGTATATTATACTTACAGATGAAGCATATTTTGTTCGGATTACATGGTATCAAAAGGGTCGTCATGAGAACTCTTAATTTTCCTCATTTGGTCAAGTTAGATTTATTGTTGGTTATATAGAAGATATTTCTGCTTCATATTATCATATACTTTTCACATATAATATTGTTCGTCTTCCTCAGATAGTTTCATTAAGTTTTTTCCGTTCTAATTTCGCTTAACATCTATTTTAAATTCATACAGTAAATTTCGCATTAAATTAGTTATCTCATCAGCACGTCCAGTTTGTTTGATCTAGAGAAATTTTACTATTTTACAATCAGTTATTAAGAAGGTAGCAATCTTTACAAAACAGGAACTACTCATTTCGCTCACCATGATCTTCGTTTGTCAGAAACCATCTTGTAGATACTTGATTTGCTTCCTGCGTTAGGTATTCCTCGACTATGTCATAGGTTGATACCATATTGTCTTACTTTTTCCAAAGAATCCCATTTATGTCTAATTGAGTTCTTCTTACTTCTTGACAACATACTTCTGTAAATCCTTAGTTTTCGTTACTCTGTTATTCATTTGGTATGGTATTCTATTCGTAAAACATAATATTTTCGAGAAGTTGATCTTTAGCAGAGGACTCAGGATTCAAATATATAGATAGTTCAAAAATAAATGCTTATTTTGCCTTAAATACTTCAATCTTATGCGGGTAAGAACAAAAACAAACAGAAGACTTTGGTTAGGACCATAGATAAGATATATCCACTTTGCATTATCTATGGCCGGTTTCTGAGGTCGTTTTAACCGCAGTTTATCTATCTGTCAAATTTGACGGATGTGTGACGGATATGTTCAACCATAGAGAAACATATGTATTATAAATTTATAGTTCATTTCAAAATGATTGGCATCTCGGGCGGCTGTGAGAAGTCGAAAATATGTTGGTATCGGTCCGTTCGGTGAATTTCGATTTGCCGATTTTAGGTTGGTGTTGAAAATATCACTGACTTTGACTTTTCCAAATTTGTAAATAATCTAAGAGTTAACCTATTGAAAATATTTCGAATTTATTTGTTAATATCAGTTTATATACTTGATTTAATCGACAAGTGGATTTAAATATCTCTTAAATCTACTTTGATTTGATTACTGAATTGAAAGAGATTCCTCTCATCTTACTGCAAGGGAACGCCAGGCAGTGTATCGGTGTTAGCAGATATTTCTGCTAGTATTAATGGCATTGTGCTCGTTTTTCAGGTAAACGATCATGTACAATGTGTTTTCTGATTAAGTAAGTTTTAAAATTTCAGATTTCTCCTAGAACTGTCCGAAGAATTTCGGAGAAAAAAGTAGAAGGCAAGTTGCTAGAGCCAGAGTTAGCACTGGAAGGAAACCTATTCCACATGATTATACCTTCAAAGAGACATTAAACGACTTTATTTTTTCTAAAATCAAAAACAATGAGTGTATTTGATGGATTTTTACCTGGATGTGATCTAATTCTTGACAGTGGTATCAATGATACGGATTAGCATAAAACAATGAATGGGGAACTATTTCATTAATGGATTACTGAACAATTAATACCTTCTCTGCAGTTATTCGATACAAAGTGTGTCATTATCATGGGTAATGCACCATATCATTCAATCAGAGTTGATTATATACCTACGACTGCTTCTCATAAAAAAGTAATTCGGCAAGGGCTACAAGAACATAAGTTTCCTATAAATGATAAACTTAAAAATACTTGAATCCTTTGTTGGATTTTATAGAAAGTTGAATTGTTAATACAATTTTGATGTTTACTCAAACAGTTATTTTACATGTTATGTTCGCTTCGGAGCACTGCATTCAGAAGATAATTCTAATATGTAAATAAATAGTAAAATGTATAAGTCTATAAGTATTCCACTGTACTTTTAATAATTATTTTCAATGAATCTATGATTGCATATAATATTTCTGTCTCCAACGAGGTCTCCAATTAACAATAAAATTTTTGAATAATGTTCTGAATGAATTTTCTCAATTTTGTACCGAAGCTTATTTTAGTTTTTCACTGTAAATTGTCAGTTTTAAGCAATGTTAAGTGAGTTCCTTACCCATACGATAAGGATTGAAACAAACTTTTAACTTTTGCTTCCTCTGAATTCCAAACACTCAAAGGAACTTAATCAACTTTTATCTAAAATGACACCGACAAGACCTACAAAAGCTAAATTGACAATCGTTTCCAATAAAAGACAAAATATTCACCATTTCTCTATTCTAGACTTAGGGAAAACTGTGTGTCATCTTTTGGGGATCTGAAGAAATAGTACTCAATTAATATAATGGATATGTTAAATCAACAAACACTCAATTATTCATATCAAACCTAACCAAGGCATATGAATGAATGAAATCATTATTTAATCTGTGCAATAGTATATTTTAAAACAAGTATGATTTTCATACAAAAATGATAACATCTTGTGGTCCACATGTTTCACTTTAATTTTAACACCTTTGCCACACACACTCGGTTTATATTTTGGCTATTCAATGAAATATTCCTCTTACTAAAACAGACAGAATCGGTGATAAGTTTATTGAAGTTATACAATGTGGTACAATTAATGTACATACTGAATAAATTCTTTAATTTGTGTTTTTGTCTTATTATGTATGACAAATTGGTCCACACCTTTCAAAGTATCAACAAGTTCTTTTTGTTTCGTTTCACCAGTTTGGCTATCTCAGTTGAATTTGAGTTGAACACACTCATTTTAAGTTATAATTACAAATAAATTTGTCAGAGAAAAGAAAATATATCTTAATTATCTTCAATAGAGTCTCAATCTTCATCGGTGAATTATATGAATGACATCTCATTAAAGTACTTTGATAGTTTATAGTTTTGTTTATTGAGGCACTGAGGCAGCGACATAGTAATAAAACCTGAATCCCATTGATTAAACTGGACTGAAATATAAATGACTGTGTTTATTTTTCATAATATTCACAAGCTTAGGGGCTATACCTATTCTTTCTTCGCTCTTTAGCTGCAAATGATGGTAAATACGAAAATTTGTCAATACAGTGTCAGAAATTATATACTGCTGGTAGGTTTAGAGATTTACACAATCCTAATGGTATTTAAGAATCAGGAACATTCTCAAGCTCAGGAATTTGCTTTGGAAAATAAAATTATTGTATTAAATATATTTCTAGGTTATGTTTATTCATTTCCCTTCTCTGACTGATGAACCCACAGAAATTTTTGGTGACTTTTTAGTAACTAGAAATAAAGCCCCGACTGGACTTTCATGGCTTGCTCTGATGACAATCATTTTGAAACGAACTATATGTTTATGTAACATAAACAAGGATAATACATATGTTTCTCTATGGTTGAATATATTTTATTCAGTGAACTAGAGTTCACTGATTTTATTATTAGAGCCAGAGACTCTCTGTTAGAGCCTTTTTTTATGACAACTGACATAACTGTCATATTATCTGTTGTGGTCATGTGGTGTGACGTTCTAGCAAAGATATTTTACATATATACAATATCTTTGCGTTCTAATAAATATCCTTAAAAGTATTAATAATCTTCTTCTGATTAACCCAAGTTATTACAGAATCCTTAAAAAAGGGTTCCCGAAAAATTCAAGAGCATATTTTTTGATAGTGCATAGTGATGATAGCATTGTATAAGGATATACAATGGTTATAGATTATAAACTTTTATCTGAAGAAGTTAACTCAATTATAATGAATATCGTTGTGTGTGACATACAAGCATTCATGGTCGATGGGTCTTTCTGTGCGAAAGAAATATCGTTTGCAAGTGGAATGAAGATGTCACATTTCATCATATTTAGAACAGAAACATCATTGTTTGAACCTTGAAGTATAGCGACAGAATCATTGACTATTCCAAAGTAGGTGAAGTAATAAACAGTGTTTTACAAGAAAATGACATTGTTTATGTGAATGGACACCAAAAGTGTGATTTTTTGAAAGATCATTTAATGAGTAGAATTATTCAAATATTGAACGTTGAAAACTTCGGATGGGTTCCTCCAAAATTTCCGAAAAAACCCCCCAATGTATCGGCCATATGCTTAAGGAGTGTATGTGCACCGTTAACAATTATTGTGATGAACTTTCTCGATGGGTGTGCAGGTTCCTACCTAAAGTAGAAACGTTAGTTAGCAGACATTTGAAGTGTGAAAATTCAAGTTAAAAAATTATGATATATGGATATGGAGAGTATTTTGTAATATTAATAGGTTTAAGAAACTTAAATGCAAATCGAGGTGTATATATCTTATAAAATGTGATGAACCATAAATGATTTCTTCAATAATAGTATTAAATATTCAACAGAAATTGTTTTTCCTTTTACCTATGATATTAGTTCTAAGAATAAAGAAGCTGATGTAATATCACCACATTATTTACATAATTATTACTCCTCGATAAGGTATGAAAAAACATAAATGATTTCCTCAATAATTTATATTTAGAACAGAACTTATTTTTTCAATCATCACTTCTAAGAATGAGATTATTTTCAATTGGATGTATCCAAACATTGAACGTGGAAAACTTCGGTAGAATTCCACCGAAATTTCTGAAAAATAGGTTTAAGAAAAATTGTAAATCAAGATGTTCCACAAAATTCGAAAAATCATAGGTATGATTTCTTCAATAATATATATTCAAAACAGAAATTATTTTTTCATTCATCACTTCTGGGAATCTGATTTTGTACAATTGAATTATTTGAATTCAGTGCACGGGTTGTGGAAGAACGCTACAACAATAAAAATTTATTTCAATTTTATTGAACCTCGAATCATTTATAATAACATCTTTCAATTTAAAGAAAAAAAAATGTCATGTGTTACAGGTATTTTGGAACCTACTTTACACAAAGTCATATATTTAAGAGACAATGGGTTTGTACAATTTTTTACATTTCTCATGTATAACTTTTGTTTCAGAATGAAAGAGAAAATTGTCATTTCCAAAATTCATATCAATCAGAGTATTCGATCGTAAATGTAGACCTTTTTTACAATTTCTGATTCCAAAAGTAGATCAATATAACAAAATATATCAATTAAAACATTGTTACAATCAAACGTTGTTTCATAAGTAGAACTTTGAATTTATTATTATGGATGCTTGTGAATATTCACAATAAAGTGATGATTGTAATTCCCAACTTTCACTTTGTAAAAAGTAATCCAATGCATCATCCTCGATCCTCTGTTATAAAAATATTAATTTCAATGAATTCATCTACAACACCTAGTAAGTATGATAAGAAATCTCCAACCAGCATCCATTTATTAGTAGGTATCATCATTGCATTTTCATATTCTGATGGAAATTCCTCTTTAAACTTCATTCCTAAATCAGTTCTTTGTGTGATATATTTCACTATTTCAGCTTTACCAAGATTCAACCGAAATGATGGATCGAACAAAATAGACAAATAAATCATATAATACTATAATGACCACAAGGTAAGGTGTGGTGATTATTAGGAATGAGGTATCGCTTATCATCTTTATTACAGAGAGCAAAGCAATTTTTTCTTGTTCAACAGAAAACATATTGTGCTGTTTTGAAACGTTTTTTTTAATGACTTTGGTTTTCTTAATTCCAAAGTGAGTTTAGTGTCCTCCACAGTTCAACAGGGGATATTCTTTGTGGGAATAAGGACAAATATTGTAGAACTTTCTATATACTCAGCAACGTTTCGCAAATTTTCATCTGCTTCATCAGGCCTACAAAACACCAGATAGTAAAAACATATAAAAACAACATTTGAGAAATTTACCTCTATAAATTAAGTTCTTTTAAAACATCTAGAACATCATCTAAAGCTAACATCAGTCAACAATTTTTAAACACTTTGAAAATACTATAGTTCGTTTCAAAATGATTGTCATCAGAGTAAGCCATGAAAGTCCAGTCGGGGCTTTATTTCTAGTTACTAAAAAGTCACTAAAAATTTCTGTGGGTCTGTCATCAGTCAGATAAGGGAAATAAATAAACATAACCTAGAAATATATTTAATACAATATTTTTATTTTCCGAAGCAAATTTCTGAGCTTGAGAATGTTCCTGATTCTTAAATACCATTAGGATTGTGTAAATCTCTAAACCTACCAGCAGTATATAATTTCTGACACTGTATTGACAAATTTTCGTATTTACCATCATTTGCAGCTAAAGAGCGAAGAAAGAATAGGTATAGATAGCCCCTAAGCTTGTGAATATCATGAAAAATAAACACAGTCATTTATATTTCAGTCCAGTTTAATCAATGGGATTCAGGTTTTATTACTATGTCGCTGCCTCAATAAACAAAACTATAAACTATCAAAGTACTCTAATGAGATGTCATGCATATAATTCACCGATGAAGATTGAGACTCTATTGAAGATAATTAAGATATAAATAAACATTATCTTATCTTATCTCTTATCTTTATATTTTCTTTTCTCTGACAAATTTATTTGTAATTATAACTTAAAATGAGTGTGTTCAACTCAAATTCAACTGAGATAGCCAAACTGGTGAAACGAAACAAAAAGAACTCGTTGATACTTTGAAAGGTGTGGACCAATTTGTCATACATAATAAGACAAAAACACAAATTAAAGAATTTATTCAGTATGTACATTAATTGTACCACATTGTATAACTTTAATAAACTTATCACCGATACTGTCTGTTTTAGTAAGAGGAATATTTCATTGAATAGCCAAAATATGAACCGAGTGTGTGTGGCAAAGGTGTTAAAATTAAAGTGAAACATGTGGACCACAAGATGTTATCATTTTTGTATGAAAATAATACTTGTTTTAGAATATACTATTGCACAGATTTAATAATGATTTCATTCATTCATATGCCTTGGTTACGTTTGATATGAATAATTGAGTATTTGTTTGTTGATTTAACATATCCATTATATTAATTAAGTACTATTTCTTCAGATCCCCAAAAGATGACACACAGTTTTCCCTAAGTCTAGAATAGAGAAAAGGTGAAATTTTTGGCTTTTATTGGAAACGATTGTCAATTTAGCTTTTGTAGGTCTTGTCGGTGTCATTTTAGATGAAAGTTCATTAAGTTCCTTTGAGTGTTTGGAATTCAGAGGAAGCAAAAGTTAAAATTTTGTTTCAATCCTTATCGTATGGGTAAGGAACACACTTAACATTGCTTAAAACTGATAATTTACAGTGAAGAACTAAAATAAGCTTCGGTACAAAATTGAGAAAATTCATTCAGAACATTATTCAAAAATTTTATTGTTAATTGGAGACAGAAATATTATATGCAATCATAGATTCACTGAAAATAATCATTAAAAGTACAGTGGAATACTTATAGACTTATACATTTTACTATTTATTTACATATTAGAATTATCTTCTGAATGCAGTGCTCCGAAGCGAACATAACATGTAAAATAACTGTTAGAGTAAACATCAAAATTGTATTAACAATTCAACTTTCTATAAAATCCAACAAAGGATTCAAGTATTCATCATCATTTATAGGAAACTTATGTTCTTGTAGCCCTTGCCGAATTACTTTTTTATGAGAAGCAGTCGTAGGTATATAATCAACTCTGATTGAATGATATGGTGCATTACCCAAGATAATGACACACTTTGTATCAAATAACTGCAGAGAAGGTATTAATTGTTCAGTAATCCATTAATGAAATAGTTCCCCATTCATTGTTTTATGCTAATCCGTATCATCGATACCACTGTCAAGAATTAGATCACATCCAGGTAAAAATCCATCAAATACACTCATTGTTTTTGATTTAAAAAAAAATAAAGTCGTTTAATGTCTCTTTGAAGGTATACCTAATCATGTGGAATAGGTTTCCTTCCAGTGCTAACTCTGGCTCTAGCAACTTGCCTTCTACTTTTTTCTCCGAAATTCTTCGGACAGTTCTTGGAGAAATCTGAAATTTTAAAACTTACTTAATCAGAAAACACATTGTACATGATCGTTTACCTGAAAAACGAGCGCAATGCCATTAATACTAGCAGAAATATCTGCTAACACCGATACACTGCCTGGCGTTCCCTTGCAGTAAGATGAGAGAAATCTGGTTGTATTCCGGCCGTTTTCAATTCAGTAATCAGATCAAAGTAGATTTGAGAGATATTTAAATCCACTTGTCGATTAAATCAAGAATATAAACTGATATTAACAAATAAATTCGAAATATCTTCAATAGGTTAACTCAAACTGGAAAAAGTCAAAGTCAGTGATATTTTCAACACCAACCTAAAATCGGCAAATCGAAATTCACCGAACGGACCGATACCAACATATTTTCGACTTCTCACAGCCGCCCGAGATGCCAATCATTTTGAAATGAACTATACACAATACAATTCTCGTACTTGCACATTAACACCACAGAACATAAATATTTAACACATTTATCAGTACTAGGGCTGGGTCGTTCGTGATTGAAACTGTGTGAACTTGGCTGCCAGCCGTCAGCTGCCAAATTTCCGAAGATACCCGAAGGCGTCCAGTACGGTCCGCCAGTGGCGTGCATTATATTTCTCATTTCGTTTCATCGACTGAGATTTTATTACTGTAACTGAACTTGAATTTCCATGAATAATTATGTTTACGTATTCTATAACAGAATAATTAATTAAATGCTTCTTCGGAACTTATTGAAACAAGGGACAATGATTAGAGTTCTTCAAATCATTTTCAGAACAAAAGGACTACGATAAATTTTTTTAATATTTCGCAAACGACTGTCAAATTTAAACGGGGTGCTTTTTATTCCTCGGAAGGTCTACTTTCAACCTATCGAGAAATAATTTCTTGCACTCCCTGCCTTCAGCGTGATTTCATCCCCAAGACTTGGAAAATTCAAGATTTTTTTTTAATATTTCGCGAACGACTGTCAAAATGAAAAAAGGTGTTTTTTATTCTATGAAAGGTCTACTTTCAACCTATAAAGAAATAATTTCTTGCACTCCCTGCCTTCGGGGTGATTTCATTCCACAGACTTGGAAAATTCAAGATTTTTTTTCGACTATTTCGCAAACGACTGTCAAAATAAAAATAGGTGTTTTTCATTCTATGAAAGGTCTACTTTCAATCTATAAAGAAATAATTTCTTGCACTCCCTGCCTTCAGGGTGATTTCATCCCCCACACTTGGAAAATTCAAGATTTTTTTTTAATATTTCGCAAACGACTGTCAAAATAAAAATAGGTGTTTTTCATTCTATGAAAGGTCTACTTTCAATCTATAAAGAAATAATTTCTTGCACTCCCTGCCTTCGGGGTGATTTCATCCCCCACACTTGGAAAATTCAAGATTTTTTTTAATATTTCGCAAACGACTGTCAAAATAAAAATAGGTGTTTTTCATTCTATGAAAGGTCTTCTTTCAACCTATAAAGAAATAATTTCTTGCACTCCCTGCCTTCGGGGTGATTTCATCCCCCAGACTTGGAAAATTCAAGATTTTTTTTCGACTATTTCGCAAACGACTGTCAAAATAAAAATTGGCGTTTTTTAATCTATTAAAGGTCTACTTTCAACCTATCAAGAAATAATTTCTTGCACTCCCTGCCTTCGGGGTGATTTCATCCCCCACACTTGGAAAATTCAAGATTTTTTTTCGACTATTTCGCAAACGACTGTCAAAATAAAAATAGGTGTTTTTCATTCTATGAAAGGTCTACTTTCAATCTATAAAGAAATAATTTCTTGCACTCCCTGCCTTCAGGGTGATTTCATCCCCCACACTTGGAAAATTCAAGATTTTTTTTTAATATTTCGCAAACGACTGTCGAAATAAAAATTGGTGTTTTTTAATCTATTAAAGGTCTACTTTCAACCTATCAAGAAATAATTTCTTGCACTCCCTGCCTTCGGGGTGATTTCATCCCCCACACTTGGAAAATTCAAGATTTTTTTTCGACTATTTCGCAAACGACTGTCAAAATAAAAATTGGTGTTTTTTTATCTATTAAAGGTCTACTTTCAACCTATCAAGAAATAATTTCTTGCACTCCCTGCCTTCGGGGTGATTTCATCCCCCACACTTGGAAAATTCAAGATTTTTTTTTTAATATTTCGCAAACGACTGTCAAAATAAAAATAGGTGTTTTTCATTCTATGAAAGGTCTTCTTTCAACCTATCGAGAAATAATTTCTTGCACTCCCTGCCTTCGGGGTGATTTCATCCCCCAGACTTGGAAAATTCAAGATTTTTTTTCGACTATTTCGCAAACGACTGTCAAAATAAAAATTGGCGTTTTTTAATCTATTAAAGGTCTACTTTCAACCTATCAAGAAATAATTTCTTGCACTCCCTGCCTTCGGGGTGATTTCATCCCCCACACTTGGAAAATTCAAGATTTTTTTTCGACTATTTCGCAAACGACTGTCAAAATAAAAATAGATGTTTTTCATTCTATGAAAGGTCTACTTTCAATCTATAAAGAAATAATTTCTTGCACTCCCTGCCTTCAGGGTGATTTCATCCCCCACACTTGGAAAATTCAAGATTTTTTTTTAATATTTCGCAAACGACTGTCGAAATAAAAATTGGTGTTTTTTAATCTATTAAAGGTCTACTTTCAACCTATCAAGAAATAATTTCTTGCACTCCCTGCCTTCGGGGTGATTTCATCCCCCACACTTGGAAAATTCAAGATTTTTTTTCGACTATTTCGCAAACGACTGTCAAAATAAAAATTGGTGTTTTTTTATCTATTAAAGGTCTACTTTCAACCTATCAAGAAATAATTTCTTGCACTCCCTGCCTTCGGGGTGATTTCATCCCCCACACTTGGAAAATTCAAGATTTTTTTTTAATATTTCGCAAACGACTGTCAAAATAAAAATAGGTGTTTTTCATTCTATGAAAGGTCTTCTTTTAACCTATAAAGAAATAATTTCTTGCACTCCCTGCCTTCGGGGTGATTTCATCCCCCAGACTTGGAAAATTCAAGATTTTTTTTCGACTATTTCGCAAACGACTGTCAAAATAAAAATTGGCGTTTTTTAATCTATTAAAGGTCTACTTTCAACCTATCAAGAAATAATTTCTTGCACTCCCTGCCTTCGGGGTGATTTCATCCCCCACACTTGGAAAATTCAAGATTTTTTTTCGACTATTTCGCAAACGACTGTCAAAATAAAAATAGGTGTTTTTCATTCTATGAAAGGTCTTCTTTTAACCTATAAAGAAATAATTTCTTGCACTCCCTGCCTTCGGGGTGATTTCATCCCCCAGACTTGGAAAATTCAAGATTTTTTTTTTAATATTTCGCAAACGACTGTCAAAATAAAAATAGGTGTTTTTCATTCTATGAAAGGTCTAATTTCAAACTATCAAGAAATAATTTCTTGCACTCCCTGCCTTCAGGGTGATTTCATCCCCCAAACTTGGAAAATTCAAGATTTTTTTTCGATTATTTCGCAAACGACTGTCAAAATAAAAATAGGTGTTTTTCATTCTATGAAAGGTCTTCTTTCAACCCATAGATAAATAAACTCTCTAGATGCCCAACGCACGTACTAAGAGGTGGTTTCACGATCATCAGAGACACCAAGCGGACGGTCGCTCGAACTACTGGTGATATGGAGGGGATATGGCGGGAATTTGGCGGGATTCAAATAATATCGTATAGCTTTCATCCTGGGTTAGTCGATTAAAAAATTGTTTATTGTCAAATCCAATTTGCTTATTATCATTCACTTGAATTTTAAGCTGAATGATAATAAGCCAATTGGACATGACAATAAACATTTTTTATTCGACTTAACTCAGGAACAATTTTATTAGCTAAGAGATATTTTAGTTCATCTTGAATTTATTTAGAGGCAGAAATATGAAAAATTATTCAACGAAATATAATATATTATGAGAATAATTACAGTAGGAAAAATACATAAATAATATACAATACAAATTGAAAAGGAAAAAATTGCATAACAAAAGAAATGTGTACAGTAATATCTTATGAAAGACTTGAAAAAGATTAATTGAAATTTACAACTGAAGGTATTTGTAAATATAAATACAGATAAACTTGATATATTCATCAGATTTGATCAAAATATTAGAACAGGCTATAGTCAACAAGAGTGCATTTTTCAACGATATTTGAGGCAGTAATGGTAATAGAATTATCAACTGTGAAAAAGCGGAGCAATACTGGTGTTGGCAAATCAACAATGAAAAGAAAAAAATGCAAAAACTGTCTATTCACATGAGGAATAAGGAAAAATTTGAAAATCAGAGAATTTTTGCCCCTCTTACGATTCTTTTCTTTCGGGAACAAATTCACTGAATAATTTTCACGATATTGCTGAAATATAAGGCCAATCTATCACTGGGATACTTCAGCCTGCTGGTGTTTCTTTAGCTGAAGTTCTGGCATTGGAGGATGTTCCTGCTGATGTTTCTTTAGCTGAAGTTCTGGCATTGGAGGATGTTCCTGCTGGTGTTTCTTCAGCTATAGTTAAAGAATAAAATATTAAATTATTTCATGTCTATGAATATGAATTACATAATCGGATGATATATTACAATACGAATTATTCGATACAATTATTAGGGCTATTTATTTATTTATCAATATAACTGTTACAATGACGTATACGTAAACATCAATGAACTGATATTATATTATGTATTACTCACAAAAAAGACTTCTTTACATTAACCTATTATTATTATGAACTAAATCAATATTGCGTTGAAATTTGCATCAGAAAAAAAATAAACATTAATTATTTCAGTACTCACATAGTTCAAGGGAAATTTCAACATTACTTTCTAAAGCTCTGGCTTTGGAGGATGTTCCTGCTGGTGTTTCTTCAGCTGAAGTGAAAGAATAATCATAATAATCAAATATATGAAGATGGTATTTCAATATCTCTGTCTGGCGAAAGCAGCAAATTTCCAGTACCTGCAATAATTATAAAGAAGATAGTACACATAATTATTTAAAAATCTACAGTATTGAGTTCCGGTTAAGAATGGCAAACGTAAAATTAATAATACTAAATTCACGTTCGAAATAATGGAGATACTACATGATTTTAGGTAGCAATTACAGCATATTTACTAATATTAACACAATTACTAACCTGAGGCAGATCCATTATGAATAAAAAGGGTTGGTAGTGCATCTATATGCAATATCTTTGTTCCTGATAATACATATTTTTCTTCAAAATATGAGACGCTTTTTGCCACAAACATCTTCTGGAGTCATTGCGTTTAGATTTTCATCTTGTAAAATATCTAACCACTTCTGGAATCTAGAGAAGTCCTTCTTGAAATAAGGGAAACGATGCCTGGGAAGGGCGTTCACCTTACAACCGTTAACTGCACATTTAGTAATGCCCATGTTGAAAATATTAAATGTTTATTTCTTACTCTAAAGAATGATTTCGAGAATTTTGTTCAATTTATCAACTTTTCGACGCAGACATTCACAAAAAACCAGTTCAAAACTTTCATGTTTATCTATCTACGGCCATGTTTATTGGGATAAATAATGTTCAAGAAAATAGAGAAATACTACAACAAGTTTGGGAGTAATTTTCTTACCTGTTTAGCCTTACGAATAAAGAATTTCAGCAACTGAAATCATAGATAAATAAACTTTTTATTTTTATTTATCTATGATAAAAATATAACCAAGATGATATTTCAAATGACAGAAAACCTTGAAATTTATACTCTAGCGGACGGTCGCTCGAACTAAATATATGAAACCAAAAATATCGGCTAGTTGGGCATCTAGAGAGTTTATTTATCTATGTTTCAACCTATAAAGAAATAATTTCTTGCACTCCCTGCCTTCGGGGTGATTTCATCCCCCAGACATTGTGCTACTCTTAGAGCCGTATTCATAGTTGGCCCTTGAGGGTGAGTGTGAGTTTTATGGCCCTTATGAATACTAGACATAAAGGTGACATTAACTGTCACTCAACTCAAGGGCGAACTATGAATACGGCGCTTAAGCAAATATTCCGCTAATTCTCCCAAAAAATGAAGAAATTAGAAAACAGTTAGCCCAGCACTTTTATTTATTCTCTACAAAAATTGTTTCATATGATTGTACTCTATTTGTGCACCCTGTTTCATTTTGACAGTCGTTTGCGAAATATTAAAAAAAAAATCTTCAATTTTCCAAGTGTGGGGGATGAAATCACCCCGAAGGCAGGGAGTGCAAGAAATTATTTCTTGATAGGTTGAAAGTAGACCTTTAATAGATTAAAAAACACCAATTTTTATTTTGACAGTCGTTTGCGAAATATTAAAAAAAAATCTTGAATTTTCCAAGTCTGGGGGATGAAATCACGCTGAAGGCAGGGAGTGCAAGAAATTATTTCTCGATAGGTTGAAAGTAGACCTTCCGAGGAATAAAAAGCACCCCGTTTAAATTTGACAGTCGTTTGCGAAATATTAAAAAAATTTATCGTAGTCCTTTTGTTCTGAAAATGATTTGAAGAACTCTAATCATTGTCCCTTGTTTCAATAAGTTCCGAAGAAGCATTTAATTAATTATTCTGTTATAGAATACGTAAACATAATTATTCATGGAAATTCAAGTTCAGTTACAGTAATAAAATCTCAGTCGATGAAACGAAATGAGAAATATAATGCACGCCACTGGCGGACCGTACTGGACGCCTTCGGGTATCTTCGGAAATTTGGCAGCTGACGGCTGGCAGCCAAGTTCACACAGCTCGTGATTGATTGGATCATTTTGACTCGATCAGTACAGGCAGAGACAAAAAGAGACGGATATCTCCTTCACTAAATTTGTCCGAATTTAAAGCTATTTTTTTTTCTTCTCTGTACCATGAAAATTGTATAAGGCTATCCTTGTTACAGATTTTTTCAGGCACCGCTAGAGGCGGTGCTAAGGCCTAAGCTAACCGTTATTCCTGATGTTGCCAAGCGTTATTAAAGGCACTGAGCGCCCAGGATAAAAGAAAACAACTGTCCCTTTCTCTATGCTAAAATTTCCCATCTGTGATCTCTCTTGTGGCTTATGTCTTTTCTATTAGGGATGGCTGATACCATATTTTATATGGAACAGTTACGTACTGTTACTGTGACAGAGACATACCTGTTACAAATACCTGTTCCAAAATACTAGTTGTTCCTGGTAACAGTCCAGCTTTCGATCTCATTGTTCCACGTACCCTTAGAAATACTAACGAGTACCTGAGTAACTGTTATCCCAAAAGTACGCCTAAGTTTTACAGTAACAGCCAGTATTACTTTGACTGATCCGATATTTCTCGAAATTATTAGAAATACTCCAAAAGTCGTACATTTGTATCTTTCTTCTGTGTTTTTGAACAGTGAGATTTGAGTAATGTATTGTCTCAAATAATATTTTTTTTCAGATTATTCATGCCACAGACCTGAAAAATTTAAATCGATAATTCGGTAGCTCTTAAATTCTGTCTTATGTTCAGTGTTTACAAGAATTATACTTTTTATTTCGAATTCTTGATCAACGAGAGCCAAACCAAATTGTTTTAGATCTTTTTCCGACAAATATCGTCCTTTTACTATGCTTATTTTATTAAAAAAATAATGATTTTGAAAATGACCACATAGCTGATAAAAGATTGATATTACTCCGAAAATACGAATCGATTTTTTCATTATCGTCATATTCGTCACAGTTAACATAACTGAAATTCAAAATAAAAACTTGGGATAATTGAAAAATACTCGTTTTCGTTAGCAGAGCCATTTACTATGAGTCATCTATAGGTCGTAACGCCGTAACACGTCCCAGTACAATAATACTCGTAGTAGTGGAACAGATCATAGGGAAAGAACTACTTGTTCCTATGGAACAGATACTGCGTAACAACTGTAACTTTTCGTCTGGTATAGTTGTTACTTTTGGAACTGGTATTTTTTGAAATCCATACTTGTTCCAACTGTTCCACGACCGATACCTGTTACAAATACCTGTTACGTAAATACTCGACCATCCCTATTTTCTATTTTGATGTCATCGTGGCAACATCCCAATTTCATCGCACGTGTTTCACGGAGTTTGTTTATTTTATATACATCTTTTGTCAAAGGAAATTCTTTTCCAAATATGGTTTCCAAGTGTTTAATTTGTGGTGCTTCAGAGGATGAAGTTTCAAAATTGCATTATTTTCCACGCAATGTACAAAAGTAAGTTGAAAAATCAAATTAATTTATGGGCATTAAATACTAATAATTACTATTTCTGTAGATCAAAACTTTGGCAGGAGTCCTTAGGTATGAAACCTACTGACAAGTGTTTGAGGAATTATAGGATTTGCTCGAATCATTTCTCCACGGACATGTATATGAACACGGTGGATTACAAGTTGAGAGTTGACGCAATTCCGACTCGTTTCTTCAATATCGCACTTGACGCAGGAAGTATGATGTTGCAATAAATGTTCGAATAGGAGAAACTCAAACTACCATGGAGGCCAAATTCTCAGATGTAGTTCGGGCCTACGAACATGACAAGGCTAGCATTTATCCCACCAGGTCTCTGTTCAAACTAAAGGATCATTTCTTCAACCCAATCATGAATTATGCCATGAAGGTCCATATTCCTGCCCAAGTCATGAGCTACACCACATCAGCCTATTTATATTCCTTGATCCGAGAGGGTAAGTTTCATTTAATTTTCTCATATTTCATCACAAGGGCGTAGCCAGGAATTAATTTCGGGGGGGGTTTTGACATTTTGGCAATTGACTTTGTAGGTGCCGGGAATTGTGAGGGTCGCTTTCTGTAGCAAGTATTAAATAAAAAAATAACTCTGAAACATTTCGGGGGGGGGTTTGAACCCCCAAAACCCCCCCCCTGGCTACGCCCTTGTTTCATCATTTTTTCATAAAACAGCTCTTCATTGTTTTTTAATTTATCAATTCATGTGGTAATATCTGTTCATTCTTCCAAATTTTTTAGCCTTAAATCTTGTGAGCAATCTGTATTATTCAATGGGTTTCGGTAACATTTTTATTTCATTACTTATCACTTTGACACTCATTGATACATCTAACAAGAATAATTGTTGAATTTGAAGTTCGAAATTAGTTCTCACAGCATAACTATTTCTCTGAACCGTTGATAAAAATGAATTGTGAAAATCTTTTATTTAACTCTTACAATCATTTTGTTATATGATTGCAGCTTCATTTTCTACATACTGTAAACGCTAATAAATTAATGTTTGTTTATAGGAACCATGGATCAAGACGCAATTGGTACAGCTGAATTTGTGCTTAATGTTGACGAGTTGTTCGATAGCTTCAATGGAATTTCCGACCAATCTGGCAAGGAGCTGAGGCATTATATTTCGAAGGACTCTCAACATCACGCATATTGGCGGAAGGCATTTCATATGGTAAAGGGCTGAAATATTCAAAAGGAAAAGAATGTTGGAAAATGGCCAGATGAAAACAACAAAACCTCCTTCTCAATTAGGCTGGTTAACATCTCTGAATGCAATACGAGAAATATGGGCCTACATGAGAAATAAAGGATCAGAAGTACTTCGTCCCAGATATATGAATCAAGATTCATTGGAAAATCTATTTGGTTGTATTAGATCTGGTTGTGGATGTAATGACAATCCTTCTGCTTTTCAATTTGTTGGTAGTTTGAAAACCCAAATTTTAAATAATTTGATTCGTATTGCCAATGCTTCAAATTGTGAAGCAGATGGATTCGACTTGCTGAGCAACTTAAGATCCTTTATGGAAAGCGATGTAGTTGAGAAATCAATTTCTTATGAAGTTCCTGTCAGTGTGGTGCCAGAAGTCGCCAGAGACGAAATCCTTCAAAATATTGAGACTGATGTGGTTGCTGGAAATTCACAAGTTTTTTCGGTAGCCTATGCTTCCGGATATATTTTGAAGGGTCTGCATAAGAAATTGACCTGTGCCCGATGTATTTCTCTATTGTCTTCACATGATTCAGATCTGCATAATGTTTTTATTTCAAACAAAGAATGGGTGGTTGGACAAAATCGTTTATTTTATCCTAGTGTCCAATTCACCATTTGTGTTGGGTATGGCATAACAGCCCTGGAGGAATTCTTCATTGAAAATGGAAACATCAGTAATATACCCTTGCATGCCTCTGAACTCATCAAGAATACAATCGATTTTTCATGGCTTGATTGTGAACTTCATATTGAAGAAGTGAAGACAATTACAGCCATGTCGATATTCAATATTGGTATTGGCTGGTGGGTTCAGAGGGAAAACAGAAAATTTAAAGAAGAAAAAACTGAAATAAACTGATCAAAAAAACTCAAAAAAATTAGAAACATGTAATTATGGGATGCAAGGGTATATACCTAACTGATGGTTCTGATTTTTAAAATATTCATTAATTCAAAAAATATCCTTTACATAAGTGTCTAAGAAGGAGAAAATATGTTTTTATCAAATTCAATTTTTTTATATTTTCCTCATAATTTTTTATTTATTTGTCATAAACAAACAACACTATGTAAAACCGAAAATTCAGAGATCTAACAACTTGAAATAATTTCTGATCTGAGAAAGAGATAGAAATTTATTGTATTAAAATTACAAAGGGCCATCGTCCGAAGTCTTTCAGCCATAGTTACAAAAAAATGTCTTTACATTCTACCGAAATTTCCATAGGTTTGTACAGTATTAAAATAGTATAATACAGTAATGTTCTTTGTTTATATTATTTCTCACTAATTCAGATACCTAACAACTGGAAATAAATTCTGATCTGAAGACTATGTATATATTATTATTGTTATTCCATTTATTTATTGTGATACTTCTTCAGTTTATATATCATTTATTACTTATATTCACGAAAAGCACAATCAATTATTGCTTGTGCAAAATTTGTTATGTTGGCGAGTGTAAATCTGAAAATATCAGCATAAATAAACATTATTATTATTATTATCTTCATTCGATTATTATATGCACCTTTTCATATTTTTCCTCTGTTTAAATCGAAATTACTATATATCAATAAATCAAGTTTTTCGATTAAAATGTCATTTCATCTAAAAGCTACTTATTGTCATCCCTTGGAGAACCCCCAATACTTGAGGAATCCTTTTCCATTGTCTTTACAATGGATGGGGATTCCTCGGGTTGAGGGTGCTCTTCAAGGGATGACAATAAGTACTAAATTTGAAATATGTATAATTTGAAATTCCCGCGCAGGTACAAAAATTTCCGACGGTAGCGCCCACGAACGCTGCCTTGCCGACCTGACGACAAAGATCGGAAGAAATTTAGTAGGCAGACACCCGTCTCTGTTCTAGATTCAGGGTTGCCAGTTCGATTTTTATGTCATCAGTAGATACTTGTCTAAAATTCATTAGATTTCAGTAGATTTATTCTATGTTCTACAAATTTTAGAGATGGATAATGAAATGAATTTGTGACGTTAAAAAAATGTATTTTTATAGAAAAAAAGTAAGCCATTTTCAACACAATGAATGAATGAATGAATATCACAAAATAGCGTTAAAGAGGAACTTAACAGATTCGACTAGGCAGGCACGTAGCTAGGGGTGGACTAAGGGGCTGAAGCCCCCCCCCCGAAATTATTGAAATGTCAATAAGCATGTGTTCAGTTATACGTTGTGGCAATCATGAATTATTATTGTACTCAAGTTAGCCCCCCCCCCCGAAAAAAATGTTAGCTCCCCCCGAAAAAAATTCCTGGCTACGGGCCTGCGACTAGGTACTCGTATATGAAAAACAAAAACAAATAGAAAAAATAAATGACAAATAGGTACTAAACAATTAAAAGAATTAAATGCAACAAACTGTTGTAAGAGATGAGGCATATAAAAGAATTATTCAGAATCAGATAAAGAATCTTCTCTTTTCGACTAATACATATCATAATTATGTAAATACTAAATTTATTACTTCTTCTGTGATATTGACGTTAAAACAATTCGTTTTCCTCGACTTCAAATAATAATAGGTCATAGTTTTTTGTCAGTAGATTATGGAATTTTTCAGTAGATCAGTAGATCTATGCGAAAATTAGTAGATCTACTGAAAAATCAGTAGACCTGGCAACAGTGTCTAGATTCTAGAACAAGGAACAAGTCACAGAGGAACAACAAAATAACCTAAAAAGGAACAGTCAAAAACCCACCACAGAAATTTGCCAAACCTTGATCAACGTAATTTCAAATTTTTATATTAAGATTTCTAATCTTATTTTATATTTAACCAGTATAGAATTATCATTGTTTAAGGAGAAGATAGTTGGTTACTTGCCCTGCTAAGGGCATTGGATGTGCGTATGTGGCGGTACCTATTGGCGATTCCAGCTAACGTTGAGGGCGCTGATGAATGTAAACAGATACTTGTTTTCTTAGTTCGCTGTTTTGCCGCTAGGGGATTTTTAAATGGTTTGTTTTTGATATTTACAAATTAATATTTCGTTTGGAGTGAATTATTGTATATTAAAGTGGTGAATTGAAGGACTTCGAGTGAGGTATTGAACCATTAATTGTGCCGTGTCCAGCTTAATCCATCAGGGTAAACAAATCAGTTTTTTAAATTTACTCAATTAATTCGAAAATTAGCCGATATGAAAACTATTTGAGTTTGACCAACGTCTTCTTTTTTCTGATGCCTCTTTTTTGATTTCAGGGTAGATCTTCAGAAATTGGATAAGTAGTCAGGAACAGATGCTGAGTGCTATTAGAAATTTCAGAAGAAACAAATTCAGAAAGATTACAAGGCATGCCCGATAAGATATATGAAATGTTTCAAATCTAAATTCCGAAATAATTCTCGGGTATCTGAAGCAGAGTACTTAGTAAACATAAGTAGGTATCTTATCGATAGTTACAAAACACAAAAACTGACTGCTGATATTTTTAATATAAAATAGGAAAGCACTAACTGTGGTTGCCAATGAAGAATGCAACGACTCAGCATTATTTCTAGACGTGGTCAACTTTTGCTAAGGACTTGATCGAGAGAATAACATTTAATTATAATATGTTACTTGTAATTTGTGGTAATGAATAAAGGATTGTAGAATTCAACTGGGAGATTTTTTCATCACTGAAAATGAAAACAAATCAGACAAATTTATCATATACTTTCCCGAATAATTTTAGGTTACAATATGTTGTCGGCTTACTACCAAACCAGATAAGTAACATTTTTTGTTCATTTTGTGCACTTTACTCATGTCAGCTGTTCAGTTTTCACAAAAAAAAATAATTATTATTTTTGAAACAAGTCTTCAAGATTTAGCACTTTTACGTTGTACAACAGTTCATCTGATTTATGCAGTATATTTATATATCGAATATGGTTGGGAAAATGCACACAAAAATGGTAAAAATGAACTTAGCTTGTTTCGGCAGTAAACTGGCAATGTACGATTACAAATATATGCTGTGATTTGAAACGAGAAAAAACATCTTGCTACAGAGAAATAGTGATTGATAATTAACACCTAAAAAACTATCATCATAAATTGCATATTCAATAACGCATGCACAGCAGATTGTTCTTCTTCAGTCAGATCAGAAATTTCTACTATTTTTCTACAGTTTCCTCATCACTTTCATGAAATTTGATAGATTCAGTTGTTGATTGAGGGATTAAATGTTTATCTCTGAGGGTATTCCTCAATTTTTGTTCAGCCTCGGTTTCTTTTGTATATTTACTCAGCGGTGAATTTTGTGATGGAACAGCAGTAGCTTTTAGCTCAGGAGCTTTAATTTGCTCAATTGTTGAACCTGAAAAGATGGAATAATCATTATAGTCTTCACAAAATCAATTTACAACCGACCTGTGGCAAAATAATCACTCTCTTGAAAATGAAGGGAGCAAACGAACATGCTTTTTGTAACAGCTTTTCCTATCCTCAGTCATCTCACCCAACCTTCTTGCCTGTAAATTTTTTATTACTCCAAGGGTATTAGTTATATGAATAATCCTTTCACCTTTATAAGAAAACTTGTGAAAGTGTATAGTCCTGTTTCTACCTTTTTTTTGACGTGGAATGGAAAATACAAGAGCTAGTGTTACATTTTGTTCATCCTTTAATATTGCTACTTTGTTCCTGTTCACTCACAATGAAGAAATAATTTCACTAGCCATGATTATTGAGATAAATCTGCCCAGATTCAAGTCAGATTATAACTAATATATATACATAGATTTGTTCGGCCGCCTACACAGACCCAAATCGGTATACTCGACCCAGTGAGTTATTTTAGAGTTCACTGACTCGACCGACTTTCAAACCCAAAAGTGACGTGTCCAGACCCGGCTCCGGGTCTGGTAACGTTTGACCTTAGAATCGTTTTGAGGGGGATGAAGGGATGCTAGGGGTGAATTTTCAGCCGGGTCTGAAAAATCGGTTATACACGTGATTATATACAAAAAGTTTCAGGGAGTGGCCAGTGCGAGGGCGCTTCGGTCGACATGAGTTCGATGTATATAATTTGTATAGTAGACCAACGCAATGAGTCCCTAAATATGGCAACGCTGCTTGTTGAGAGTGTTATAGTTGTATTTGATCTCTTTCTTATTCATACACCTTGAATTCACTATTCGAGGACTTATACGATCCCGGTATAGACAACCGCCAGGGCCGTCGGGTGAAATTCTCAGCGAATATTCCGGATAGACTCGTAGATTGTCATTAGATTCTTTTGATATGAACATGAACTGAAGGTTCACCGGTAACCTCATATTATTGATTTGAAAAATACCTCTTGTATTTTATTGCCAAATTAAATTTTTTTTAATTTTTTTCACATTTAGTACGATCGGGTAATAAGGGTCACTGCAGTGCGGTTAATGGGAATCAACTCCCATTATCATTTACGAACAGTACATCCGCTTATTGCCTGGATTCTTCATAACAATTTTGATTTTTTCTGAGGATTTCTTTGAATTTTTTTAAATCGATAACAGATATGATAAAACTAACAGTGATTAAAGAATTTTGTGGAAAAACCAAGCTGTTCTCTACATTTTTCAAATTAACGTTTTCTGGAGGTAAACAGGGGACAGTGTTCCAGAAAATATAATATCATTCTGTAGATTTCCAATCGAAATTCTTATGTCACATGGTGTGAACTATAAAATATAACATTTATGCCAAACTTCACTCGACTATCTTGTGTAGTGTGAATACTATAATTTTCGAGGTCATGTTTCGTAGAACGAATACAGGACAGCACTCTCCGATGCGACGCCGCGCCGCGCCGTCAGCCCCATTTCGCACCAAGCCAGTCCAGTCCAGTCGAGTCAAGTCACTTTAGGATTGGAACTATTAACTTCGTTTAAAATCGTTTAAAACAAATGGAATGTGAAATCAAGGGCCTAGTATGAAACTAGATTTCACATTCCATTTGTTTTAAACTATTTTAAACGAAGTTAATAGTTCCAATCCTGAAGTGACATGACTCGACTGGACTGGACTGGCTTGGTGCGAAATGGGGCTTAGGCTGCTTATAACAGTCTCGAATCAAATAATGGTTATCTCCGATAGTTTTGTAAGGTTCAAAAAACTCTTAAAACACTTTTTCATGTCGTGTTAGTGGAAGTTTTTTTCTCTCTCATTTTGACGAGTTGTTTCTGCACCTATTGTAATATTAAGTGGATGCTTTGTTGTTAAATGAGAAGTTCAATCATCACAGATTGCATGCTGAAAGCACTGATTACTTCATCTTCACTCTTTGAGATGTTAGCAGTGGCCCTACATCAGGGCCTCAATGCAAGTTTCTCCGAGTGATGGAAACACCCAATATTTTTGGCGACTGCGAAGTCAAGTAATTTAAGAAAAAAAATGACAAACAAAAAATTCCTTGCCTTTAAGAAGGCTAACCTAACTATTTTCAATTTATCTATGTTTCAATAATTTTACGTGCCGTTATCTACGAAGTTTAAAGAAACAGTTTTTAAAGAGCGAATATAGATTGTTTGATACCTCATATAAAAACTCCACATATCAGCTTCGTATTTCTGTATATTTCTCGAAAACCCAATTGAAGTCGATTTCAATTGTGTTTTCGAGAAAAATACAGATTATTATAGGATGGTCATAATCTTCTCTGATTCGTGATAAGACCTAAAGTGTTTCGATTATCCTGTTATTTCAAAACTATGGTTTCATGGAGATTGACTTCAGAAGTGGAATAGCCAGTGGGTTGGCTACCCCTCTGGAATTTTCAATAAGTAGTATTAGCCATGTGATACATCATTTGAGAGCTACCCACTCCAAAAATATTTCCTGATTCTTGATCTTGCATGAATCGTTTCTCCAAAATGATAGTAAAATTTCTCGTTTTTTTAATATATTGTTTTCTGAGATACTTAAACAAGGGAATATTTGATTGCGGGAAAGTAGAAAAGTCCTTATGTGAGTAAAATTGAAGGAAATTTAGTTGAACCATTAATTGAAATTCAGTTCAATTTTACAGAAGGCTGCAAATTATCAAAACCTGATGAGCTTAGCTTTCAAATGATATATCCCACGCCAATCTTTCCCTATTGAAAATTCAAAAATGACAGCCATCCCACTTAAGAGGATGACAATTCCACTTATGAAAAACAATAGTTTAAAAATGAATAAATAACCACAAATTCAAGAAAACATTAATGTCTCAACACGAATCAGAAAGTATTCTCATATGATATTATGAATATATTAATGTGTCATTAAACCAATTCTCGAAAAAAGTTCAATAATAGAAAGCTGGCGTGAAAAGCTTTCATTTTAGGCATCACAACCTGTCTTCTTCATTCAAAGTTTGAGGGTGGCCGCTGCCTCATGCAAGGGGTGGATATATCTCTAATCAGTTGCGTCTACCCTCTCCAAACAAAAATTGATCTTCCTCTACGTTCTAACGACTGTGGCCAATTCGCTAGTAAGTGGCTCTGTTTTGTTTTCAAATGGCCAACCTGTATATGCAGAGTACTTCCGTATTTTATGGAGATTTCAATTTTTTGAAGCGTTATAAGAAAGGATATTTCTGAGGTAAAAAATATGGAAGCAACTTTCAGAATGAATTTGCTTCAATCGGGATTCTTCAATTCCCTTGAATCAATAATAATAGTTCATTGTTTTTTACTGAACTATCGTGGTTTACTCAACCACTTTATCATAGTACGTATCTGGAAATTGATTTATATTCCTGAAGTTATAATACTGTCGTAGAAAAAAACTAAGACGTATGAATAGATTAATAAGAATATAGGAAATTTCACATTCCTTTCAAACCATGTTTTCAATATAATATTAATTTCTTCTATCATAGTTCTGAATCATTTTTGTCATTGCCAATTTTATAACTCCCCAAAAATTTTATTTCCCCAGGAAAAAACCTGACGACGCACTTGATTGATTCACCCCTTATCATTTTGCTTCAATTGTCTAACTAAAGAGTTCGTTTCAAGATCATTGAGAAATGTGTTTTCATTCGAACAATTACGTCTCCTCATGAATGAACATTCAGCTCATTGTGAAAACATGAAATTTCGATAAATGAAACTTTCTCAGTACAAAAAAATTATGCATCACAAAGAACCTTCTACGACCAGAGTGAATGGATTTTTAAAGTTGGGTTCTTTTTGAAAGTTTTGATACCATACAGTGAGTTGAAAAAAATCCATCAATGCACCCTAATTGTCGATTACCGAAAATAAGAAAATTTTAAGTCCTCGGAATGCAGGATCAGTCATTTTTCAGCGAATGAAAATAAGAAATTTCATCATCACGGTCAGGCAGTTGTTCCCTTCCGAAGGATATTTAATCTTTTCGTCGACTCATCATTACATATACAAATTCTTTTATGGCACCTACTCTTTTGATCCCTTTTATACACTGAAATTGTAGCGACCGGTCCCGGCAACCTGGCAACACCGCTTGGATCGAAAAGGTTGGTCGTATATACCGATACTGTATAAGTGGGATTGGAAAGGTGGCGTAATGTTTCGGGACCGAAAAGTAATATTGATTATACGACTTTTTTAAATGAAAAAAATCCTTTCCCCTCTCAGTATGCCTAGTGAGTTATATTTGCAATAAGTCCATTTTTTGCATATATACAACTGAAAAACTGCCGGATTATATGGGTCTTAGGTCGCCTTAGAAACGTATCGGGACTGGATACGTCTGTCAGATAAATATATATAAATTCGTAAATAATATGTTAACTGAAAAGCACTCGTATAAATACCTTTTGATTATTTTCTCAACACCAAGTCTACTAATCAAAAAGTCTAGTAATTCAACAAATTAGCGTGAATTAAACGAAAAATCACACAATCAAAAACCATCCCCATGTATTTCTTATGAGATTATTCGTCAAGTATTGGCGATTCCAGTTAACTAAACTCCCTCTGGTGGCTAAATATCGCACTAAGAAAACAAGTATACTTGACGAATAATCTCATAAGAAATACATGGGGATGGTTTTTGATTGTGTGATTTTTCGTTTAATTCACGCTAATTTGTTGAATTACTAGACTTTTTGATTAGTAGACTTGGTGTTGAGAAAATAATCAAAAGGTATTTATACGAGTGCTTTTCAGTTAACATATTATTTACGAATTTATGTATATATATTAGTTATAATCTGACTTGAATCTGGGCAGATTTATCTCAATAATCATGGCTAGTGAAATTATTTCTTCATTGTGAGTGAACAGGAACAAAGTAGCAATATTAAAGGATGAACAAAATGTAACACTAGCTCTTGTATTTTCCATTCCACGTCAAAAAAAAGGTAGAAACAGGACTATACACTTTCACAAGTTTTCTTATAAAGGTGAAAGGATTATTCATATAACTAATACCCTTGGAGTAACAGAAAATTTACAGGCAAGAAGGTTGGGTGAGATGACTGAGGATAGGAAAAGCTGTTACAAAAAGCATGTTCGTTTGCTCCCTTCATTTTCAAGAGAGTGATTATTTTGCCACAGGTCGGTTGTAAATTGATTTTGTGAAGACTATAATGATTATTCCATCTTTTCAGGTTCAACAATTGAGCAAATTAAAGCTCCTGAGCTAAAAGCTACTGCTGTTCCATCACAAAATTCACCGCTGAGTAAATATACAAAAGAAACCGAGGCTGAACAAAAATTGAGGAATACCCTCAGAGATAAACATTTAATCCCTCAATCAACAACTGAATCTATCAAATTTCATGAAAGTGATGAGGAAACTGTAGAAAAATAGTAGAAATTTCTGATCTGACTGAAGAAGAACAATCTGCTGTGCATGCGTTATTGAATATGCAATTTATGATGATAGTTTTTTAGGTGTTAATTATCAATCACTATTTCTCTGTAGCAAGATGTTTTTTCTCGTTTCAAATCACAGCATATATTTGTAATCGTACATTGCCAGTTTACTGCCGAAACAAGCTAAGTTCATTTTTACCATTTTTGTGTGCATTTTCCCAACCATATTCGATATATAAATATACTGCATAAATCAGATGAACTGTTGTACAACGTAAAAGTGCTAAATCTTGAAGACTTGTTTCAAAAATAATAATTATTTTTTTTTGTGAAAACTGAACAGCTGACATGAGTAAAGTGCACAAAATGAACAAAAAATGTTACTTATCTGGTTTGGTAGTAAGCCGACAACATATTGTGTCAGTTGCAGGAACGTCCATTAAAATTTAAAGGTCCATTAAACTCTTAATCCTCCATTATTACAAGGAACTAATGGAGGATTAAGGGTTTAATGGACCTTTAAATTTTAATGGACGTTCCTGCAACTGAGCAATTGTAACCTAAAATTATTCGGGAAAGTATATGATAAATTTGTCTGATTTGTTTTCATTTTCAGTGATGAAAAAATCTCCCAGTTGAATTCTACAATCCTTTATTCATTACCACAAATTACAAGTAACATATTATAATTAAATGTTATTCTCTCGATCAAGTCCTTAGCAAAAGTTGACCACGTCTAGAAATAATGCTGAGTCGTTGCATTCTTCATTGGCAACCACAGTTAGTGCTTTCCTATTTTATATTAAAATATCAGCAGTCAGTTTTTGTGTTTTGTAACTATCGATAAGATACCTACTTATGTTTACTAAGTACTCTGCTTCAGATACCCGAGAATTATTTCGGAATTTAGATTTGAAACATTTCATATATCTTATCGGGCATGCCTTGTAATCTTTCTGAATTTGTTTCTTCTGAAATTTCTAATAGCACTCAGCATCTGTTCCTGACTACTTATCCAATTTCTGAAGATCTACCCTGAAATCAAAAAAGAGGCATCAGAAAAAGAAGACGTTGGTCAAACTCAAATAGTTTTCATATCGGCTAATTTTCGAATTAATTGAGTAAATTTAAAAAACTGATTTGTTTACCCTGATGGATTAAG
Organism: Propylea japonica; assembly: GCA_013421045.1. Classification (NCBI taxonomy): domain Eukaryota; kingdom Metazoa; phylum Arthropoda; class Insecta; order Coleoptera; family Coccinellidae; genus Propylea; species Propylea japonica. Next base: position 37,764,967 of record CM024240.1, read on the forward strand.
CTGGACACGGCACAATTAATGGTTCAATACCTCACTCGAAGTCCTTCAATTCACCACTTTAATATACAATAATTCACTCCAAACGAAATATTAATTTGTAAATATCAAAAACAAACCATTTAAAAATCCCCTAGCGGCAAAACAGCGAACTAAGAAAACAAGTATCTGTTTACATTCATCAGCGCCCTCAACGTTAGCTGGAATCGCCAATACTTGTTTTCTTAGTGCGATATTTAGCCACCAGAGGGAGTTTAGTTAACTGGAATCGCCAATTAGAATTATGTGGCAAACTCATATTTTTTAGGGTCCATCCTAATACGCCCTCTTGGCGGATACTTGAATAATTACTTATTGGTAAAGAGGTTCCTACTTCGGCAATGAAACTATATTTTTATGACGTGAAGTTTGAAGAATCGAAACATTCGAAACTGAGTAAATTCCAACACATGTTCGTATGCCAGGGTTCCAGTTGGGAATTTTATTACTTTGATAATTACGGGGTCTGTTTATGTTGTGCGATTCAAGTTTTTCTATTCTAAGGTAGTGAAGAAAATTAGTTTGGAATTTGAATCGTAGTTGAAGGCAAGATATGAAATAGAAAAAATTGAATATGATTTTTGTTTTTTGCTAAATTAAACGTGTTTTAAATTGAATCGCAAAACGCAAAAATTTATTTGGTTAGACTTTATTTTGAACAAGTTTTTTTTATAGCTATGAATTCTTCTTCAAACAAATGCGACGAATATTAGTACCAACGTGAAGTCTTTGCACTCACGAAAAATACCTATGATAAAAAAATTACCTATATACTTGAAAATTCATCACAGCGAAATTCAGTAGTTTTCCTTCTTATTTAATTATTTCGGTTCAGTAATACGAATGAAGTTTCGAAATACTGACAATACTGTAATGTATTATTATTACTGTATTCGTTTTGCGGTATTTCGAGCTCCTGAGCTGTACCAGTGCTTGTGCGCAGCCAATGGGAAGCCGTATTTCGAGCTTTTGAGTAACTCAGGAGCACGGAATATCTCAAAACGAATAGGCTATATAGGCAATATATTTCGTATCGATGTCATTGGAAAGAAGAAAAAATATGCTTTGTTTCTCTTGTGTTGAATTTTTGAATCAATCGACTTTGGCGGCAATATATCGTATATATATATATATATATACCATAGAAAATTCAATTGAAATTTGAAAAAAAATTGCTATATTTACAAAACAAGATATCCATTTCAAGTGAAATTTATTTTGTGTATAAAGATTGATATACTGAATGTCCATTCAAAATTTCAAGAGAATCGCATCATCTGAACCATAGATTTAGTTTTTTTAATTGTCAATTTTTACATACTCCAGTTTTTTAATAATTTCCAGAATATTATTCCGATCGTGCTGAGATTCTGCATTTATATATTAAGTATTGAGTCCTATACAAATTTTTGAAGTAATAGCCTCATTGTTCCGCCAATGAACGAGCGTTCGAAAGGGCTTTCTTAATTTTTTCATACTTGTATTGCAATGAAAATTTCAATTAAACGATTAGTGATCAGGGTACGAATGTGTCTATTGAAAATTTTGCTCACAATTATGAATTTTTTAGGAATATCTTGCTTGGTTTGAACTGATAGCTCCTGTAACGTGAACATACGATGAGTTTTTCCTGAAAATGGCGACCGGAATTATATTCCGTAAAATGGGGGGGAGTTGACCGATTTTTGACTTCAGTGGCATTTATTTATAAGTAGGAGATTCATTTTCGGGTTAGGAAAATTATTTTGATATGGGTATAACAAGTGACAATAAAAATATTATTCTGAAGATAATAATTCTTCAGTCAAAAGTTGAAAAAAAAATAAAATCCGCTACTGGTCAACTTCACCCCGCTTGGGGCGAAGTTGACCACATATCGATTTAACCTTTGAAACGTGATTTTTGAATAAGTGGGGTGAATTTGACTGAGTAATAATTGATTTTCAACATTGATCTATTAAGTAAAGAAAAAATAAACTATAAAATTAATATATTTCTCCAAATAAGTATATTAAAAGATAACACATGCATTTCAAAACAATAAAATAAGGATTTTTTCAAAGAAAAGTTATAAAGAGACATGTCGAACTCGAAAACTAATTCTCCTCTTCGATGAGTTATGGGCTCCTTCAGCTTTTTCACGACATTTTCTATGGGCACCTCGTCTATATCCTCAATTGTTGGCCAGATAAAACGGTTCCCTTTGGACTGTTTCACAAAATTAATCCTAACTTCTTCTGCTCCCACCAAAATTACTTTTCCGATAAAATGTTCAATGGTTTTTTTTGTTGTATACACTACAACAACCCAGTTCCCAATTTCCAGATGACTTTTGACCAATATCTCTTCTATATCTGTATTATTGTTCAAATCTTCTTCCATATCTCTCTCTTCGTCTACTTTACTTTCACTTTATTCACTTTCCAGAATTATCTTCTTTCTAACATTTTGAATCCCACCAGTTGAAGGCGAATTTTCCTCCGGCGAAGAGAAATTTTTATCTTGTGGTTTTTTGGGATTTCTTTGTTCTTTTTAATAGTCCACTAAAACTTCGTTGATGTTTACATTTGATGATTCATTATTTTGGGGAATTTTGTCCAAGAGCTTCTTCTTATCTAATGGAAAAATTCCACTGTTTGAAAATCCTTTCCTAGCATTATTTGATACGACTGGTGCCATTTGATTGAAAATCAATAATCTAGGAAAAACACTTTTTTCTACAGCTGATGTATTCGGATTGCACTTTTTCCATTCATGCAATATTTGTTTCCAATAATTTTTCATCGGTCCGAAGAAACTTATGTCTAGAGGTTGGCATAAGTGGGTGGCGCGGCTATCTGAACTAAACTAATAGAATCGTACTCGCAAAGGAATCTAGTGAATACAATAAATACATGTCGGTCAACTTCACCCGGCGCTCAACTTCACCCCAAAATCGTATTAAAATTGCCAAATTTTAATTTATATTGGAATTTGAGAAACGCAAAAACATTACACAAAAAATAACGTTATGATTTGAGTAAGGAATAAACTCTTATGGAGGAAAAGGGGCATTTGATAACTTGAAATTTTCCATGACGTAATTGAATAGTTGTAACTATTGTATGGAGATGCATAACATTAATTTTTTATGAAATTTTTGTTGAAAATATATATAAAATCCATATATGAAAGTTATGATAAAAAAATATAATAAAATACTGAAATATAAGAGATGGAATCATTTTCGAACTTTTCGGTCAACTTCACCCAAACGGTCAACTTGACCCCATTTTACGGTTCTCGAAATTATTCAAAAAATGGAATATGTAAAAATCCAGTAATATCATTAAATTAAATTATATGGTTAACATTATGGCAACAAAATTTTGCAAAAGGCTTATTAATTATGGGCATCTTGCATGTGGCCGCAAAATTTCATATCGATTGGTTTTGTTTTGTCTGAGATATGGCGGGACGAAAACATTGAATGGCCATATTTTATGGAACACCCTGTAAGATTTGGCTGGTTAACGAATTTCTCAAGTCTCTAGAACAAACCCTTCCGAACTCACGAACAGAATTGAGTTTGACCTCGGATTCGTCATCAGGGAGTAGAACCCTATCGTTTGAGACCGTTTTCGGCTCAAAATTCGTTACTTTACAGACACAAACCGAAAATTATTATTATAAGCCTGCCTATCCTCAACGTATATCGTATATACGATGACTTCAAAGACTTGAAAATACTTGTAATTTTCATTACGTCACTTTGATTATTGATACAATAATTATGTCATTCATTTATTTAAATTCAAGAGACTGCATAGGTACATAAAGGATGCCCAAATTTCTTTATCATAAACGTATTAGAGTATATAAAAATTTCTCAAATCATTCACTTCTTTTATATACTATTTCTTTGCTACTGAGTTGAAAAAATTCCTTTTAGCGATCTCAGTGATCTCACGACGAAATCGGAAATATTTCTCAAATCCCAACCCTAAGGGCCTCAGCATACAAAAGTTAAGTTGTGGAGCAAGATGCAAGACACGTTGACGTGAAGAAAAATTGCTTGCCACAAGAGACATCTGTTTCTCATTATACGCAAAAAAATACTCGTCCGAAATTCAAACCTTGTACATAGGCAACCCATCATGTTGGGCTTCTTCCGGGGTGGCGCCCTTTAACGATGTTGCCCAATATCCTCCAACAAAAATTGAACCGGAGTAACCAACTATCTCCTCCTTAAACAATGGAATTATATAATTTGCTTAGGTATCTGATCTAAAATTAACAGATTTATTGATGTTTATATATATATATCATCTCTAAGATCTTTCTCTTCTTGAAGTGTTCTTCGTTATCCAAAAATTTAACATTTGAAAAATATATTTTTCATCTATGGCTATGGTCATCCTTCCTTTTTTTCAGAAGAGAGCCAATGTTCTTATAGATTACTTATTAGAGAACTCTTTTGTCTCCGAATATGAAAAGAAAATGATGAAAAAACATAATTCAGTCCCCCCCCAGATTATATTGCCTGCGGAAAACCCACGAACAGGGCCTACACCACAGAACATAAAATAAACCTAGGCCTACACTTGAGACCGATCGTCAGTGGTATCAATTCACCGTCTTCCAATATTGCATACTTCATGCACAATATTTTAAGCAGTGTTTCCACCACATTCCAACACCAACTCAACAGTTCCTTTGAGTTGAGAACAACTAAATTTTATTTCAAAGTTCCGTATATACCAGTCCTATCTCAGAAAATTAAAAGAACTCTCAAAACAGAGAATAATGAATTAGTTTTTTACAACAATAAAACTGTTGCCTCATTATAAAGCAGAACTAGCGACCCGCCCCGGCTTCGCACGGTACGACATCACATTAGAAACCTCAAAAATAACAGTACATACTTCTCCACCATTTAATGGATGTTATTATACATATAAACCTTCCTCTTGAATCACTCTATCTATTAAAAAAAACGCATCAAAATCCGTTGCGTAATTTCAAAGATTTAAGCATACAAAGGGACAGAGAAAGCGACTTTGTTTAATACTATGTAGTGATTAAATATCCTACTGCTAATGAAAAAAATGCTTTGTGTTCCCACTACTTCAAGGATGACCATACATTTGATTTTTCAAATGTTGAAATTTTGCATAACGAAGAACACTTCAAGAAGAGAAACTGCTTAGAGATGATATACAGGCTGTCATGTGTCAACTCTATAGTTACGCCACTGACAAAAAGTGTTACTTTTTTCTCCAAGACCCATTTCGTACTGTTTTTAGATTCAAGTGTGGTTTCCACCCCTTAGGACCCTTGGGAAGTCATTTCGCTTTGGAATGGAGATTCCTCATGTTATACAATTTTAATATTTCCAGATCAAAAAGTGTTACTTTTTTCCCCAGACCCATTTCGTACTTTTTCAAAATTTAAGGGGTGGTTTTCAACCCTTAGACCCTTTGGAAGTCATTCTGCTTTTTAATGTTCATTCCCTATGATTTATTGATGTTTATATAGAGGGTGTTTCATCATAAACTGGACAAACATATATTTTCGTATAGAAGACATCGAGATTATCATTTTTGCCTTATATAATATATCCCGTTTTCGAAGCATAAGCGAGATACAGGGTGTCAAACGTCATTTTTGAACCAGATTCTTATGAGTGTGGTCAGTTATGTATAACACTTGGTGTAACGGTTTTTGATCAAATCTCAGTATTTTTGCAATGTTCCAAATTTTTTTTTGCGGTTGTCAAATTGACTTTTGTTTTCTGAATGAACACAATTTTCTAAGAATTTCTGTGAAAATATTTTTTCAAAAATCGAACACAAATTTTTTTTTACATGTCTACAGCGATGAAAAAATTTCACTCGAAATGGATGAAATTTTGTACAATTGTACTTCTTGAATTATCATTCACGGATATGAAAACAAAATTGTAAAATATCGAACGGTTTCGTTACTACAGTCATTCAAATGTTTCGTTTAGACCTCTGAAATAATGAAATAAAAATTGTTTTGGGTTCTAGAATCGAAATAATTAAATTATTAACATGTCCAAACATTCTAGATGAATTTATACAAAAAAAAATCAGTGAAACTTAGTTGGCACTCGAACCGACGTAGTTATAGGGAAATGGCACTGTTCTAAGGATATTAATATTCGTTGCCAGGAAACGGTAGTTCGTAGTTCATAGAATTGGACTGGTATTTGAATTTCAGTGAATATAATTTAGCCAGTAGTCAAACTCTATGAACTACAAACCACCGTTGCCTGGCAACGAATATTAATATCCTTAGAACAGTGCCATTTCCCTATTTAATAACTACGTCGGTTCGAGTTCCAACTAAGTTTCACTGATTTTTTTTTGTAGAAATTCATCTAGAATGTTTGGACATTTAATTATTTCGATTCTAGAACCCAAAACAATTTTTTTTCATTATTTCAGAGGTCTAAACGAAACATTTGAATGACTGTAGTAACGAAACCGTTCGATATTTTACAATTTTGTTTTCATATTCGTGAATGATAATTCAAGAAGTACTATTGAACAAAATTTCATCCATTTCGAGTGAAATTTTTTCATCGCTGTAGACATGTAAAAAAAAATTTGTGTTCGATTTTTGAAAAAATATTTTCACAGAAATTCTTAGAAAATTGTGTTCATTCAGAAAACAAAAGTCAATTTGACAACCGCAAAAAAATTGGAACATTGCAGGTCTTCCGCCATTTTGTAATTTTTTTTTCGGTGTTCGTCAACTTTTCTGAATAGAGGACCCAAAAATACTGAGATTTGATCAAAAACCTTTACAACAAGTGTGATACATAACTGACCACACTCATAAGAATCTGGCTGAAAAATGACGTTTGACACCCTGTATCTCGCTTATGCTTCGAAAACGTGATATATTGTATAAGGCAAAAATGATTCTCTCGATGTTGTCTACACGAAAATATATGTTTGTCCAGTTTATGATGAAACACCCTGTATATAAACATCAATAAATCATAGGGAATGAACATTAAAAAGCAGAATGACTTCCAAAGGTTCTAAGGGTTGAAAACCACCCCTTAAATTTTGAAAAAGTACGAAATGGGTCTGGGGAAAAAAGTAACACTTTTTGATCTTGAAATATTGAAATTGTATAACATGAGGAATCTCCATTCCAAAGCGAAATGACTTCCCAAGGGTCCTAAGGGGTGGAAACCACACTTGAATCTAAAAACAGTACGAAATGGGTCTTGGAGAAAAAAGTAACACTTTTTGTCAGTGGCGTAACTATAGAGTTGACACATGGGGGGGTTATAGGTAGTGGCAAGTTTTAGCGAGTGACCTGAACTGCCAGCTCGTCCAACACTACAGCAGCATTGATATCTAGCTCTCTGTGAGCATAGCAAGCCCGTTCAACCTTTGCTGGTCAGTTATGTTCCTTAAGTATGTTTTCAATCTTCTAAGAGATGAGAAGGACCTTTCACTGGTTGATGTCGATACAGAAAGAGTGGTAAGAATTTTCAGGAGGGCGTTGATAGTGGGGAAAACATCCTGATGGCAGGCAGTGTAATAATTGATTGCCTTCCTTGAGCTTATTTTCAAATCTTTCACCATCTCGATCCACATATGGAGTTCCCGATGTCACCAATTTGAATATCTTCCTGATAGAAATTCAGGAGCTTTTTAAAACTTTTTTCCTGTTGAGTAATCTAACAGGAGCTAGGACAGGTGGTACAGAACAAGACTAAGCTGAACTAAATGCCGACGTTTCGTCCGTATATTCGAACTTTTTTCAAGGCTACAAATACAAGATATAGATATTAAAAATCACCAGTAACACTTAGTAAAAACAATCAGAATGACAGCTAACACCAGAGATGAATTGTATGATTACATATTCAACAATGTAATTAAAATTAAACATTTTTATACATGATAATGAATATAAAACAATAAATACGATGACTATACACTAGTTCACTAAAAATATACAGATTAAAAACTAAAAAATGTGCGGAAACTGTGGTATAGACCAACTTACCAAGTTCAATTTGTCTGATATGTAAGGTGTTGTTAACATTGAGATTTAGAAAAACTACAACCAGATTCCGTCAACTTTCTCATTTAATTGCGGAAAAATAACTATAACTACTTTTAAGAAATATTAAATTTCGCAAGCGAGAACAGCTGCTATCACACGTAAACACTGATGACATATGAACAATATTCATACCGGTATACGGGAATATCGATACAGAAACAATAAATTTGTGTATAATTGACTCAGATCTTGGGTGTCAGTTCTGTGGTTTACCGTGTCATTTAATGTTATGTGGATCATCTCGCTAATGTTTCTTTTTCTCCAATTATTCTCATAATCTAGTATTTTCACATTATTGAAATCAAAATTATGACTTTCCGCGAATCTATGGGAAGCCAAAGCTGTAGAGCTATCTTTGTCCCGAAACCTATCATCGCAGTCATATCTGTGTTGTCTGATTCTCGTCTTCAGCAGTTGTTTCGTTTGTCCCACGTAACATTTATTGCATCCCATTCATGGTATCTTATACCGATTTGGAAATTCACATCGAGAACATACGATATACAAGGCATCAGACAGAGAATTCTTCCCTACAGTTGCACAGATGAATAGGCGAGATAATGAAGTGCGATAACTGAATGAATTCAACTGTCTTACTGCGATAATCTAGTCTCGTCTCTCTCTTATCGCAGTATGGTAGGGAACCCGAACTACACGTATAGAATTTTTAATTTGTCAGGCTGCCCGTAATACTCGATTCAAGTATTTACTGTTGCCTACCATACTAAAGAATTACGCTCCTCTAAACGATAAGAGAGAGACAAGACTAGAATAAAGAAGTAAGACAACTGAACTCAGTGTGTTACAGCAAGTGATTGTCTCGACTATTCATCTGTGCAACTGGAGGGAAGAATTCTCTGTCTGATGCATTGTATATCGTATGTTTCAGATGTGAATTTCCAAACCTGTATACGATACTTGAACGGTTGAGGCTGGGGGTTGGATCTTTAAGTCTCGAGAACAGAATCTGCGTCGTCAAAGTGTTATAAAAAACGAGCTGTGTGGTCTTAGATTTCTGTTTTATTGAATGAGAAATGTTGTGACTGAGGCCTGATATGTAGGGAAACTTGAAGTACCTTTTGGTCTGGTCGTCTGAACTTAGGGTTTCTTTAATCTTAGGTGTCAATGGGTTATATTTCGAATAGTTTTTAAGTGTTATTTTTGTTGGAACGGCGAGACAGGGTTTTTTTGTACTGAGGTTTTTTCCCTGAGCTCTGGTATCATACGAAAAAATAGTATGGTACCCCGTTTTTGCACTAACCTCAGTTAGGGATTTTTATTTTTGTTTTATGTATTGTATTATGTTAGCTCTCAATTTCAAAAGAATATATATATATATATATATATATATATATATATGGGTTATATTCATTTATTATTTTATTCACGAGTGTTTTTGGATAGTGATTGGTTTTCAGAATTTCCTTGATCTTTTTTATGTTTTCTTTGTAATATATATTCGAGCTGAGGTGTACTGATCGATAGATAAGGTTTTTAATGCTACCCACCTTATAAGACCTAGCAGTCTCCGAATGAAAATTGACTAATCGGCCAGAATTAGTAGGTTTTACGTGCCATTTTGTAAGCAGAGTACCATTCCCACTACGTGAAACCTCAATGTCCAAAAAAGGTAACTTTCCATCTATATCTTTTTCTATGGTGAATTTAATACGTGGATGATATGAATTGAAAACTGATCAAAGTTCATCAGCTTTATCCGAAGGTATTGCTGTGATTGTGTCATCTTCATAGGTGAAGTTTGATGAAAGCAACGATGAATTCGAGTTTTTTTAGGCATTTTTTAATGAGATGTGTCATAATCTTCCTGTGTTCTGGTGACTTCAGCAATACTGGTAGAGGTAGGTATAAGACACTCTGTTTGGATTGTATTAATCGTAAAAATCGTAAAATAGAAAATCGTTTATTGTTATGGCTTGACTTGTTACAATATATGGTGTCTGAATATTAATGACGCTAAATGACGCCTTCTTATTAGTTGCAAGAAATCTTCTCGTCACGCATGCTCTTCTTAGGGTGCTGCAGTGTAGTCGGACTGGGCTGGGTTTTCTTCATGCGGGGTTGCCGATGTGAGAAATAAGTCGTGAATGGCGTAAACATACTCCCCACCTTGAAAGAATGTTCTTTCAAGCCAATAGCGGAAGTGGACAGATCTTCTGGAATCCTCGCTTTATTACACCATTTGTTGTTTTAATCGAAGCGACTCTGGCTATTCCATCTGGGCCCTTGTGTATCTGGACTACTCTTCCTAAAGACCAATTGGTTGGTTGTGTGTGCTCCCCTTTCACCAATACTAAGGAACCATCGACTAGGGCACCTTTGCTTGATTTCCATTTGGTGCGTCGTTGTAGCTCTGTTATGTAGTCAGATTTCCAACGATTCCAAAAGTGTTGACTAATCTGCTGTAGAAGTTGGAACCTCGTCAACCTGTTGATTTGGACGTCACTAACATCTTGATCTGGAGCTGCTGTGAGAGGTTTTCCGATGATGAAGTGAGCCGGGGTTAGAGGTGTGAAATCGTTCGGATCTGAGCTGAGGGGACAGAGAGGACGCGAATTCAAAATTGCCTCTATTTGAGAGAGAATTGTAGCGAACTCTTCGAATAGCAAGATATTGTTTGCTACTACTCTTTTTAAGTGATGCTTCACACTCTTGACTGATGCCTCCCATAGACCGCCGAAGTGGGGGGAGTAGGGTGGAATAAACGACCATTCTATAGACTTAGAAGTTGAAGCATCAAATATTGTTCTCGCGTTATCTTTGAGGAAAGTAGTTAGTTCGCGTTGTGCCCCTACAAAATTAGTGCCGTTGTCAGATAGAATTTTGTGGGGTTTACCTCTTCTAGACACGAACCGATATAACGCTTGGATGAAGGCTTCTGAGGAGAGGCTGGAAATTAATTCTAGATGTATTGCCTTTGTTGACAGACAAACAAAAACTCCAATATAGCATTTAGTCGAGTGGCAGCCTCTACCTTTCCTATCTTTTATCAAAAAAGGCCCACGCCTACTATACTGAAAGCGCTAGAGGGACAAACTCGTTCCTTTGGCAAATCTGCCATGATATGTTCTATGGATTTAGCAGTGAATTTAAAACATGTTATGCATTTATTCACCGTGATACGCGCTAAGTTCCTTCCTGATATAGGCCAGTAGCTTTCTCTTATTGTACTTAATAACAATTGGGGACCCCCATGAAGGAGTCTTTCGTGCTCCTGGGAAAACAGTAGCTTGGAAAATTGATGTTTAGAGTGGATCAAAATAGGGTGTTTTTTATTGAAAGAATAATTGGAATTCTTCAATCTACCTCCAACTCGTAAAATATTATTTGAGTCTAGAAATGGGGATAGACCCGCCAGAGTGTTTATTGCTTTGACATTTCTTTCGCCATGCAAAGCATTTATTTCCGATGCGAAAGATTCTTGTTGACATATTCTTATTAGGCAGTTCAAGGCAGCATTCAGCTCCCTTAGAGTAAGAGGCCCTTTAGATTTATTATTCTTGTTCATGCAATTGTTCTTGAACCGTAGAATGTATGCAGTTGCCCTCTGCATCCTATTGAATTTTGAAAATCTTTCAAACGGAAATTGAAATGGTTGAACTGAAGTTATGTTCAATAAAGTTTGTGATTTCATTCAGGTAATTTGTTTACCTTGGCGTGACCTACCGGCCAAGATTCCGCATTTTCAAAAAGCCATGTAGGTCCACACCACCAAAAATCTTAATTTAGAATTTCACTAGGGTACAAACCTCTGGAAACGATGTCAGCGGGGTTATCGTAAGTGGGAATGTATCTCCATTCTGCGCCTTTGGTAAGAGTCTGAATTTCGGAAACTCTATTGCTCGTGAAAGTTTTCAATAAGCTCGAACTCGTGTTTATCCATGCTAGGGCAACCGTTGAGTCTGACCAAAGTATAGAAGACTCAAAATTGATTTTAATAGACGCCGTGACCTTCTCGTATAACTTCGATAATAGTAAGGCGGCGCATAGTTCGAGACGAGGAATTGTTATAGCCTTTACAGGTGCTACCTTGGATTTTGCGCAAAGGAGGTTTACGTGAATATTCCCTCGTAAATCTACACTTCTGAGATAAATGCAGGCTCCATAGGCCTTTTCTGAAGCATCTGCGAATCCGTGTAATTGAACGGTTTCCGCGTTCTTGCAAATTGCCTGCCTACTTAATTCTACCTTATTCATTAGTGGTATTTCAGCTTCGAATCGTTTCCACGTTCCTAATAAACCACCTGACAACGTTTCGTCCCAGGATCGTCCGTCTGCCCAGAGCCTTTGCATGAAGACTTTAGCTAATATAGTGCAGGGACTGATTAGACCTAGTGGATCGAATATTTTGGCGATTACCGATAGAATGTACCTCTTTGTGATCGTGTTTTTACCTGAACTCGCATGAATATTGTACAGAAGTTTATCACTTCTGCAAGACCACATTAAACCTAAAGTTTTAAATTTGCCATCGCTTTGGAATTCTAATATATCGTGATCAATATCGCATAAATTCAGTCTCTCAAGACACTCGACACTATTTGAACACCATTTTCTGAGTGGAAAGCCTCCGGAGCTGAGTACTTCGGAAATGTGTTTCGCTATAAATTGAGTTTGATCGAGTGTAGATGCACCGGTCAATAGATCGTCAACATAAAAATCATGGCGGAGTATGTCTGCTATTTCGGGATATTTATCTTGTACTTCTGCTGCTAGACTAAATAGACAACGTATAGCAAGATAGCTAGCGGAAGTCTGCCCATATGTGACAGTATTTAGCGTAAATATATCTAAATTATCGTTTGGATTATCGCGCCACACGATTTTTTGTAATTGTCGGTGTTCTGGTGCAATCAGAATTTGCCGATACATTTTCGCGATATCTGCCGAAATAACAAAATTGTGCTTTCGAAACGTTAAAATTATTGATAATAGATCGTCCTGTAAAACTGGACCGAAAGCTTGAATATTATTGAGTGATATGCCATTGCTAGTTGGTGCAGATGCATCGAAATTGGATGAACTTTGCTTTAATGGCATGATTACTACAAACCGACCGTGTTTGTCTCTAGTTGTGGTATTAATTAAATTGTCTTCACAAAATTCTTCAGTGTCAGAAAATGTCTTTTGACCTTGTACTCCCTCGATCTCCCAAAATTTTGACAAAATATTTAGCAACTCTTGATTAACACTCAGATTACAAGAAATACTCGAAGTTTGTTTAATACCCAGTTGCCCTGAGACCACCCATCCGAATGCTGTTTCATATAATAGCGGCATATTTTTCCCGAGAGACAATTTATTTTGTCCCAATATTGACCAAAATATATCAGCGCCGACGAGCATGTCGATAGGTCCCGGTTTATAGAATAGTGGGTCTGCTAGCGTTATATTATTTGGGATTGCCCAAGATCGTGTACTAAATGGGAAGCTTGGCATTACTCCAGTAATTTGCTTTAAAACGTAACAATTGCAATGCGTTTCAAATTTGGAATGGTTTGACCTAATAAAAACTCTACATTTCTTATCGAATTTAGAATTAGTGATTGTTATACCAAAAATTGTTAAGTCAGTTCTTTGAGTATCAAGGCCTAATTTTACTTGTAACTGCTCCGTTATGAATGAAGTTTGTGAACCGCAATCTAATAGAGCCCTGATTTTATGCAATCGTCCTTGCTTATCGGAAATCAGTAAACAAACCGTCGAAAGAATAACCTGCTGCGGCACTGGAATTGCTACGCCACTGCTTAACGTAGTTGAAGTGCTTGCCTCGAACTGACTGGGATTAGCGTCTGCCTGGGTTGACAAAATCGACATATAGGTATCATTTTTGTCATGTAAAATGGTATTGTGCCGTTGCCTACATTCTCGACAAGGGCCTAACCTGCAGCGTCTGGAAGAATGACCTGACCTCAAGCAATTAAAACAAAGGTTTGAACTTTTGACGAATTCTTTCTTCTGTGGTAAACTTAGGTTCAAAAACTCTGGACAAGTATAAATCGAATGTTCTTGTTTACAATAATTACAGAAGTAATTAGTGGTAGCTAAGGATCTAACGGTAGTACGATTTGTTGGTTTATTTTCTTTTATGGTACCCCTAATCTTGTGCTTAGTCAAGGAAAGATTTGATTTAGATTCTAGTGTACTAACGAAGTTAGCCCTTCTTTGTAGAAATGCAAGAAAATCGTCCAATTTTGGTAGATCTTCTTTTCTCGTCACTTCTCTTTCCCATTCTAAGCTAGAGGTCGAATCTAATTTATTTGTGAACCAAAAAATTAATAGAGGATCCCAGTTCTCAATATTTTGACCCAATTGCTCTATGGAACCTAAATGTTTATTGATATCGTCTGTTAGGATCTGAATATTGCGTGAGGTAGGCTTTTGAATCGATTCGATCGAATAAATGGCTTTTATATGCTCGTATATCAATTTTTTCTTGTTATCAAACCTATTTTGCAAAGTTTTCCAAGCTACTTCGTAATTATTAGACGTGTAGGCAATTTTTGATATTGAAACCGCTGCCGTTCCACCTAATGCGCCTCTTAAATAATGGAATTTTTGAATATCGTCAAGTGTAGTATTCTCATGAATTAAGCTTTTGTATGTATCTCTGAATTCCAGCCAGTCCTCGAACTTTCCGTCGAATTTAGGCAAAGAAATGTCCGGAAGTTTAACAGAAAGCGTTTTATTGGATTGTGATTGCATTGTACCGGCTGATGAACATTGCGATTGAACCTCCGCAACATCATTGTATTTACGTAAGATACGTTTCGCGGTTGCTGAAGCATCATAAAACGAGTTTTCAAAGGTTTGTCTCTCAAGCAATTGTTCTTCGATTTTCGATTCGTCGCAATTTATTTCTATATCTTCCTGACGCTCGTTGAAATCCGATAATAGTTTTTGGGAATTGGCTAACCTATCGTTCAATTTTATCAACTCTAGTTCGGTTAGTTCCACTTTGTCTTGGATTTCTTTCAGGAAATTAGAAAAAATAGTAAGGCTACTTTTAACCACTCCCCTCTTACGAATTAATTGTTTGAGATCTTCCATTTCGAAAATAGCGCTAAAAATTCTCTCTCTACTAGTACAAATTCGAATAAATGCAAGGAAGGGTTAATAATTGGAATCGGCTCACCAAGATATCTGTCGTGGCTATTGTTGAATGTGGTTGACCAGCAAGCTGCTATTATTGTTCACCCTCGGCGTGACGCTGCTCTCGTTATTGTCTGGTTCACACTCTCACTCGTTGATTTCTTGGACAAAATTGTGACTTTGTTGAAATATCAATGGTAAATACTTGAGTTCAAGGAAAAAGAATGTGAATACTCTATGGACATGTAGATCCCAAGTTGACATGCGTCAACTCAAAAAGCTGTTAGGCTTGGCTTCCCTAAACTCTCTCTTGTATTAACCGTTGAATGAACAAGTACCGTCAGTGTAAATAGTTAAGTGTTAGAATAAATTCCTTAAAGTATCTTCTGTTTCATTAAAAATAAAACACATAATCACAGGTTATGGGCCCAGGCACCTAAGTGAAATAGAAGAAATTAAAGTGTTAAATAATAAAAATAGTGAGTTAACGTCTAACAAGGAACAGCCATTTTGTGAAATATCGAAGCGTCCCCTCGACTGTCAAGTAATAATCAAAATGGAACAAACTACGATACCGTCGATGAAGCTCAATGAAGAAAATTGGGCTGTATGGAAATTTCAGACCATCGTTATGATGAAAGGACGAGAGCTGTACAAAACTCTGACGGGAGAAATAAAAAAACCTGAGAGTGGAACAAAAGAAATAAATGATTGGGAAAGGAAGGATGCGAAAGCCCAAGAACTGATCGTATCAAGAATGGATCAGGAACCAATTACTCATATTTTATCATGTGACACTGCAAATGAGATGTGGGAAAAATTAAAATCAGTTTATGAAAAGGAATCTGTTGTTAGCGTCCATCTGCTCCAACAGAGATTCTTCTCCATGGAATTTGGAGATGGCACTGTATCTATGTTCATCTCTCAGATAGAAGACATAAAAAATAAACTTAAACAGGCCAAAGAGGAAATATCTGAGAAAATGATAATGACAAAGGTCTTGATGTCCCTTCCAGACAGATTTAAACACTTCAGATCTGCCTGGGAATCAGTTCCTGAATCAAATCAAACCTTGAAAGAGCTGACCTCAAGGCTTCTTATCGAAGAAGAGAGAATTAGGTCTAGCGAAGAAAATACCACAGCGTTAACCAGTGTGAGTGCCAAAGGAAACGGAAAAAGGGATAAAGCGGGAAACATGATTTGTCACAAATGTAACAAGCCAGGACACATAGCTAAAAATTGCTACTCAAGAAAACCCAAAATCTGCACGTACTGCAAAAAGGTGGGACATGAAGCGTCATCGTGCTGGTACAAAAAGGGTAAAGAAGAAAGAAATAGGAAACCCAAAAGTGATGAATACTCCAATGCATTTATTGGTGAGTTAAGCAGCCAGATGAAACCAAAAGACTGGGTGATGGACTCAGGAGCAAGTGAACACATGTGCTGGGACGAGTCTTTATTCAGTGGGATGATAGTGAAGGAGTCAGACAAGAACGTTAAGGTTGGAAACGGCAATATATTGGAGGTAAGAGGGAAAGGAAGAGTTGAGTTAGTTGCCATAGTTAATAATACATCAATAAAAACAACTCTAGTGGATGTTCTCTATGTGCCACAGCTGAAGTTTAATCTATTTTCTGTGAGTACTGCCTTAGATAAGGGATATAAAATCACCATGAATAACGAACACTGTAAAATCCTCGATAAAAATGGTAACACTCGGGCGTTAGCAACTCGAAGTGGCAAACTCTATAAAATGAATTTCAAAACATGCACAGAAACTACGATCGGCGAACATAAAAGTAGCCCAAATGTCGCATTCCCTAGTAGATCTAAAAATAATGACGTTTCAGACTGTCAGATAGTTGAGACAGTTGAAAATGTAAATATTTGGCACGAAAGACTTGCACATCAAGGTATTTCTCATGTAAAAAGAATACTCATGGATAAGAATATAAAATTCCGAGATAATCCAAAAGACGCGGTTTGTGAGCACTGCTTTGCAGGGAAGCAACATAGACTCAAGTTTGAGAGAAGTGGATCCAGAGCCACCGAACTATTGGAAATAATCCATGCAGATGTATGTGGTCCATTCAGCACCACATCATTAGGAGGAGCTAGATTCTTTTTGCTCCTTAAAGACGATTTTTCTTCGTATAGGCACGTGTTCTTTTTGAAACACAAATCAGAAGTGAGAAGTAACATCGAAAAGTTCATCTCACTTGCTGAAAGAGAAACAAACCAGAAAATCAAAGTGTTGAGAACTGATAACGGAACAGAATTTTGTAATGATTATTTGAAAAATGTTCTAGAGAGAAAAGGTATTCGTCATCAAAAGTCAGTAGTTTACACTCCTGAACAGAATGGCAGGGCAGAAAGAGAAATGCGAACCATTGTTGAGGCAGCAAGATCCATGATCAAGAATTGGAACAAAAATTTATGGGCAGAAGCAGTAAATACAGCTGTTTTTGTCATAAACAGAACAGGTCCCAGCAATACGCCAAACAAAACTCCGTTTGACCTATGGCACAAGAGGCAATATGATATAAAAGGTCTAAAAATATTTGGATCCAAGGTATCAGTTCATATACCCAAATCGAAACGTACAAAATGGGATGACAAAAACACAATAGGTACATTCGTTGGATACGATGAAAATGTGAAAGGTTTTCGAATATTATTTCAGGACAAGAAGGTGGAAATTCATCGAGACGTCATATTCTTACCACAAGATACTATTGAAAATAATATCATAGAACAAACAGAAACCTATCAAGAACAACTAGAGGAGGAAACAGTAACTGAAGATAATGGTACAGAAGACATTCAAAGTCCTGACGAAAATGTAGAGGTAAGCGCTCCTAGACACTATCCTCAACGAAATCGTAGAAGACCATCATACCTTGATGACTACGAGCTGGATCCTGATACAGTTCTGCTAGCTTTATGTTCAGATGAGGATCCCAAAACTTATGAAGAGGCCATGCAGAGCAATGAATCATCCAAATGGAAAGAGGCAATGGACAACGAAATAAAGGCACTAGAAGAAAACGAGACCTGGTCCAATGTGAAAAGTGATAGTGGTGATGTGAAAAAGGTCATTCAGTGTAAGTGGGTGTATAGGAAGAAAGTAGACCAACAAAATGAGGACGTTAAATATAAGGCACGTTTAGTCGCTAGGGGCTTCCAACAAACAGATCTATCAGATTTTGATCTATATAGCCCTGTAGCAAAACTACCATCTATAAGAATTTTCTTAGCGGTATGTAATCATATGAATATTCCTATTTTCCAATTAGACGTTTGTAGCGCCTTTTTGTATGGAGATATCAAAGACGATGTGTATATATCCATTCCTAAAGGATTTAAGGAACGTCAAGGATCTATTTTCAAGCTGAGGAAATCCTTATATGGTTTAAAAAATTCCCCTAAGAATTGGAATGAAAAATTTCACAAAACAATGTTGTCATTGTCATTTCAGAGATCAGAGTCCGAGTATTGTCTTTACGTCAAAAGTACAGAGAACTGTAAATTATTTGTATTAATTTATGTTGATGACTTATTGATAGCAGGTACCGATACTGGTGAAGTACAACATATTAAACACACGCTATCAAATTTCTTCAAGATGAAAGATTTAGGCTTGATAAGATACTTTCTAGGTATGGATATCATACAAGATACTGAGAATTCCCAAATAAAAATTAATCAAACAAACTATCTTAAAAATGTGTTGAAGAAATTTGATATGCAAAATTGTAATCCAATAACAACTCCAATGGAGATAAACTTTCAACATGACAGCTTGAAAAGAGATAATTCAGAAACACTTGAAATAGAAAATAGATGTCGGAAATTAATTGGCTGTCTTATGTATGCAATGTTATGTTCAAGACCTGATTTATGTATAACAATCAATATTTTAAGCAGGTACCAAAGTTGTGCTAGTAATGATTTGTGGAAAGCTTTGAAAAGGGTGCTCAGATATATTCAGGGTACTCTTAATTATAGTCTTACCTATGATAGAAATGATATGACTATCATAGGATATGCCGATGCAGATTGGGCCGGTGATCGGCTGGACCGAAAGTCCACCTCGGGATACATATTCAAGATAAATAATTGTACGGTTTCTTGGTTATCTCGAAAACAATCCTCAGTTGCTCTTTCGTCAACTGAAGCAGAATACATAGCCCTCAGTTTGGCTGTCAGTGAAGCCTGTTGGTTGAAGGCACTTTTGAAAGACTTCAAAATAATAAATGAATCTCAAGTGATTGTGATTTACGAAGATAACCAAGCAGCTATTAAAGTCAGCAAGAACCCCGAATTTCACAAAAGACTAAAACACATAGACATAAGATTTCATTTTGTAAGAGATAAAATCAGACAAAATATTGTACATATTGAATATATTCCGTCTAACGAACAGTTGGCGGACATATTTACAAAACCATTGAGCTCCATCGTGTTTGAAAAACACAGAAAAAATTTAGGCTTAGAGCGGATTTACCATTGAGGGGGAGTGTTGAAATATCAATGGTAAATACTTGAGTTCAAGGAAAAAGAATGTGAATACTCTATGGACATGTAGATCCCAAGTTGACATGCGTCAACTCAAAAAGCTGTTAGGCTTGGCTTCCCTAAACTCTCTCTTGTATTAACCGTTGAATGAACAAGTACCGTCAGTGTAAATAGTTAAGTGTTAGAATAAATTCCTTAAAGTATCTTCTGTTTCATTAAAAATAAAACACATAATCACAGACTTCTTGATGATTTATAGTACCTAATTGTTCAGTGAATTTATTGTTTATCCGCTCGTAGGACCATATGTTTGGACTGTATTAATCGTAAAAATCGTAAAATAGAAAATCGTTTATTGTTATGGCTTGACTTGTTACAATATATGGTGTCTGAATATTAATGACGCTAAATGACGCCTTCTAATTAGTTGCAAGAAATCTTCTCGTCACGCATGCTCTTCTTAGGGTGCTGCAGTGTAGTCGGACTGGGCTTGGTTTTCTTCATGCGGGGTTGCCGATGTGAGAAATAAGTCGTGAATGGCGTAAACACACTCAAAACTTTTCAGTACGTCTTGATGTTTCAGAAAGCGACTATTTAATTCACTTAAAAAGTTATCTAAAAATATCAAAAATAGGGATATCTTAAAGTATGACTTAGGATTGTCTAGTTCTTCTTGGGGCTTTCATTGAGGTACTGAGTAATTCAGCCATAGTCTCTGATGCGTTAAATATGTTTATTTTTCACTTGTACATTATATGTTTATTTTACCTTAGAAACGGTTGCTATAAATACACTCATTATGCCCGTGGGCATTTTAGCGGGCATCATGGATCATAACGCCCGCTCACAACGAAAACAGTAATAACATTCACTTAATAAAATGATGACAGCAATAACGAACTTCAAAATATTACCAAATGCCATGGTTACTACTGAAAGTTATATGAAAAAAAAAACATAGGAGCAATCGAATTTTATTGTAATTAAATGATATATTCGTGAAAAATAAAATCTTGTATGCACCACGAACGTTATTAGATCCTAACGCCCATCGGGCAACATTCATCCCTCGGGCCAAAGGCCCTCGGGCCGAATGTTTCCCTCCGGGCGTTAGGATCCATATAACGCACTTGGTACATAAATAACTATTGCGAATTCTTCTTCTGCATTGGTTCTGATTTTTTCTATCGTCCCTTTTAGATAAGTCACCATGCTCATAGCATCTAAAAGATCGATATGTTCATGCTGCAGAAATCGAGCAAGGGGTAAACTTAAGGAAAATACTCTAGCCATCACTTGAAAACTGATTATAAAGGATTAACTCTGAAGTGTACATAAAAGCTGCGATACCATCGACGCTGATTCTACATCCTTCCACTGTGAAACTTCTTTAAGAGTCTCCTGGACAGCAGGTAACATTTCTTGAAATAGTAATATTGAATCATGGCGCTCAACCCACCTAGTTAGACAGAGTTGTTTTAGACGAGTAGATTTGGCTTCAGGGAACAGTTTATCAATTGCTCTTGTAATAACCTCCATTCTTTTTGGGATTTTAAAAAAACACACATAGTTTTGTTGCAGTCCCACAGCAATTTCTGATCTCAGAAATTGAATATGATGCACTTATAGCAAGGTTTAAGCTATGGGATACACAATGGACATATATTGCAGTCCTATGCTCTTCCATTACATATGCCTGAGCTTCGTTGAATTTTCCACTCATTGCAGCGGCCCCATCATATCCTTGCCCCTTCAAATACTTTGTATCAATTCCAAACTCGTGTAATGATTTTAAAATGACTGTCGCAAGGTTTTTACCAGTTAAATCAGAAACAGGTACAAACTGAAGAAAATCTTCTTTAATATGTTATATATTTAATTGTCTAGGTATCTAACGCCGATTGATGCTTGTTCTTGTGTTGAGATGTCTGTCGTTCATCTGCAAGAACAGTAAAACATTTCGCGGAATTGACTATTTCCACCAATTTCTTCAACATTATATCGTTAATAGCCAAAATAATTTCATTCTGTGTATTTGGTGAGAGGTAAAGTTCATTTTTCGATCCTATTTCTAAATGTTTTTTCGGAGCCTCATCTCCAGAATTGGGTCTAAATCTCAGAAGAGCTCTGACGTTCCCCTCATTTTCAACAGGACAAATTTCCTCGATGGCCTCGAAGTGGAGACTACATTAAAACCTACGGATTTTGAACCAATCAGAGAGAAGTTGACAATTTGAAATTTGACAGACCGCGTGTGTTTACATTTTCATCAGATGTCAGATTGACGTATGCGAAAGTCGAGTTATTGGTTAGAATTGTTTTCACAAAATTGTAATTTTTAAGGATTGCAGCTTGAAATTTTCAGTTGAAGCGTTCAAGAAAATTGAGCTAATTTGCTTCAGTTCGAATTATTTTGTTTTCAACATTGATATGGAAATAGAAAAATCGTTGTTGACTTACCTACTTGATTCGAAGGTAACTTTATCTCAAATTTCCATCAATGTGAATCTATTAAGAGTATTGTTTCCATTTTCAGTTTACTTCTAAGTTGTCCTGCACACCAGGAAAAACAAGCAATGAATAATAAAATGAAAATGCAGAACATTGAAGTTAATGGTCAACTTTATCGCTTTGACAACCATAAGGCAAGATTTGAGGTCCTACATAATTTTGAAATATAGAAAGTTGTGTTGAAGATGGGATTTTAATAACTACGAATTTGAAGAGTATTTAAAAATTGTGTTATTTTATGGATCAGTTTCAGTATGTTAAGTTCTCTTTTCAGCACGTGTAAAGGTATAATAAAGTGGAAATTGGATTTACTTGATTCTTTATCTTTGCCCAGCATATAAAGTAGTTATCTCGTATAAGAACTACTGATTCTACAGGATATCGATAAGTAAAGTATTGAAGCGATAACAGGTGAACGATTGCTGGTTAATACAAAATGAGTTATCACACAAATGATTTCGAGGAGCTTAACTAAAGCGAATATAATATTGACTGGAAGAATAGATTGCAGATTTCAAAAAACTTATCAATTTGATCATTTATTCAGAAAGTAAAGCCACAATACATTTCATTATCAATTTAGGTAATTCACTTTCATGTCTTACAACTGAAGAGGAATATAAGGAATCAATATTATTATTTATTATAAAATGATTTATATGAATCATAACCATAAGAACCTACTACTATGTATATTAAGTACCCTTTAAGGAATTTTGAATGTTTATTATTGAATTTGAATGATCCTACTGACTTTGGCCAAAATTCTCAAACGACAGGTACCAGATATTATATTGCTCATTCAAACAGAACGGTTCATTAAAGTCGATAAAATTTACCCATTTTGATATCATTTCATAAAATTAGTAGAGTAATCTGATTTTAAGTATGCCTCCAAAATGAAACTTTTGAACGATTCTAACAATGTGGATTTCTTGAAATTTGACTGTGAGCAATAATTTCTTAGTGATTTCGATTGAATGGAAAATATTATTGTTAGAAAGAACAGTGTATATTGTTTCTAGTGAACGATTGCTCGTAAAGCACAAATGCTGAAGGGTTACAATGAGGAGAATATAAAATTAAACAGGTTGAACTGGTTTAGGATAAAAAGGTACCTACATTACGTTGAACTCATTATAAATCCTTTATATAGATGATAATTCATGAAATATTATTGTTTTGGTAGTTCTGTAATAGTGAAGTTCAATAAATCTTGTCTTAATATAAGTAGCCTCTCTTCTACAACAAAATATTGAATGAAAGAATTATACTGATACGAGGTCTCTATAAGTGATTGTAACATCGTAGTGTGCTTTGAAAATTTTTCATCTTGTCGTTTCTAATGCAAAGTCTACAAATTTATAATTCCAGTCACATTATTCAATTTTACTCGGAATGACCAACCTAAACTCACAGTATCATTCGTTTAAATTGAAGTTTACACCAGAATATATAAATTTATAAGAGTCCAACGCCAACTGCGTTGTTATAATCATTTATAGATACCCTGTATTACTTTCAAATTAGAATAACTCCTGCACAGGAGGCTCATCAATTAATAAAAATTATACCTAATTGAACTTCCATTCTGAAAAAAATAGTGGGAGAATTGTACTAATGGTACTTTCGATTAGAATAACTCCCACACAAGAGGTTCATCAAATAAAGGCAATTCATAATTTTCAGTTATAGAGTAAATCAGGTATATTTAATAAATGCTAAAATGTAAGATATGTAGAAACAGATGACCTCTTTTATGTGCATATTCTTCTCTTATTAGGAGTCATTATTCTGATTATGATGGGGCATGTTTTTCCTGGAATGCTGGACAAAAGAGGTGCAATCTGAAAATAAAATCAATACTCAAAGAAATCCTCAATAAAGGTAATTAGGGACCAACTCACCTTTGAAGTCAATAATACCGATTGCCCCTTTTCATATCATTATCGCAAAAGATTTAATTCGAACAGTTCGAACTTTATTAAAATATTAAAAATTAGTACCATAATCTCCTCAAATTCCGAATTCATTTATTAATAATTTCATTATTCATTGCTTGTTTTTCCTGGTGTGCTGAACAACTCAGAAGTAAACTGAAAATAGAATCAATACTCTAATAGATTCACGTTGATGGAAATTAGAGATAAAGTTACCTTCGAATCAAGTAGGCAAGTCAACAACGATTTTCCTATTCCCATATCAATGTTGAACACGAAATAATTAGCTCAAGTTTCTTGAACGCTTCAACTGAAAATTTCAAGCTGCAATCCTTAAAAATTACAATTTTGACTCGACTTTCGCATACGTCAATCTGACATCTGATGAAAATGTAAACACACGCGGTCTGTCAAATTTCAAATTGTCAACTTCGCTCTGATTGGTTCAAAATCCGTAGGTTTTAATGTAGTCTCTCGAAGTGGTATACCCTGCCGACCACAAAAAATTACTGTTTCAATTATCAGTAGGACTGCGTTTCTATTTTCAATAATTTGTTACTGCAGAGCTGTGTTTTGTAGCACCTCGACATTCGGTATCAAACCCCTATAAGTTTTCAACCAATCTTCAGCCTTAAGTAAAGGAGCGTTTATGGTTTTCATTATTTTCGTGGTTATTGAATTATTCCACCGCGTCCTTCCAACGACTGAAAGGCTTTTTTACTAAGACACCTAATGGCTGAAAGCCTCTTCCTGCACCAAAAGACGAAAACATAGAACAATATCTGCAGTAGGCCCCGTCTTCGAACTTGGAGTAGAGCAGCCATTTCCACCTTAAAAACCATCCATATTGAAATTCAAGGTTTCGGGCACCAGATCCCGGAAATCTGAAATTCCATTCAGGAATCCAAGGGTTCTTAATTATCGGTAAATATTTAGATAACGGTGACCAGCAGATATCGACCAGATTTTGATGTCATTGTATTCATTGACTCTTCCTGAACAACATTAGTGAAACCAACAGGTGACAGTCTGTCTTAGTTTAGAAGATATGGGCCCCCAAAGTTCCAAAAACGTTCCATCTTCACGTCACTATTTCCACTATAAAAACACAAAAACACTGCTCCGATTTGGTCTATAAATCACCCTCGAACATTCACATAACGATTCGAATAGTTTCATTTCAGGTAAATTCAATAATTAACGCAAAAACATCAAAATTCTAGAGGTACCACGTAACCACACTTTTGGCGGAAAGCGCGCCGTTCTGCAAGGTAAGTTTGGCACCGCCGCACTGTCAAAGACTTATGCCCGATTGCACCGTTCGTCTAAGCAACGTTTAAACCCTTAAGTGACGTTTATTCCATTGATGAAACGTTATTTCAGGGCTTAAACGTTGTTTCGACGAACGGTGCAATCGGGCATAAGGGTTTGTTTATCTGTGCGCACGATTTGCCAAATGTCATATAAAATGATGTCGGGAATTACGTTTCTTAGCGCGATAATTGAAACAGCTGATTGGAAACTGTTTATAAGAAAACCAGGATATCGATATTTTATTTTATGATTACTTATACATATTTAGTTGATCTTCATATAAAGTATTGTATATAGCAATTGCGATCTGGGTATGTCGCTATCTGCATACTTTATAAAGGATTTTTAATTTTAATTTAGGTTAATATAATTCTTGGAAAAGCGCGCCATTGATTGCCCTACTATATAAACCTTTCATTCCTTTATTTTTCTGCCATTTCACTATTAGGTGATAAATAAAAGAAAACAACCCAAAACCTTCACTTGCCAGAAGTTTCCAGTTTTTAGAGATATAAAATTCAATTTACGTATTATAGTTAGTTATGTAATATTTAAATCTGAATGAATCATTCATCAAGTGTGTTAAGATTAAAATCGAAATTAACATTAACAGAATGACAACTCGCTCAATCAGAACAGGCAATATCAACATATTATAAATCATTCAAACTTCGATAAATATTTCATAGCCTACAATTATTCTCCATAAAACCCCTAATAAATAATTTTGAAGGGTGTTATACGAATATGTCTATACCATTAGAAACTCCAAAAAATATGCAGTCAGACACATAATAGCTATTGATATTATACTCAGACCAACAAAATAGTAATTTATTGATCTGAGGTGTTATATCATATCCTTATAATAGTTGAAATTAAGTCCAATCAGATATTAATTTATGAATAATGGTAATGTACGCACAGAATATGACATTATATTATATGAACCTATTCTAGGCTAATTAAATCAGATTCAAACCGAAACAGTTTCCGATCAGCTGATTCTAAAACAGCTGTTCATATGTCACTCCCGAAAGAACTAATATGCGGCGGTGCCAAACTTACCTTGCAGAACGGCGCGCTTTCCGCCAAAAGTGTGGTTACGTGGTACCTCTAGAATTTCGATGTTTTTGCGTTAATTATTGAATTTACCTGAAATGAAACTATTCGAATCGTTATGTGAATGTTCGAGGGTGATTTATAGACAAAATAGGAGCAGTGTTTTTGTGTTTTTATAGTGGAAATAGTGACGTGAAGATGGAACATTTTTGGAACTTTGATGGGGGCCCATATCTTCTAAACTAAGACAGACCGCCACCTGTTGGTTTCACTAATGTTGTTCAGGAAGCCTCAATGAATACAATGACACCAAAATCTGGTCGATATCTGCTGGTCACCGTTATCTAAATATTTACCATGTTTTTAAAAATTAGTGACCTTATGACAAGTTATGTCAAAAACAGACAGACAAATAAAAATTGAGAGAATAGTCACGTTTTTCTCAATACGACATTAAACTGATAAACAGACGAGTTTAACAATTTACATTGGTCCTTCGAGCTAAAGAAAAGTCCTGTGGTGATGTCCAACGAAGAAGGAAACCAAGAAAATTCAAGAAGTCGACGACACACGAGAGGAAAGAAAATCTTGGATCCTAACTTTGTATGGCCTACTAATTTTGGATCGAATAATAAACAGGCTGACTTGACCGACAATACTGATGTTGAAACAAAAACAAAATCATCGATGGATGAAATCAAAAAAAGAAAACAGAAAAGCATGAAAAGTGTTTCTCAAAAAAGTCATTGTTCAATTAAATTGCAACAACTGAATATTGATGCAGAAAAAAGAAGACTAATTCTGGAGAAGAAAATGAAGCAACTGGAAATTGAAAGCGAATTAAAAATATTGGAACTCAACAGAAAAATGGAAGAAAATAAAATATTGGAAGAAGAGGAGGAAAGCCAACGAGATATGTCCACAGATTCTACAATTGAAGAGGGATTAGACAGAATTCCTTCATCAAAAGAAAATGCCAAATCTTTTGTCGCTGAATGGGTGGAAGAGACAACAAAAATGGAAACATTAAATCAAGAAAAATTAAGACTGGATAATAACTCTATTGGAATAAGTGATTTATGTTTAGCCATGACAAATGCTTTTAAAAGTATCGATAATCGACACAACAATGAAAGATCAGACAAAATGTTAACGAGAAGTACTATTGAAAGAGATTTTCCAATTTTTGACGGGAAACCAAAATTTCAACCATACAAACACTATACTCAAATTGGCCAAGAACTATGAAGGACAAATTTCAGCAATATGCAAAAGCTGCTACAGATTTTTGCAATAATTGCAGTTAGCATTAAGGAAGCACCATTGCTTATGATGGATTCAGGAATAGCTGAGACAATACTCTGTTTTTATAACAAGTATTTTCGTATGTAAGTATGCAAAATTATATACTTTGGATACGATCTTTATTTTTTTTTCATACTGGTTGAAATCGCTAAATATTACGATTATATTGACCTTGAGTAGGTCTGGAGTACTCTGAAAGATCATTTGATATTTCACATGAAAATGGTTCACTTTGCCTTCTTCCAGAGTAGACCCTTATTGAACTAGAGGTGACCATAATATCTAATTTATGGTAATTGCAAAAATATCCAAAATTTCAACCATACAAACACTACTCAAATTGGCCAAGAACTGTGAAAGGACAAATTTCAGCAATATGCAAAAGCTGCTACAGATTTTTGCAATAATTGCAGTTAGCATTAAGGAAGCACCCTTGCTTATGATGGATTCAGGAATAGCTGAGACAATACTCTGTTTTTATAACAAGTATTTTCGTATGTAAGTATGCAAAATTATATACTTTGGATACGATCTTTATTTTTTTTTCATACTGGTTGAAATCGCTAAATATTACGATTATATTGACCTTTAGTAGGTCTGGAGTACTCTGAAAGATCATTTGATATTTCACATGAAAATGGTTCACTTTGCCTTTTTCCAGAGTAGACCCTTATTGAACTAGAGGTGACCATAAATTAGATACAAACGAGAACAGTTTCACCATTTCTTTTTTTATATAAATTTTCAATATTTGTTTTTATTTCAGCGATATCTCTCTCTTATATCCATTGAGTAGGCTTCTTTGGGCCACCAGCCTTACCACCAACGCATATTTATCAGATCAACGAGAATATGCGAGAAAAGATCATGAGCTTTTTTGTGGTATCTTGGTGGTGTGAAGAAACGGACGAAGACCAGTGGGAACCTGTTCCGAAGAAAATGAATTCGATTATGGAAGATCATTACAAAAATTACATTGATGAATTTTCATATAGTGATCATGAAAATGTGCACACAGTGAACTTCAAGGAAATGACTGTAACAAACGAGTCGACAGCAGAACGAAGGTAACAAAACACTTTTTTTCCTCATAAAATCGATGACCATCTTCCTGAAACATTTTTTTGTTATTTGTTGTTGTTGGAAGGTTTCAATTCGGTTCATTTTTCTTCGTTATCATTCATTAGTTCAATCTTTCAGTATTTCTCATATGTAACAATGTTGCCTTCATTTATCTAGTGAAATTATTCATATAATCATTAACTTTTTTTCAGACAAATCAAATACTGTACCCAAGGAAAGTATAAGCCTTTCGATGTCACGAAATTGGAAATTAATTACCAGGATTCCCCTACTTCAATATATGATTTCATTCTTATCGCTTACAAATGTGCTAAACATTTATACTATAAAAATATATATGCTCATATCCAATATAATTGTCTGGAGACTATTTTGGCCTTATTGGAATATATGACAGATGAAGATTATTCCAAAATCCTTACTGCTAAATCTGCGGATACATATTTCTGCGAGAGCACTGAACTAACCAAATTGGTTGATCATGCTTTACAGTCGAAATCCAAATTTGTGCAAATAGTTACAATACAAATTCTATTAGTAATGATTCGACGAGACCCAGAATTGTATTCGGACCTTTGCAAAAGAAATGGAGTGGTGCCTTTGGTACAACAACTTATGGAGCAATTCGAGGTGAGCATTTTTTATTTTATTTTTTCAAATTATAATTGTGAAAGGTACATATTATTCTGCTCAAAATTGAGAACAGGAAGTAGGCACCTATTCCTATTTTGCTATACGCTAATAATAATTATTTTTTCAGGATGCAAGAACTTTGATAGAGGGCGACATGAAGGCGTGGATTGAACATCAGGTAAGAAAAATAAAACTTTAATTTACTGCGATTGCAAAATGGCGAAGGCGTCGGTCCCTTTCTTTATTCGGTAGAACCGGAAGCGCTCCGCAGGTTATGCGAGGACTTCTTGACAGAAAGGACGATAACTAGCGGAACGGCAACGAGGACGATGACGGAAGGCACCCCCCAGGGATCATGCCTCGGACCAACCCTGTGGCTTCTAGTTATGCAGGGTTGGTTCAGAATGATGGACGAGACGGACAATGAGTGGAGGACAGACGAGGCGGTGCAGCGACAAATAGACAAGGAATACACCGACACACTTGCCGCTTTTCTAGCGTTTGCAGACGACGAATTCATTGTTATATGGGGCAGCTCGGCAAAACAAATTGAGAAGAAATGGAAATACATATGGAACGGCTGCAGGCGCTGGGAAGGTGAAAGCGGAGTAAGGTACAACGAGGACAAGACAGAAACAATGTTCATGTTCCACAGACGAAACGTGAGACCACCGACGATCAAAATAGAGGACAAAACCCTGCGACACAACGAGACAATAAAATACTTAGGACTAACAATAGACAGAAAACTGACATATATACAACACCTGAAGGAAACAAGAACAAAAATAGGTAGGACAGCCACGAAATTACTAGGGACAATAAGCAGAACCTACGGACACGACAAGGACATAATCAAAGCTATAACAGAAAACGTACTGAAACCGGCTGCGCTGTATGCCTCTGAAATATGGGGCATACACGCAGAACGAACACTGAACAGAAGGCAAACGGACGCGACACAAAGGCCCTTGCTTCTACTCATCAATAGGACATATGCCACTGCGCCAACAGTCGCATTACAGGTGCTGGCCGGAGTACCACCTTGGTGGGTAGAAGCGAAATATAGACACATTGAATGGACAAAGAACCGAGACCAAATAAGGTCAACACGGATGGACAAAATAGACAAAAGACACCCATCCTTTAGACATATCAGTAGACAACACAAACAACATACACAAGAGGAAAACTGGAAAAGAAAAATCAAAAGACAAAAACTATTGAAAGAATGGCAGGAGACATGGGAAAAGGGGGAACGAGGACGTGAACTTTTACGGACACTGCAAACAGACAGGTACAGATCGACTAGGACTAACCTTCAAGGCCCAACAACTGACGACTGGACATGGAAACATGAACAAATACATACATAGATTTAACTTGAGAGACATAGACGGAAAATGCTCATGCAACGGAGAGGACGAAGACGCGGAACACATAAGACTACATTGTACATTGACTAATAGAAAAGACATACGGAAAAAGATACAAGAAAAATACGGAGACCTAACGCTGACACTAAGAAAGAACGGAAGAGCTAACGAGACAGAAGTACAAAAGATTAACGAGTGGACCGAAGAAGCCATCATGGACACATAAACAAACGGACAGACAATCAGGGTAATAGACAATACAGGACCAACTGACGAGGACAACACCCTACAGCAGAACATCAGCTGAAGGGAGGGACAGAAGGTTGATGCCGGCAGGCGGGAAACCAAAACGCTCAAAGGTAGACAATTTAACTGTTATTGAGATAGTGCAGTTTTTACAGTGGAAAGATTGTCCAATATATTAGCAATATATGAACAACCTGACGATATGAACAAATTATCATATTGACAATTTCAAATAAGTCATCGAATACTTTCAAAAAAATTTTCCAAAACATTTTTTTATTTGCTCTCTAATTCCTGCTGTTGATAACAGATTTCGAATATTTCACCTAAATTCATTCCTTAAAATGACATTCTTGAAATTTCATATTCCAATATTTCATTGTACTATTCGATCTTAAACTTTAATGATTTTCTTGTTAAATGAATAATATCAGATGACTTTTACATTACCCAAATAAGCAACATATTTTTTTCCAACAGGTACCAGACGTTCTTCGATACTTCTGCCGAATGAACTTCGAAGACATCAATCGAAATCTGAGTTTAATCGGTCCCCAGACTGCCAAGGATTTCTTGTTGGAGGTTCAATCAATTTTGCTTGATCCAACAAGATCTGAATTTGAAATAAATCAACTAAATGTGCTGGGTGATTTACTCGACTTTCTAACGGTACCTGATAATGGTTCAGGTGAAAAATGGAGATTTAGAACATTTTTGAACGTGTTCGCAAATCTTCCCTTGGATGAGACTGCAATTAGTTTCGATATTTCGAAAAGTTCCTTCGAAAAGTTACTTGAGCGATTGGAGAAATTACTGATTAGTTGTTCTAACCTCGACCCTCATTGCAATTCGCTGAATACTTTAGATGTCTTCAATTCAGGGTTGATAACCATAAAAGAGATTGCCTCGAAACCTTTCAGGGTAAGTAAAATGAATTTTATTATTTTCGTCATATTTTCTATACAAACTTCTTCAATTTTGATTTGAAATTTACGTTCGTTTAATTTTTTTTGGGAAATGCATGTTCTAATGCTCGATGAAATAAGCGGAGATCCATTTTTCTACTAAAATGCAAAAATTGAATTTTTTTTTCCAGGTTCGATGTATTTCTCCCCATAAAGGAATAGAGTTACGTTTTCATATATTTCCTTTCACAAGTGTAGAATATTTAAAGAATTATGTTCTCCGTTTCATTGATGATTCATCAGAAGAAGATTGCACGAAGAAAAAAATAAAAATTTTTATAAACGAAGACCTCATTCCTTCCAAGTATACAATATATGAAGCAATATAGAAATTTCAATATTACCAACTGATGCCAAAGATATTCGAAATTGAACACGAGTTTTACTTCGAGATGACCGATCAATGTGAGGATAATTTGAAAGGTAAGATTTAGTTAAATATTATGATTAATAATATTGACTATTGACTATTTCCTTCGTCGCAATTTCCACAAATCAGAAACACGCAATTTTAAATCACGAATGGTTTATAGGTGGAAAAACTGTTCGGCAGGAGCTGTCAGCAGTTTATTCGAGTTCACCCTTGGTATAACTTGACATTTTTTATCAAATAATTATCTATATAGGTATATTTTATTTACATAATGCATGCAAAATAATCTGTTGCTCATGAAATAGTCTTGTCAAATATCATACAGGCATCTAATTTTTCTTGCGAAAAATATTGAAAAAATACAATGCAAAGTAATATTTGTAAACAAAAGCCATTCCTGCAGTGCAAATATCCTCGTATTCTACTCGGATTTTTGTTGCCACAAGCACCTTCGTCAAAATATTACTTAGCAATCTGATTTTTTATTTTTTTTTCTGAAAAATTAGATGCCCCCATAATATTACTTACGAAAATATATTTTATGTTACTTTTTCAATTGTAGTGAAAATCAAAATAATATATCTAATACAAACTTTTTCAGATTTCCGTTCAAGTGGAGATGCTCTAGCTGCATACGTAGCTCCCATGAAAGAAGAAAGGAAAGAAAGACGCTGCGAAATATTCGACAAGAATTATAATGAGCTAGCTTATCAAACGCTCTGCTCAATTCACATTTTGCATGGATTCAACAGGCATTGGTCAACATTTTACAAAAATGCAGACCATCAGTATTTGGCAGATCCACAAGAATTCGTAATGCAAAAACTTGACAAATTGACCATGGCCACTCTGTATGATCCGTATAAGGTTTTGGTTGGAAAACTACCATATTGGTTGAGGATTTTGGACATATGTCCCTTCATGGTATCTGGAGAGACTCGAAGAAAGGCTTTTAGGACAGAGCTAGAGCATTGAGGGCTATATTACCAGAAGGAGATTTTGAACATTTACTCTTGAGCAACACCTAAGCCAGTGTGTTTGTTAACAGAAAAAGTATTCTGAGCGACATAAGAAAGGTAAGAAACAATAAATTTTCATCATTTGATTCTAACTAACGTTACCAGAAATCTGAATGCAGGAAAAACGTGGGAGGGTAAAAAACTACTGTTCCATTTTTTTTGAATCGTTGGAGTGGTGCTACTTTCCTGGAAATGCCACTTTTGAACGCTTAGATCTTAATTATAGATCACCCATCTTGATAAATTTGTCGAGGTTTAGGGTACGTTCAGATGATGAGCGCTCAACGCGCGTTTTGGTAACGCGCGTTTACAACTACATGTATATGTTGCATAGAAACGCGCGTCAGCATGTGTATTCCGAGAACAAAATACATGTAGTTGTAAACGCGCATTGGCAAAACGCGCGTTGAGCGCTCATCATCTGAACGTACCCTTACTCCGAAGTAAATTTCGTATTCAGATTCCCTATCTTTGTGCCACTTTCATACAGATATGTGTGGTTCAATTCAACATTAAAAATCTCGAGTATTATTTGACTTAATAGATATATTCAATTGAGATAGATGGCTTATTCATTGCCACAGTAAACAAAAGATTTATAGTTCTTAATACTCCGGTGAAGCGGTACAAAAATCCATCCTCTAGAATTGTTGTATTATTATTGTATAAGGAAAACAATAAATAATTACTAATTCAATATTGTTTCAGAGCCTCGAAGAAACAAGACCAAGCACCCACTGGAAGGTTGAGTTTGAAAATGAAATAGGATCAGGAAGAGGTCTAACAACGAATTGTTTTCATCGGTGGGAAAACAACTACAAGCGAGTAAACTCGGAATATGGGCCGGATCAGATGCAGCAGTGTCTGAATACGTACATATAGAAGCAGGGTTGTATCCTGATGCTAGGAAGTCCATTTTAAACCAGAAAGATGATGAAGATTTCCAAAATGCATCGTTGGAGACCATATTCCATACTATTGGCCAATTGCTAGGCAAGGCAATGCTGGAAGACAGCTTACTAATCCCACTTGCCCTTCCATGGTTCAAATGGTTGCTGAACGAACAAGAGCTCTTGAGTTTGGATGATTTAAAAAATGTGGCTCCTTGTATTCATAAAGTTCTGAAGGATATGAATAATCTTGTTTTAGAATACGATGCAATTATGGGCGATCCAACAATACCTGCAGATATAAAAGAGTCTCTAATACAAAACTTGAACATAGATGGAAGTCCGATTGAAGCGTATGACCTTACTTTCGTGGTACCTGGCCACTGCGATATAGGTAAGTTACATTCTTTTATATACTTTGTAGGTATATGTTGTTATAAAACGTTATGAAAATTGGTTTTAATTATAACCGTTTTTCATGTCAAAAACTTATATAATCTGAATTTCTTTTTCAGAACTGATTCAAGGAGGTGCAGACGTTCTGGTTACTTTGGAAAATGCCCGTTTATAGATAAAAAAAAGTAACAAACTTCCTCCTAAAAACTGGAGTTGAAAGACAATTAAACGCAGTTAACAATGGACTGAGAAGGATGATAGATATTGAACACCTGCGAATGTTTACGCCAGAAGAATTGGAAAAATTCATGTGTGGCGAGGAGACAGATGAATACTGGTCTAGAGAGAATTTGGAAAAGTACGTAGATCTAACAGGGTTTACAACAGAGAGCCTAGTGGTTGAGCATTACTTCAGTGTTATCAGTTCTGTGGGCAGTCAGAAGCGAAGAAAGTTTCTGGAATTTGTTACAGGATCTTCACGCTTTTTTTGAACATCTCAATCCTCCGTTAACGATTGACTTGTACGAAGGAGCTTCACCTTTGTACAGGTTTGTTTCAACATGATAAAAACACCATCGACATTGAGTAGGGAGGATGTGGAACGCTTCATCAATTTGGGAATGACCGAAGGACTCACCTATTTCGGCCTTGCTTGAAATTCACGAGGAGAAGAAGGATTTATAATTGTAAATATGTACGTATTATTTGATTTGTGAATTATTTGTGATAACTTATAGTTTTTGTTTTTATTGTTGCTTTTCAGTACAGTAGGGTCGAGTACATTCGCCATTTTGCAACAAATATAACGTTTGTGAGATTTGCCTCATTCCATTAGAAATGAATGTTAGGGACCAATTTACATCTCAAGAAGATGAACGAAGAAGAAAATGAGGGGAAATAGGAAGAAATAAGTGATTATGATGATGATGAATAATTGATCTGTTTATAACCAATCAGTGAATTTTACTGGAATAGACTGTGGAATAGGCCTACCGGGGAAACCACATTAAAAAAAAACGCGCTGGGTACACTACCTCATAGGTGGCGTGGAAACGTGTACATAGAGCTATTATGGACAAAACAGCGTAGGAAAATTTTATAATAATTGTTTTCTCACAAAAAGGGTTAGGTTAGGTTATACACACAAATCTTTTTGTGTTTGTGCATTGTTTTCCTGTCTCAAATAGCCTGAAGGTGACCGTAAATTTGTGAAGGTCGAAACATATACAGGGTGTCCGGCGAATAACTGTACATACTATTACCAGAGATAGAGTTGCACTAGCTGACTACTGATTGACTATAAAAAAATAATTTCTGAGTTTCCCTAGAAAACTACAGGGTGTTTTTCCAACTTCATAGAAATACTTAGACCATCATAAAATCCAAACTTCTTGACGGATATTATTGAAACTTGGGGGGTTATTGGCACACGCTAAGGTCGAATCAGAAAAACATCAATTATTTCATTATTCCAGGGCCGGATTCATTAATCTTCATTTAAAGTGTTTAGGATAAAAAAAACACTTTGTATTTCGAATTACTAATAATTGATTCACTTTTTAGAAAGAAGCTAAATTATGCATTAATTTGTTTTATCGCTTAAAGTTGTCACATCAAATATTATTTTTTTAAGAATTTTGGAATTTGGAAAAAGTTCGTAAAATTGAATATACTTACCTGAACAGGACTTAGTTACCTTGTGGAGGTCGAAAATAAATAATAAATTTTCTTAAAAAGTCACAGAAGGCGAGGAGGACTTTAATAATTTGTTGTTATACTGAGTGGCCACTCTAGACGCGGATCTCATTGCGATAAAGTGAATAAAGGTATATTGCGAAAAAAAATTATTATCGACATGTATAGGGTATACATAAACATATTTCAAAATTATTCGTATGTATACCGGGTGTTCATTGGAAGAAGTGTCACTTTGATCTATATCTTTGTTGTCCAACACCCGGTATACATACGACTAATTTTGAAATATGCTTATGTATACCCTATACATGTCGCCAATAATTTGTTTTCGCAATATACCTATATTCACTTCATAGCAATGAGGGTAGCCACCCAGTATATCAACAAATTATTATAGTCTTTCTCACCTTCAGTGACTTTTTAAAAAAAAATTATTATTTATTTTCGACCTCCACAAGGTGACTAAGTCCTGTTCAGGTAAATAAATTCAATTTTTCGAACTTTTTCCAAATTCAAAAATTCATAAAAAAATAATTGTTGATGTGACAACTTTAAGCGATACCACAAATTAATGCATAATTTAGCTTCTTTCTAAAAAGTGAATTAATTATTCGTAATTCGAAATACAAAGTGTTTTTCTTACCCTTAACACTTTAAATGAAGATTAATGAGTCCGGCCCTGGAATAATTAAATAATTGATGTATTTCTGACTCGACCTTAGCATGTGCCTATAACCCCCCAAGTTTCAATAATATCCGTCAATAAGTTTGGATTTTATGATGGTCTAAGTATTTCCATGAAGTTGGAGAAACACCCTGTAGTTTGCTAGGGAAACCCAGAAATTAATTTTTTATAGTCAAACAGTAGTCAGCTAGTGCAACTCTATCTCTGGTAAGAGTATGTACATTTATTTCCCGGACACCCTGTATAACAACTTATTCAATTAAATTGATATCTGGAGTAGAGACGAAAAATCTTTTCATTTGTTCAGAATAATTAATAACTCCATTTAATAAGATGGACAACACATTTGATAAACTTTAGTTGAATGCCGCTACATTTCGTGTGTTGCTCCTATCGTTATGTAAAATGATTTTTAGGTTGAATAAGAAATATTTATTTGAGAATAAATTGAAAAAATCCAAATTTTGCTGTGTACTATAGCCGATCACAACTTTTCATCACCGTGAAACAAAAGCGAAGCTGTGAACCCGCCAGGCACTTCTTAACATCTCAGTGCTAAACACTCAGTTCTAGATTTCTAGAACTTTCTTATACAGGTTCGGAAATCAACATCGGAAACATACGATATTCAATGCATTAGAGATATCATTTTACCGTGCAGTTCGACAGTGATATACTCGACCGATATAGGTGGTATGTTTTGCTTTCGTTTAACACGATGGATGATCCAACGAACAAATAATACGATTGCCTCCTCAGAGGCAGAAATACTTCTTTCTCAGATTGCGCGTAATACTCGATGCAAGTACTGCAGGTTCCCTACCGCACTGCTTGATTGACCAACTTCCAACGATAAGAGAGAGATAAAACTACATTATTCCAATCGGTCGTTTATTCAGAGAGTTACGAATCACGTGAACCTTACGATTATATCAAAGTTCAACTGCACGACATTGAATTTTATATGGTTATGATGTGAATTTCCAAAGTTGTATTTGGTTTGTTGATTATGGAAAGGTTATTGACTTTTTTGGAAAAACCAATCAGTTTAGTCCCCATTAGTACGCCCTTCGGTCGATTATTAAATAATTTGAACTTACAAAGGGCAAGTGCTATGAATGATAAAAAGTGGAGTGTGATAATTAAAGAACTCACAAAGTTTTGTGGAGTTCAAGCTTATTCCAGTTGTGTTATTGCCTAATTCACCTTCGATTAACGGGAAAAATTAGGAAGGGTAAAGGTAAAAAAAGGATAAATAAAGATGAATTTTAACCTGAACAGCACTACCACTGTATACTCGGGATGAAGATGGTATTCCCGACCTTCCTTCGGCAGAATAAAAATGCGGGTGTAGCTATAATCCCCTAATGCAGCGGGTTGAACTATGACGAATGCGGGTTGAACTATAACTTTTATGCACTAAACACCAATGTGCACAGTATTCACTGCGGTTTTACTACTATGCGTCAATTTTCAGCGTATGAAAAACTAAATGCTAAGCGAAATTCTATAACGTTCTTTGAGCGGCGTTGAATTCGAACTGAACTGTCGAGAGAATAAAATGTAAAAACATGTGGTGTCATATGTGAGCTGAATTGATATAAAATGGTAAACAAATACATACTATTGGGGAAACTACGAAAACGCCCCAACACCCATTTTCATGAAAAAGTTTGCATATTGCAAATTTTAATGTTATTGTAAGATCAAATACAAAAATGTGACTTGTATGAAACTACAGTTTGCTATACTGAACTCATTATTATTCTGAAAATAAATTAACCCAGATTATTTGGTAGATCGCTTCTTGGGTCAAGCAAAAACATTTTTACCCACGACTGTTGTATAATCCACTCATTATATGTCTGTTTGCTAGGCCATAATAATACCCATTAATCATAAGGGAATAATGAGTTAATACTCACTGCTGTCAGATGCTCCTTAGATTTAGCTCTGAAATTATAATCTTTAAATAGATATTTCTTCAGTAATCTAAAGTACTGCAACTAACAAATATCCTTATCAATAGAGGACCAAATCTACTTTAATTTCATCAATTGAAGCAATTTTTGTTACAAAATATAAAATGACCAGTTCTCCAAAAAGTTCCCATGTGCCAACTTGACTTTTTCTACACTTGGAATAGAGGGGTCTTGTCACCATCGCAAAATATTAAAATTTTCAAGAAATATATTCAGTAGTCATGGATAAAGTATAGTATGCTACTCGCGTATAATGGCCGTTATTTGCTCGCTTCCGACTCGTAGCCTGAACTTCACTTTGTGAAAAATAGCTATCATTATACGCTCGTTTCATAATATACTATTATTCAGTCGACTTCACTAGATTTCACATTGTAGCTGGCTAATTTCGAACCTTATTCTTCTTGATTCTTTTTCCATTCCCATCAATAAAGAAGAAGAATGGGATTTTTTTTGGCATGTTATGGAATGAGTGAGAAATGAAAAAAGAAAATTATGTATACAAATTTATTGAAACATATTTTTGGAAGAAACCTACATTCTGATAATGAAATATAATATGGCTGTTTTTCAAATTGGTCGGACACAACGTGGTGCTTCACACATTGGGCATAAGTCCGAACAAATTCAATAGTTCGTTGCACGACACTCTTTGAAAAAACCATTTGTGTCCATTGCACTCATCAGTCAGGGTTGCAGCATATTATCACTTTTCCACTTTAAATCATTGAGTCCTTTGCCCACGTATAAATCAATTTTCATTCTTTATTTATGATATATTTAGTGTATAGGTAATATTAAATATTAACTTTAGGCATTTCAACGTTTCATTTTGAAGTTTTAATCACATACTTAATAGTGCCTGTACTCGTAAAAAATAACATAAATTTCAAGTTGTTTCCAGAATAAAAGCAATCGTAACAGAAGACACCATTATTTACGGGGGCTACGTTAAGTTCCTCTTTATTAAAGTGTACCAGCTCCCCTAACAATGAACCGGAGAAATTTCATCAAAAATAAAATCTTTTAATAGAAAATGTTTCCAAGATATATCACGCACTTTCAGAAGTAATAAAATCTCGACAGTGTTCGCTGGGGACACCCCTTTCACAAAAAACCTGATGGTTGGAAACCGTTAGTACTACATAATACAACTGCATGTAAGCGCTTTTGGTCATTGCTGGTCTTTATCATATGACGTCATGAATTGCCCTTCAACGTCATCGATTAAGACCGCAGATGACCTAAGGTGAACATACTCGAAAGCCGAGTCAAGCTTCTGGTCATTGAAGAAATAAGGTTAAATTCTATGTTTATACCTTATGATAACCAAAGCAGTGGCGGCTTGTCCTATGAGGCAGTGCCTCACCAAATAAATTACGGAATCACAAATATCAAGCGAATTAATCCAATATTTCATTAATCAATTTCATCATCCCATATGTTCTTCAGTCTCAATTTTTTATACGATACTGCACGGGGTCTCGTCTTTCATAATATCCGAGCCCAATCTCAAGCTGGGATACAGACGTCTGTAACATTACCCGTTACAGACGTTACGATGAATGCACATAAATCGGACCGTAATGTAACACGTTACAGACGTTAACGTCCGATTTCACTTCCTGCTTTTATGTAACTTCATACTCTTGATTCGCGATCTTTTCGTTTCGTTTCATCGGCACACTGCATACGTTTGCTGGTAGGTTTGTTTCCTTGGTAGTGTTGTGTGAATTCTTTTAACAAGAATTTTCATTTTGTTCATTAGCTTTGGTTATGACTACCAGAAGGCGAAATGGTTTTAGCAGAACAAGTGATTCGTCTCAAATTCCCAAAATAAATGCAGTAGTCGTGAAATAATATTGCAGATTTTTCAATAAATCAGAAACAGGTTTTGAGTCATTCCTATGAGTATAAATTACATATGTACAATTTAAGAAGTAATACGACCTGTTCCAAATCTTGTGACTATCGGTGCGGTAGAAAAATCGAATCGGAGGTTTCAAAATGAGAGTACTACAGGCCTACTGGCAGTGTAACTTTAATCAAATTATTTTTTGGCAGTGTAAATAATACATTCCGATGGGGTTTGGTGAAAAATTCGTTAAAGCGACTTGAAAAAACTTATCTCAGGGCAATTACCAAAAGATAAAATGCTAGAATCTTTGCATTGAAGCATTAATACCGAAGGATTTTTTAAGTGAAGATAAAATTAAAATTGTCAGTATAATAGCCATAATAAGATAAAGATTTGCATTGGATTCAAAAAGCTAAATTATCGGGAATGATTTTTTCATAATAAGTATGCAGCTGACAAAGTAGCGTATATAAGATTAATGTTTTCCTTGTGATAATAATATTTTTTTCTGATGTGCCTCACCATTTTATTCTGTCACAAGCCGCCACGGAACCAAAGATATTTTACAAATATGTGAAATATCTTTGATGATAACACGTGTTCAGATTGTATGTTTTCTCTGCACATGTTTTACTTTTCCGTTAGGTACCGGCCATTTACTAACGCACTAAATAATCTTTCAAAAATAATGGAACAAGAACAATATCAAGTTGTGTTGAATATTGCAGGAGAAGACAAAGCAGTGATAGTGCCAAATTTATGGACGGCAGTTATTACTGAACGGTAAATATTTTGTCGGAAATAATATTCATTCAGTAATGATATTATTTTTCTTTCAAGATCCTGATGCCGCTCTGTCCTATTATCAGGCATTACAAATCGACAGCGGGCCATCAGAACCAGAAGGCGATCAACCAGAAGACGAAGGTATGTTGAGATCAATAATTATCGAATTCACGAAACTGAAATTAATTTTTTTTTCATTTGGGAATATCTAGAAGTTGAGGAAAGCGTACTTTCTAATGAAGAAGGTACGATTTGGCTTAGAAAAAAACCCACGAAGTTCGATATGGAGGCAACTCTACTCCTTTGATGACAAAAAAACCAACAAAAGACAATTGTGGGCTTCCATTGCGGAAGTCCTTGAAAAACACAATTTTCGCCTTGGAGGAAATGGCAGCGAGAGATGCCGCCAAAAGTTTGCCAATTTATCAAGGGCTTACCTCAACTATGCACGTAATCAAAAAACAACAGGTGCGGCATTTATGGAGCCTCCATTATTTTACGAGGAGATGCACTCCATATTAGGTAAGTAATCATCACTTAAAAGGGTATAGCCGGGTTTCAATGGTAAATCTGCCCCCGCGGCCTTTTCGATTCATATTGAGGGGTTCGATTAGGCATTAAATGAAAATAATTCCTCCAACTTTTCAGTTTTTTATCTCTAGCCATTTTCGATATTTCTGTAA
This sequence comes from Propylea japonica, assembly GCA_013421045.1. NCBI lineage: Eukaryota > Metazoa > Arthropoda > Insecta > Coleoptera > Coccinellidae > Propylea > Propylea japonica. The sequence continues at coordinate 37,807,533 of CM024240.1, forward strand.
AAAACACTCTTTTCGTTTTTATTTTTTTTCTCTTGTGAAATCCAAAATTTTTGAATGGTGATTTTTTCTGTTGATTTTTTGCTATTAAAGGAATAGATGTATAATTTTTTTATGAATTTCAGCTCAAAAATCTATTCTTAGAAAAAAAATAAAATTAAGGTCTTTGGAATTTAGGTGTTCTTCAAAAGTGTCCACCGCCATTTTTTGACATGTCTTTTTTGGTCCTTTATACCCTGGAATTTTTTCACATTTTTTAAAATTGGTTGAACATTTTGAAAAATAATTTAAACTGTTTGAATTTTTGGATCCAACAGATATCCATCAAATTTTGGGTGTCGTTGTATTCATATTGGCTCCCTAAACAATATTAGTGAAAAAAACAATTGGCGATCTGTCTTAGTTTGGAAGATATGGGCCCCCAAAGTCCGAAAAAATTTCATCTGAAAGTCACTTTTCTCACTACAGAAACACTGAATTACCACTATATTAAGTTTAAAGAATCTCTGAACATTTCAACATGAAGATTTGATTCATTTTGTTTCAGATATATTCGATAATTAATTCAAAAACATCGAAAAAATTCGGGGGAAAACCCGCCGTTTCTCATGGTAAGTTTGGCACTACCGCGTCTTTCAGCGAGTGCCATTAGGGAATGATAGCGGGATTTACCGGTATGCATCCTGTCATACTCGCGCGAAATAATTCGCGGTAGTGCCAAACTTACCTACCATAAGAAACGGCGGGCTTTCCCTTAAATTTTTTCGATGTTTTTGCGATAATTATTGAATATATCTGAAATAAAATGAATCAAATCTTCATGTTAAAATGTTCAGAGAGGCTTTAAACTTAATATAGCGGTAATTCAGTGTTTCTGTAGAGATAAAAGCAACTCCCAGGTGAAATATTTTTCGGACTTTGGGGGCCCATATCTTCCAAACTAAGACAGATCGTCAATTGTTTTTTTCACTAATATTGTTCATGGCGCCAATATGAATACAACGGCCCCAAAATTTGATGGATAACTGTTAAATCCTAAAATTCAAACAGTTTTAATTTTTTGTCGAAATGTTCCACCAATTATAAAAATGGGAAAAAATTCCAGGGACCAGACCAAAAAAGACATTTTATGTCAAAAAATGGCGGTGGACACTTTTGAAGAACACCGAAATTCCAATGACTATTATTTTATTTTTTTTTCTAAAAATATATTTTTGAGCTGAAATTCATAAAAAAAATTATACGTCCATTCCTTTAATAGCAAAGAATCAATAGAAAAAATCACCATTCGAAATTTTTGGATTTCACAGGAGAAAAAAAATAAAAACGAAAAAAGTGTTTTTTTACAGAAATTTCAAAAATGGCTAGAGCTAAAAAGCTGAAAAGTTGGCTGAATTATTTTCATTCAATGCCTAAGCGATTCCCTCAATATGAATCGAAAAGAGGTCCGTCAAGTTGGCCCGGAAGTTCCGGCACTTCTTGAAGAGAAAATTTCCACGGAAAATGCTAGCTAGATGCTGGGAGATGCTGAAGAAAAAATCGAAATATCTTCAACCGTTGTGGAAAAATCGACGATTGAATTTTCCGGGCCAACTTATGTGCAGCCCGGACACCTCAGCATTTTTCATCGAAATGCTCACAAAGTTTAATGCTAGGTAGGTGCTGAGAGATGCTGAAGAAAAAATCAAAATATCTTCAACCGTTGTGGAAAAATCGACGATTGAATTTTCCGGGCCAACTTATGTGCAGCCCGGACACCTCAGCATTTTTCATCGAAATGCTCACAAAGTTTAATGCTAGGTAGGTGCTGAGAGATGCTGAAGAAAAAATCGAAATATCTTCAACCGTAGTGGAAAAATCGACGATTGAAAATTCCGGGCTAACTTTTGTGCTGCCCGGACACATCAGCATTTTTCATCGAAATGCTCACAAAGTTTAATGCTAGCTAGATACTGAGAGATGCTGAATCAAAAATCGAAATATCTTTTACCGTAGTGGAAAAATCCACGTTTGAATTTTCCGGTCCAGTTGTGCAGTCCGGAAACAATTGCACTTTTCATCGAAAAATGCGATGGTTAACTGCAGGTATTAATAAGTTGGCTCGAGACTGAAAGAAATTCTTTAGGTGTGTTATGTACGGCCAGATCCAGATGAATAAAATTAATAACTATATGAGAAATTCACATTTATCCATTTACAGTTACAAAGTAATTTCACTCGAAATATTCTTATTTTCGATATATCTGAATAACGAGTGAATTGGTTTTGTAGTTTATTTGTATCCAACTGAGAGACGAATAACCTAGGTATCATTCTTTTCTATACGCCTCATAGATCGGGAGTAATTTCCGAGCAATTCTTATTATCGAAATATATCAAATACTCAGATAAAGAGTTCTTCTGCATAAATAGTACACATTTAAGTGCAATAAATCTTATCATTCATATTGATACTACTGTAGAGCAGGAGTAATTCCAGTTGAAAGTGGAAAAAATTGAATTTTTCATGTACGAGAAATACTTATTTTGGAATTACCTCAAAAATTAAAGATCCAAATGAAAAGTTCTTCTGTAAAAATCGTACACAATTGAGTGACGAATAATTCGAGGTAGGTATCATTCATTTTGATCCGAATCATAGAACAGGAGTATATTTTTCACGTCTGAAGAATTCTGCAAAAAAAAACCGTTAGTTGAATTTTTCGCTCCAACTTATGTTCAGCACGGTGACAACGGCATTTTTCATCCAAATGCTGACAAAAATAAATGCTAGCTGAATAATAATAGATGCTGAAAAAAATCACAATACAGGGTGTCCCATTACTCGACGTCAACCCGGAACCGGGTGAAAAGGCAAGTAATGCTGGTTATCAGAAAAATATAAAAAAAAATCTGAGTTGCATGATTTTAAAATAACGGGCATTTAAAAAAACACGCAAAATTCCACACCCTGTGACAGTCTTTTCGCTCCTGTTGCCACGAATATCAAATTTTTCCAACTTTTTTTTGTTGCTGTGTAACCTTGAATAATGCTTGTCTAAACTACAATCAAAATTTTGACACCAGCTGCTCTAGGTTTCATAAAAATAGGGCTTACTTCTCAGAAAAAAAATTCGAAATAAACAATTGCCTAGTTTCAACTGACTGTATTGAAAAAAAAATGTACTATGTAGGTTTGGCATGTTGGCGCATTTAGTGAGGATTCCAAAATGGTATAATACTTGTTTAATTGTAGCTGCCGTAGTTCAAATTTATTTTCGATTGCCTTTGAATACACTTTTTCGTTAACTGCTTCCCAGTAATAGAGTCCAATGGATTCAAGTCCGGTGAACGGGCCGCGAGATTGGACCAGAAAGTCCGATCCATCTTCCGGGAAAAAATGTTATCAGAAAAAAAAATTTCCAGAGAAAATAATTTTTCCAGAAGAAATTTTTCCTGAGAAATTTCTCTGACAATTTTTTTTTCTGGTAACATTTTTTCCCGGAAGATGGATCGGACGTTCTGGTCCAATCTCGTGGCCGGCCTGTTCACCGGACTTGAACCCATTGGACTCTATTACTGGGAAGCAGTTAACGAAAAAGTGTATTCAAAAGCAATCGAAAATAAATTTGAACTACGGCAGCTACAATTAAACAAGTATTATACCATTTTGGAATCCTCACTAAATGCGCCAACTTTTGAAAAAACATGCCAAACCTACGTAGTACATTTTTTTTCCAATACAGTCAGTTGAAACTAGGCAATTGTTTATTTCGATTTTTTTTTCCGAGAAGTAAGCCCTATTTTTATGAAACCTAGAGGAGCTGGTATCAAGATTTTGATTACAGTTTAGACAAGCATTATTCAAGGTTACACAGCAAAGAAAAAAGTTGATATTTGTGGCAACAGGAGCGAAAAGACTGTCACAGGGTGTGGAATTTTGCGTGTTTTTTTAAATGCGCATTATTTTAAAATCATGCAACTTAAATTTTTTTTTATATTTTTCTGACAACCAGCATTACTTGCCTTTTCATCCGGTTCCGGGTTGACGTAGAGTAATGGGACACCCTGTATAGTCTACTATAAGAAAAAATTTGGCCGTTCAATTTTTCCGGCGACTTATGTGAAAATATTGAACTAACCAAGACAGAAGAGCGAAAGTCATCGTTTGAATTTAACGTGCTGGACGGCATTTACATCTTTCTACATCGACAGTAGAAATTCAATTATCTTTTAAATTACATACTTTATTTGCATCGATCACCATATCTACCGAATACTTAAATGAAATACAGGATATGTCATTTGAAAAATAACATAAGTTTCAAATTTTTTTTGGGTGTGCGTCGCTTTTATGCGTTTCCTAGTACAGAATTGTGAGTGCCCACAAAAAATACTACTCAAAGAGTTTCACTCAGTCTCAAGCCAACTCATAAAAGCAGCATATAATATGTTGTTCGTCAACTTTCTCATCACAGTCGAAGATATATCAATTTTTTCTTCAGCATTCAGCAGCTTCAGCTATCATTTCAATGAAAAAAGCCCTTGTCTCCGGGCTGAACATTAGTTGGGCCGGAAAATCCAACCAACGACATTTTCGCTGCTGTGGAAGATATTTCGACTTTTTCTGCATCATTCTGCAGCATTTACTTCCGCCAGAATTTCGATGAAAGGTGCAATTGTTTTTGGGCTGCACAATAGTTGTCCCGGAAAATTCAATCGTCGATTTTTCCACGATAGTTGAAGATATTTCGATTTTTTCTTCAGCATCTCTCAGCACCTACCTAGCATTAAACTTTGTGAGCATTTCGATGGAAAATGCTGAGGTGTCCGGACTGCACATAAGTTGGCCGGAAAATTCAATCGTCGATTTTTCCACAACGGTTGAAGATATTTCGATTTTTTCTTCAGCATCTCTCAGCACCTACCTAGCATTAAACTTTGTGAGCATTTCGATGAAAAATGCTGAGGTGTCGGGGCTTCACATAAGTTGACCCGGAAAATTCAATCGTCGATTTTTCCACAACGGTTGAAGATATTTTGATTTTTTCTTCAGCATCTCTCAGCACCTACCTAGCATTAAACTTTGTGAGCATTTCGATGAAAAATGCAGAGGTGTCCGGGCTGCACATAAGTTGGCCCGGAAAATTCAATCGTCGATTTTTCCACAACGGTTGAAGATATTTCGATTTTTTCTTCAGCATCTCTCAGCACCTACCTAGCATTAAACTTTGTGAGCATTTTGATGAAAAATGCTGAGGTGTCCGGGCTGCACATAAGTTAGCCCGGAATTTTCAATCGTCGATTTTTCCACTATGGTTGAAGATATTTCGATTTTTTCTTCAGCATCTCTCAGCACCTTTCTAGCATTAAACTTTGTGAACATTTCGATGAAAAATGCTGAGGTGTCCGGGCTGCACATAAGTTGGCCCGGAAAATTCAATCGTCGATTTTTCCACAACGGTTGAAGATATTTCGATTTTTTCTTCAGCATCTCCCAGCATCTAGCTAGCATTTTCCGTGGAATTTTTTTCTTCGAGAAGTGCCGGAACTTCCGGGCCAACTTGACGGACCTATCGAAAAGGCCGCGGGGGCAGATTTACCATTGAAACCTGGCTATACCCTTTTGACAAGTTTTAATTTTGCTTTGAATATACTTCAGGAGGGAAACATAAAACCGCACCAAAATATTTGGTGGACACGATTGAAGAGGCTGAAGCGCGACCTGAAGGCACTGCTACACAGGAGCGCCTGCAAGAGGAGAATTATATTAATCCGATTCCTTCATGCAGCTCAAGCAGGGAAGCAGAACAGCAAAGAGCCTCTTTAATAGGGGTTCTTGAAAAACTCTTGAGTAGGAGTGATGATAATAATCCTCTTAAGAGGAAATGAGATGGTAATAATGAAAAGTAATGAGTTTTTCATTTATTTATTTTTAAAACTCATGTAAATATGTTAGGGTAAAGTCGGGGAATCCCGGCCAGCGGGGTAATACCGACCGGACGGTTTCTCGTGTATTGGCAACCATACAACTTTTATTTTTATTGTGGGTTGCATATAGGTGGCCCTAGAACATATCCATATATGTTTCGAATATCGAATGTGGAGGTTAGCCGTTTTGTGAGTGAAAAGAGTTTTTTGTGCTATTACTTATAAGAATTGGGTATTTTTAAAGATATGTAAATTGATATTTTTATTCAGTTAACTCTGTGTTGTGGGTCTAGTTTATAATATCAATGTTAATCTTCGAATTGTTACACATCTCTTCATCCTAACCTCAACCAAAAACTTTAGGCAAACAAAACAGAAATAGCGTACATATGGGGTAATACCGGCCAGTCTAAGGCGGGGAATTCCGGCCGGCCGGTATTACCCCATGAATAAATGAATTTTATAATGAAATGAAGGGGGTTATTTAATTCTTTCACAGATGCCACGAAAGTATACAAGAAAAACAACCAAAGCTTCTTGGACTAAGGAACAGTTAGAAGCTGCTCTGAATGCAATTGCAAACGGGTTACCCGAGAGGCAGGCTGCAACAAAATTCAACATTCCTAGGTCTACTTTACAAGACAGGCGAAAAAATAAGAATATTTCAACACCTTCATTAGGACGCAACCCAATTTTTTCGCCCCAGGCCGAAAACGAACTTGCAGGTCAAGTTAAAAAGTTGGCTAACCTTTACTTTGGTTTGACTATGAAGGAAGTAAAACGGTGTGCTTTCATTTATGCCAAGTCAAATAATATTCAAACTCCTTTCAACCAAGAAAAAGAAGAGGCTGGCAAGGACTGGGTAGCCGGATTCATGTCACGCCATAGTATTGTTCTACGAAAACCTGAAGGAACGAGCATTAATAGAATAACTGCCTTCAATCGGGAGGAGGTTTCGATTCTCTGGAAAAATCTTCGATTTCTTATGGAAAAGTATAGATTTTCGCCACAGAGAATTTTTAACTGTGATGAAACTGGGATTACGACAGTCCAGCGTCCAAGCAAGATTTTTGCAGCAAAAGGCCAAAGAAGGGTTGGATTTGTGACCAGCTGGGAAAGGGGAAAAACAACAACGGTAATGTGCGCTTTCAGTGCATCCGGCACATATGTGCCCCCTATGTTTATTTATGCCCGAAAAAGAATGGCGCCACAACTGAAGCGAAATGGCCCTCCTGGCGCAGTCTATGAATGTTCGGACAATGGTTGGATCACAGAGGAACTCTTCGTAACATGGTTGAAACATTTTCAGTCAACTGTAAAGTCATCCCAGGATGATCCTGTGCTTCTGGTCCTGGATAACCACGTTAGCCACTGTACGTTACAGGCGTATAGTTTTTGTAAAGAAAACGGTATCATCGTTTTGACCATCCCACCCCACACTTCTCATCGCCTTCAGCCTTTAGATGTTTCTTTTTATTCCTCCCTAAAGTCTGCCTATCATAATGAATGTGAAAAATTTTTGACCAGTCATCCAGGAGAGAAAATAACCCCCAATGAAGTAGCTGAGTTATTTAGTAAAGCGTACAGTAGAGTAGCTACACCTGAAAAAGCAATCAAGGGTTTTAGTGTTACTGGATTGTTTCCCTTTAATCCAGACGTCTTTACAGAGGAAGACTTTGCACCAGCAGAAAATCTTCAAAGAAACAGTGAACACAGGGATTTCGAAAATTCAGAAGTGAGAGTGAATGAGACTACCCCTGAAAAAGTTACTTCATTGGATAATGAAGTCAACAAAACTGTTTCTTTTACAGAAATTATCACTGTTCCATCATGTTCCAAAATTAAAACGGCAAAATCTAAAAGAAAGTCTTCTAAACAGCATTCTGTTATTTTTACTTCGACGCCTTTGAAAGAAGCATTAGAATTGAAACAATCGAAAAAGAATACAAAACCTACTAAAAACGCGAAAAGGAATGTGTTTCAGGAAAAAATTCAAATATCTGCGCCAAGAAAAAAGTCTAGGAGATCAGCACCATTGATAAATTATGAAGAAGATAAAGAAAATGAAGAAATAGAAACAGAAGACGATGACTCGGACAAGGACGTCAATGAAGATATTTGTATTGTGTGCGGAGAATTTGGTAAAAATGGAGAAATTTGGCTAAGGTGTGTTATTTGTGGTCAATGGGCACGTAAAGCCTGCTCAAATTCATCGAAGGAAAAGAAATTTATATGCGATTTTTGTTCGTAAATGAAGGCCGGTATTACCCCATGTGTGCGGGGAATCCCGGCCATTTCAGCCTTTTATTTTTTATTTTTTTATAATTAAATGTTTTCTTTTCTAATGTTTTTTACTACTTAAATGAGTCAAGCATATTGTATTGTTTCATTTTTTCCTATGAGGGCCCTAAAATATCTTCGACAATGATTTTATAACCAAATATCCTTAAGCGGCCGGCATTCCCCCACTTTACCCTAATTATTACATTAATTCTTTGTTTTTATGAAATATTTATGTTTTTAAGTTTTTTTATATATTAATTAGTATTAATCGTTATGTTTTTTCAATATTTTGTTACTTGAGTATATAATGATGAGTTTTTCTAATCTTTATTCCTAATCAATATTTCATCTTGTTTCCATTTTGTGATATGTATTTTTTGAGTTCCTGTTTTTTCTAGTCATCATTTTTTATATATGTTATGATGAATATATGTGATTTTTTTATGTTACAATGAATATATGTTTACGATTCATTCAATATAAGTGTTTTTTTTCAATGACACATGAGTTAATTTTTGATCGTGGCCAAAAATTCATTTCCATTTATTTATTTTACACTACATTGAGCAGGAATGAGGGGAAACCACCAATATTACAATAATTGGCTCTGATGTGCACACGAGTGTTAATTGGAAATTTTTTGACAGTTGTACAAAAATAAATTATATCTAATTAGACACTGACTTTATTGAAGAATATTGTTTAAAATACGAGAGGAAAAAGGGTATAAAAATAGTATCATAAATTTTTGCAACACTTTTCACATTGATTCCTCGTTTCCTTTGTATGAGTTCAAGATTGAAAATTGTCTGCTATCAAATCTCTCTTGATTCTACCCTTTTGCTGATCTTCCTCTTGATAGTTTGTTGATCTATCAGCAAAATCTATGGGAGCTTCTTCATCCCAGAGGTCCTTATTGACCTCCTTCGTGTTCTCGGAGTGAGTAAATAGTCGAGTAAATAATCGTTCATCATCGTATTGTAGCCCTTCCTATAAACTGCAGCACACAACATCGTCTTTCTACACTTCCAAAAAATAACGGTTAATATTTACTATATCTAAATCAGGTGATACATCTTTCAAAGTGGCACTACCAAACAAACTTTCAGAGGGTCACTCAACAATATAAACTACGTCGCTTTGTATCACTTGATTCTGGTTTCCATTGAAATTATCACTTCAGTCATTGTCTCGTAGTCTGTAAATAGAAAAACCATAACTTTAAACTCGATAAAGAAGCAAACCTTTCACAAGAAATGCGTATTAAAACAGTGAACAAACTTACCTTTGAATTAGCTGTTCTTTTAGCCCGCCCAATTTGGCACCTCTTTTTTTAACTCCGCTTTTAAAGCAGGGATTTTCATTGATCCGTAATTCATAGTTTATGTAACTAATCGGAATAATTATGTTAAACTCCTCACACACGCGTAATGATTGAAAATTAACTATAAAGATTCACAATTACGTTTGAATATTTGTCAATTCAAATTATTCAGGACCTCACGCAACATTAGCGCCTCTAGCGGAAAATTCATACGCGGTAGCCCTCGTTGGCTGACGACTGTATGGCCAAATCTGCGAAGACAGTTTTCTAATGAAGAGATTTTTAATGCAGATGGAACAGGCTTTTCCTATAGATTATTGCCAGAGAGAATTTTAAAATTTAAAGGAGAAAATTGTTGTGGAGGAAAGTTATCCAAATAGAGATTAACCGTCATGGTAGCAGCAAATCTGAGCGGCACAGTAAAAAAAAAATTTTTGGTATTGGCAGATCTCAAAAACCAAGATGTTTCAGTAGTGTTAAGTCGCTACCAGTTGATTATGCAAACAACAGTAAAGCGTGGATGACGTCTGAACTTTTCGAGAAATGGCTTCGAGATTGGGATCGCAACCTAGTGAAGAAGAAAAAGATTCTATTGCTGGTTGATAACTGCCCGGCGCATCCTAATGTTACGGATTTAAAGTCCATAACACTTGCTTTCCTACCACCCAACACAACATCAGTCTGGCAGCCAATGGATCAAGGAAAATAAGATCTCTTAAATGCAATTTCAGAAAAAATCATGTGCTTAAAATGATTGATGGCCTTGATTGTAATCAAAACAGTTCTATGAAAATAACAATCATTGATGCAATTGTTACGATTAATGGTGCCTGTAATAAGATCTCACAAAGTACGATTTACAACTGTTTCAAATATGCAGGACTCATTGAAACCTATGACGATTTACCATTCCGAGAAATAGCAGAAAACGAATTTGATGATGAAGATGATGTACCCTTATCTTTGTGAGTAGGAAATCTAAACTCAGATTTGTTACCAGCACCGGAAATATGGAAGGGTTATGTTGACATTGACAGCAGTCTTATGACATACGAAGAACCCACAGATGAAAATATCGTTAAAAATATAACAGAAAATGAGCAGTATGAAAGTGATGGAAAAGAAGAAATCGAAGAAGATCGAATGTCTACTGCAAAAGAAGCTCTGAAAGCTGCAGACTTACTATCGATATTTGTTCACAGTCAGATGGAAAGCGATAATTCAAACTGGGCCATGTCCACCTTGCATAATGATATTAGAAGCTTCTATTATAATTGTAAGAAAAAACAAATGCAAACTAAAATTACAGATTTCTTTAGTAAAAAATAAAAAAATGTCCATAATTTAGTATTTTTGTTTGTTGTTTCTTCATTATTTTTTTATTACAAGAATCGTACAATTCAGGGCCTTTTTTTCAACCCCCCTAGAAAAAATACCATCTATTTTGCCGAAATTCTGCTTTATTTGACGTCCGGTTAATATGACGTCTTTTCAATTTCCCTTCAATGTCATTATAATCGGATTTTACTGTATATTGATTTCATATAGTTCCTTTCGCTTGGACCTCATTGCTTGACTTTGGACTGAAATACAATTATTAGCTGTTACATTTGGCTGTACCTATATTTGCTTTGAAGTTGATTTATGGCAGATAGCTGGATGCATACCTGAACTCTATCGAAGCCGACTTGAGAGCATATCCCGTTAGAAAACATCTGGCACTACAGAAGACAAGATGTATTAGCGAGATTGAGATTGGAACTGTAAATCTAAATTTGTACATCTTGTCCTTTTTATAATATATTGTTGAAAACTTGACTAGGAATCTTGTTGCTGCCTCCCCTGAGAAATCAGTCTAATAGTCTCATGTTTGAATACCCCTCAGGTAAAAGTTAACGTTACAACGTCATGTGGAAAATTACACCAGAGCACTTTAACTTATCATCATTCAATGCAATGCGAGTAAAGTATGCTACTCAGATATTGAGTGAGTCAGTAAGTATTACAATGCTCGTATTGCATCAGAATGGAGAATTGCCAGCTGATTCTTTACATACAGCTGATTTTGTGAGCGATATGGATAAATTATGTGATTGTTTGAATAGTAACAAATTGGATTCAGATTTGTTGAAATTGAGATATGCCATGAGTGCTGAGTCGCCTCATTAAAAATTTCTGTTAGAAATTAGAGATAATTAGGGAATCCAAACGAGCTATCTCTCCTTGTATAAATGGTTTCATAACACGGATTCTCTAAAGTGTGTGGTTTGCAAGAAAATGTCCCATGCAGATTGTCTCAATTTAAACGCGAATGATCTTGAATACATGAAAACATCTCAAAACCAATGGAAATGTCAATCGTGTATTTCCAAAACCAGACTTCGTAGCCATTCCAGCTCGAGTCAAAATTCTACTCAAAATCTCGACCAGCCGATTACAATGAAACATTTTCAAGACCTTATGCAGGCTATTGCTTCTATTACATCAGATCTCACTACTCTTAAGGAATTTCAGTCTAACATCACAGCTGACATTGGTGAGATTGAAGTGACTGAGGCCGCACTTCAGGTTAAGTTTGATAAAATTGAGGAAAAGCTTGAACAACACTCCCACACACTTCAGAATTCAGGATATCACCTCATTTTGCAATTCAATAGACACCAAGGTCACAGTTTTGTCCAACAACTTGACAAAATTAGGGGAGTCGTCCGGCACCTCAACGCAAAACTCTGCACCCACATCCGAGATTTTGGAGAGAGTTAAGCGTTCTCATAACATCATTGTTCGTGGTATTGTTCCTTCAGGTGATAAGTTGAGAGATTCTGGTCTTCTGAGTGAATGCGGCGATGCGTTGCACTGTGGGTCATCGAAGTTTATTGTGGACAGTGCCACTCTGGGTGCTGATACTTGTAGGATAAGTTTCTCCAGCTCTCACGTTGTCAATAATATCCTAAGAAACAAAAAATCACTTCTAGGACATCGCGAATTTCACAAGGTGAAGATTTCGGATGATATCACTCCCCTACGGAGAGATCAATTGAGGGAGTTGAGGGATGAGCTAAGGATGAGGCAGAGCAAGGGAGAAGATGATATTACCATCAAATATGTACGTGGTGAACCCACTATTGTTAAAATACCACCCACTCAAAAAAACTGAATTTAAAAGAGTCTCTCAGAGAATGGAACTTTATTTACACGAACATACAATCACTACATTCTAAATTTAACGAATTACTAACTTTTGTACAGCTGAATGAACCTCACTTTATATTTCTCACTGAAACTTGGCTTCAGCCTACCGTTCCTGACTCCCTATATGCTATTCCTGACTACTCTATCTTCAGATGTGATAGTGTCACGACGGTTGGTCATGGTGGAGCCTGCATTTACGTTCATTCCTCAATCAGCTCTGGTTTCACGGTTTCAATGAATTATCTACAAATACCTGGCATAGACAATGTATTTCTGACAGTCTCTAGCGCAGCCTTTTCATTGAATTTCGGATGCACCTACAGACCCCGTCTATCAACTTACGACTCATTTGTTTTTGATTACCTAAAAACTTTATCTAGTTCAAATCATCCCCTGATTGCTATTGGCGACTTTAACTTTGCAGATGTTAAATGGCGCTGTCAGCTTCTGGTTTACCTTCTCCTTCTTCGCCCTCGCACGATTTTTGTAGAATGTTGATGGAGTCAAACCTGCTACAATTGGTGGATCGCCCTACACGATATCGTGGCGCTCAAAATCCTTCACTTCTAGATCTCGTCCTGGTCAATGATGGGAATCTCCTCTCTGAAGTTTTGTATTATGCTCCATTTGGGTTGTCCGATCACGTCACTTTATCTTCTAACATCCAGTTCACACCAAGTATTTCTGCATATAGACAAAAGAAAACAAAAAACATCATAAGTTTTCCTGAACTTAATCTCGACCTTTATGAGAAAGACTGGGAATCAATGTTTCAAAACCTGTCAGTTGACAATATGTGGAACACATTCTCCGACGTACTGCTTGATAATACCAAACCGATAACATTGTCTGTAGATGCTCCTACGAGTGCAATTGCAGCTGCTATGCTTCAGGATAATCTGCCAGTATATTATATTTCTAAATCACTTTCAGAAAGTCAGATAAGATGGGCGCAAATTGAAAAAAAAATGTTTGCAATTGAGTATTCCTGCTTGCGATTCCACCAATATATCTTGCACCGATCAGGACGTTGTTCACCGATAGCGACGGGGGCCGAGTTGGAGCATCCGCTGATGACATTTTCGCCGATTAATTTTTCCACCGACTATGACAAAACTTGAAGTTAAAACTCATTTAATGATGGGTAACTTGTAAATAGGAAAATATATAGTTTATTTTCTTTATTGCCGTAAATTAGGTTTACAAATTGTGATTTTTTAACACTGTACACAGATATCACCCCAGGGTGCATAACTCACAGTAATTTTTAAGAGTTTATTTATGTATGAATCAATAAACTCTATTCTATTCTATTCTATTTTATTCTATCTACGGAAAAAATAACGGTAGAAACTGATCATAAGCCTCTAGTTTCAATAATCAAGAAGCCTCTCAATTCCTGTCGTTTGCGTCTACAGAGGATGCTAATATCTATTCAACCATATCAAAAAGATTTGATTTATAAACGCGGATCGAATCTTCCCATTGCTGACGCATTATCTCGTGCGAATGAACCCAGTTTGTATTCAGAAAATGATGATATTCTGTCAGAGAAAATCGAGAGTCAAATTTTATCCATTCAAATGCTCAGTTGCAGGAACGTCCATTAAAATTTAAAGGTCCATTAAACCCTTAATCCTCCATTAGTTCCTTGTAATAATGGAGGATTAAGAATTTAATGGACCTTTAAATTTTAATGGACGTTCCTGCAACTGACACAAAGTTACATACCTATGTCATGCAGTAATTTAGATATCATAAAATATGAAACCAACAGAGATCCTATACTGAATAAAGTCAAGAATTTTCTTCAAAATGGTTGGCCCAAAAGTAAAAATATTGACAAAAATCTTCGACCATTTTTTGTTATTAGGTGTAGTTTGTCATGTTACAATGGTTTAATGTTTTTCGACAAGAGAATTGTGATTCCCAGATCTTTGAAATTAGAAATTTTGTCAAAACTTCACATAAACCACCTAGGCAAAGAAAAAACAAAATACCGTGCTAGATCATTATATTACTGGCCCAACATGTCGAACGACATAGATAATTTTATATCAAATTGTAAGTCGTGTGCTGGGTCTCCCTCCTTTGCACCTAGTTGTGAAGGAGGTGGCTATGAAGACAGCTCTAGGAATCTGGGAACGGGGACAATGGCGCGATGGAGGACTCTTCACTGGGCACGCGAGGGCCCTCAAAATGGTTAAGGATGCTCACGCTCCCCTTCTCCAGAGAGGTGACCGCGCGGGCACTAGGTTCTACTTCGACGAACCCTACAGGGTAATTGTTCCCGACAGAGACCTATGGTCTTCATCAAACAGGCTTCTTAGTCCAGAAGGTCCCACCTGGTTCACTGATGGCTCTGTCACAGCAACAGGGTCTGGGGCCGGAATCGTGGGTCCTCACTTCAATCAGGCTATCCCTCTGGGGAAGGACTGTTCCATTGTGCAGGCTGAGCTATTTGCGGTTCTTGCATGCGCACTGGAAAACATTCGCAGGAGATACTCTGGCCAGCAAATTTATATATGTTGCGACAGCCAGAGAATTCTGAAATCTCTATCTGATGTTAGGGTTGATTCTCTTTTGGTAGAATAATGCAGGAAAGCTCTGCGTGGGCTGGGCTCTGATAACTTTTTGAAAGTGATCTGGTGTCCGGCTCATGCGGATATACCTGGTAACGTCAAGGCAGATGAACTGGCTAGGCGGGGAGCCGGATTAGCATTTGTTGGTCCGGAGCCTTCGCTGCCAATCTGTCGCACATCTGTCAGAAGTTTATTCAGGAACTGGCTGAACAGGGAATTTTCCTCGGAATGGAGCGCAGGGGTGGGCCTGAGGTGGTCGAGGATTCTCATTGAGAGACCGTCCTCGCGATCTGAGGTCAATAGGCTTCTGCTGCTGGAGAGGAAACAACTCAGTCTGGTGACTGGTGCATTGACTGGTCACGTGTTTAACAAGCATTTGAAGAGAATGGGATTGACGAGCTACTCCCTATGCCGGTGGTGCAGGAGTACTGATGAAACGGTTGAGCATATTTTGTTCAACTGTGGAAACCTTACTGAGTTAAGGTCAACACACCTAGGAAATCCAACACCTTCTATTCCTATGGTGAGAGGGACCACTCCTGGCAGGCTCGCGACATTTCTGTCTTCGTGTCTGAGGAGCTGAGTCTCTATAGAACGATGCGGGTGAACAATGGGCCACTAGGCCTCAGTTCGGCCGGTAAGGCACCGCACAGAGAAGAAGAAGAAGAAGTCGTGTATAATATTTTCCAGAAATTCACCCAAAGAACCTTTAATCAATCATGGTATTCCAATCAGACCATGGCAAAAATTAGGCATAGATCTATTTGAACTTAATGGCAATCATTACTTAATTCTAGTCGACTATTACTCAAAATTCATGGATGTTAAGTTCTTAGCCAGAAATACTACTTCACAAGAGGTCATAAAAAATCTGAAGGAAATATTTTCCCTACTGGGGATACCTGAAGAAGTATGCTCTGACGATGGACCCCAATTTTCTTCTCATTTATTCAGGGAATTCTCGAACAATTGAGGATTTCGTCATGTCACTAGTAGTCCCCATTATCCGCAATCTAACGGCCAGATAGAAAGATTAGTCGGTACTGTGAAGTCAAATTTAAAAAAATCTCTACTCGATAAAACAGACTTTCGTTTGGTTCTACTCGAATTGCGCAACACACCAATAATAATAATCATAACTTATACTCTCCTGCACAGTTGTTGCTGAACAGAAACCTAAGAAGTACACTACCAATTACTGAACATCATTTGAAAACTAGAATTATTAACAATAACTTTCGCAGAAAAAATCTTAAGCAGAAACAGATCACACAAAAAGCTTATTTTGATCGAAAAACGAAGGCTTTGGGCAATTTGAAAAGAAATCAAAAAGTCTTCATTAAAAATAACGGCCTCTTCAATCGCTCTGGTACTATTGTTAATGTAAATAAGAATCCTAGGAGCTATGATATCAAATTGGATGATTCTGATAGAGTTATAACGAGAAATCGCCATCATTTGAAACTCTACCCAAAAAACAGAATGATCACTCCTGCTAGGGGTGAATCAAGTCAAAATTCAAATCAAAATAACTCTGGGTATTATATAACAAGGTACGGAAGAACATCTAGACCACCAGTTCGATATCCAACTTAATTTTCTTTCTTTCTCAAAAATCATAATCTCTATTGTACCTACAAATTTCATAAATATTGTATCCTTTTGACTTTTCAGAATTAATATTACATGTTTATTCAATATTAAGAATTATAAAAATTATTCTGTTTTTATTGTTTAATGAAAAGGGGGATGTCATGATATGGGCATGCGCAGGGTATTTATGATCATTGTAATAATCCTTTACATGTTTTGAATAAAGACAGTCTATCCCATATTGTGTTTAACTTAGCAGTATATTCAATTTATTCATTCACAAGAATTCTTCATTGGGGCTGTGATTGACCCCTTCAGACCCAGTGTGCATAATTATGCACATCCATTTTATTCGCGTATATTTAGCAAATCGGACCATAGGAATCTGTAATGACGATCATAATAGTTTCCTTCAGCTCTTTAGAATTCTTGAATGTGCTCAGTCAGTGCCATCTGTTATCCCTTGTCTGAATTCATCTACAGATGTGGAAGAATCGGATGGAAACACGGGAGTTCCAGTGTTAAATTCAAGCAGGCTCGGAGTCCAGTGGAACAGTGGAACAAACGAAACCTCAGAGCGATGCGATATTGAATAAGCGGCTGGTCTGTTGGAATGGCATTCCGAAAGCTCTGATTAGGGTAAGATCGGAGCATTGTTTACAGCAAACGCTGGTATTTCGGTGGTAGTCGCAAGACGCGACGTTGCCTGTGTCGTTGCCGACCGTAGCGTTTGCTGTAACCAATGCTCCGATCTTACCCTTATCAGAGTTTTCAGAATGCCATTCCAACAGACCAGCCGCTTATTCAATATCGCATCGCTCTGAGGTTTCGATTGTTCCACTGTTCCACTGGACTCCGAGCCTGCTTGAATTTAACACTGGAACTCTCGTGTTTTCATCCGATTCTTCCACATCTGTATATGTATTGTGGTGTATTCATAAAGCCGGGTTTAGACGAAGCGCACCCACTCGCGAGTCAAACCTCGTCACCTACTCGCGCACCAAAACTCATCCTCGCGCCAGTGTTTACACTACGCGCTGGATTCGCCTAGAAGGGTGAGCCAAGATGAAGGCGAGGCCCGAGGTAGTAATCAGCCTAGTATAAAGTCCGAGACTCGACTAGCTCCAGAAGCTTGTTCAAACGACACAGCGAGGCTTCTTTGATGCGCGACTGAAAACCGACCGGCAATGGCCCAACCCGAGCACGAGGGGGCTCACGGCGAGGAGCATGTTTACATTATGCGAGGTAGCGGAAGCGAGGCTGGTGCGCGAGTAGGTGCGCTTCATCTTAACCCGGCTTAAGAAACATGGCTGCGCAGGTGAGTACGCACTCTATTCAAATTTTCTGTTGGAAACAATTCGAATTACATTTTTATATTGCATGCATTATTTCATTATTATCATGAATACTCAGGAAGGAAAGGGTCTTAAAACACTTTTATGTATTTGTAGAACCTTTATTCGATCATCTTGGTTACATGTTTCGGCGATTCCGAAATTATCAAACCAAAGATTCTGAAAGTTGACAGTTTCAAGTAGAAAGAAACAACATAACATATTTGATGTAATGTAAACTCTTGTTAAGTTAAAAGATATAACTAAAATAATTATAATGTACGATGGTAGATTTTGATGTTTAGCGTGGTCAAAATTCTTTGTTTATAAACTTACGATTATTCGGTTTCAAAGTCATATGGTAAAAAAGTTTTGAAAATTCAAAAAAAGTAGAGGACAGAAACACAATCACACATTAAAATGAATAAATAAATGAATAGGGATAAAATTGGAAATTTAAAAACCTTGTATATCTAAAACGACAAACAACAGAAATTGACAATAACTAGTGACAGACAAACCGACGCATATGGGGACACCTTTATCCTTTCAGACGAAGGTAGGCTCGAATTAGAGGTATTACCGAGATGCAGTGGCGTACGAGAAGTAATTAAAATAGCAGTTTGTATGTATCCTTAACACTGCCAGTCAGCATGGTATTAAGTGTTTTGCATTCTGCGCTGCTGTGGTGTTTGAAAATTTCAATTTCTTCTAAAATTTCCTGCTTGTGGTTAAATTCACAGTGGTGGATAAGTTTCGCGTTGGTGCAATGTCAAACTTATGATTTTCTTCTCTCAAGTGGCAGCCAAATATCGATTTATCATTCGATAGATTTTTAGCGCTGACTAGATGTTCCTTTGTCCTTGTTCTTACCGATCTGCCACTTTTCACCACATATACCACATTACAATTGGGTTCAGCACATTCCAATCTGTACACGCCCGGTTTATCCAAGGTCTCAATGCGGCTTTTGTTTTTGATCAGGAACTGTTGTAACCTATTCTGGGACTTGAATGCCACTCTGGAGTTCTCTATCTTCCCGATAATATTTGCTATTTTGTATGAAATGCTGCCGTAAAAGGGAATGCAGCAATATTTCAGGTCCATTTTGGTATCCTCCTGTGCAGTTGACGAACTTGGTGTATCTGTGTGCTGTATCTCGCTTATGCTTCAAAAACGGGATATATTGTATAAGGCAAAAATGATTCTCCCGATGTCCCTTTCCTTCCCGAGTATCATCAACACTTCAACATGGGATTCTATGAAATTATTATCATGAATGTATAACTTTGTAATTAGGAACAAAATTAGTAATCATCCGATTATTTCTATCGCGAAATATTGCCTCGAAAATGATGTACATAGTTATGCTCCAAGGTCCAAGTTCCAAGGGTTGCGAATGTGCATAATTGTGCGCTATTCATCTAGTCGTTTGTGATATTATGAATCGGGAGTACTAGGATCTTTGCTGATGCATATAGTAATTTTGATTTATTTTCGCACTTTTCAAGTGTTTTGTCGAGAAAGAAACCACTGGTCTATTCATTGACCAGTGGTTTCTTTCTCAGGCGAGAAAACGTTATTATCTGAATAATCAGAAAGACGTTCAGACACTTACGGATTTGCTTCAGAGTGGAGAATTATCCGATTTAGACATTGATATCAGCGATGAAGAGCACAATGAGGATCCAGAAGCAGTTGGTTATGAAGAAACTGGGTTCACTTCGCTGAGAGTTGGGATTTAATCAAGAAGATACGAGGAGAGTGAAATCTTGGATGATGCATACAGCGAATGTCAGCAGGAAGATCAGCAGAGTGAACCAGAAAAAGAGAATGACCAAGAGCAAACTGATATAGAAGGGTTACAAACTGTCACTAATAAAAAAGACATTAGGTGGACCCAAAGAACACCTTTCGAGTCGCCATCCTTCACTTTTGAAACAACTGATACCAATACTTCATTTGAAATGAAGGATCTCCTAAGTTACATCAGGAGATATATTGATGACAGTTTATTTCAGCTTATGCATTCATTCCGATTACGTCCATCATGACGAGCGGTCGAGGTATTGTAATGAAGTTCAATTTTATAACTGAGTTAATGAGTAATTGATCTTCATTTTAAAATAATTTATTCAAGTTTTCGTTTTAAATTCGGGAATTTTTATTCCGTTCAGAATTAATTCACAACAATCAGGAAAAACCGTAGTCTTCATTTAATTTATCCGAGTTTTCATTTTGAATTCGTGAATTTTTATTCCGTTCAGAATTAATTCAAAACAATCGAAAAAAAACCGAACATTTAGCGATTGATGTTGTTTTTCATACATAAAACATCGTAGAATCGTCCGCAAGAACAACGCCGATCGCCGATAACGCCGTTTTTTGCATATACGTACGATAAGCCAGTTTTAAGATGTTTTTACCGAGGTACTCTCCTGCAAATTTTAACGTTTCTGCGCCTACCTTTTCCACCCCCCTCCGGAAGATTATAAAAGGCGAGGTTTCCCTACGTCGGTAATTAGTTCCGAATTTTTCGCTGACATATACTTTTCCAAATTTTTTCCAAGCTTCTAAATTTTCGCGTTTTCTTTAAAGTGAGTGCAAGTGCAATTGAATTGTAAGTACCGAACCGATTTATTGCAGTCCTATTTTTTTATTCCTCGTTGAGTCTACCTAAATAGCTGTTCCGTCAGATTCCTTAACAATACCTTTCCTAGTTTGTCCAGGTGCCTGTAGTTAGTCTGTCCATCCCATGGTCAGACGAAAAGGCCTTAACGAACCACTGCTATAGTACGTTTGTCCGTATAACCGGTGCCTGTAGTTAGTCTGTCCAGACCATGGTCAGACCGGAGGGCTGATGCAAACCAATGCTATAGTACGTTCAACCGAATAACAATCCTGCTCTGTCCTGATCCTTAGGGCCTGTAGTTAGTCTGTCCCTCATGGCGAGTATTCCCATGGTCAGACTAACGGCATAGCCGAACCACTGCTGACCTAGCAAGTTCGACATATCCTGTTTAACCCTCTAATTTCACCTGGCCAAACCCCAACCTGTTTATACGAGAAACAAGCAAAGTGGTAGACAACGTGGTGAATTCTAGGACTGAAAGAATATCGGACAAGTATCACTCTTATACTGACCGCTTTTATTCCTGTTTTCCTGATAGTATCATATATTTGATTTCACCGTTTAAATTTAACTTTCTTTCTATTCTGGCTGACTCGTACCGGGAAAATATTTGTTTCTTATGAAAGTGCTCGCAGTCAGACAAGACTGACCAATTTATATTTTGTATTGATTTCATATAGCGTCTTATTTCACTGTATTTTTATATAACTATTTTTCGCTATCTGAATAAACTGTGTAAATTTGCTCTATTTCTGATTTTCTCTGTTATCGCTAATATCCTAGATAACGACGAACTCTGTCTCCGACTAGCAGCTGCCCTGGTAGGTTTGCTATTCTCCCTTATTAGAAAAAAGAATAGCTGGCGCTCGAGGTAAGTTTCGCCGAGAAAACCACGTTACAAAAATGGCGCCCGAGCAGGGACCGTCAGAAATAGAGTTTCAGTGAAATATTTTGCGCCCCGATTTGATACTGTACAATTTATACCATCCGAAAGTGATATACTAAACTGATTTGATTTCCGATTTATTCATTGGTGAAGTAAAGACCATATTCTGAGTTTTTTTTCTTGACCGCTGAAAACTTTTAAACCCGTTATTTCTAACCTTTCCTTCCTTGAAACCTGTGTGAAATAAACAAATTGTTCTGAGTTTTATTTACTGCAATTTATTAAACTGATATAAAATCTTGAATTCTTTTTCTGATAGTGTTTTATTTCTGAACAGTGTTGAACTTGTTTTTGATATTGTTGGATTTTTTTTTCTTGCTTTGAGTTCAATACAGGTACAATTGAATTGATTATTCCGAGGTAGGTGGATTTGTAGTTTGTGCTTGAGACTGAACATTTTCCATTGACCTGAACATTTATTGGTGAATGAAATAAAAGACTTGGTGTTTTATTCCTGCTGGTTAATCTGTTAACTGTTACGATATTTATATTTTGACTATTATCTGTGCGATTGAATTGAACTGCTGGGACAGTGAATTTTTCGGTCAACAGTTTATGAACTATTGCTATTTTAGTGATACCTGATTATTACACAAGTGAGTCGTTTTAAACCGGACATTCGTAAACTGTGTGACTTTTGGTGCATTTTTAGCAGTGGACTAGTTAGACTATTGCTATTGCGCTTCTGGTATACCTTAGCTCTGCTATATTTTCTGGTTACTACTTGAACATTGTTGAATTTTCGGTTGTTGTTGGATTTTAAATTTATATGGACTTGACCTTTACTTTAAACTATTCTGATTAATTGATTTGCGGTTTATCTGATTGATCTTGATCTGTAAGCTATTATAAACTTTACTATTGCTGGTATAATTGTACTTCTACAACCAATTGTGAACTTTAGCCTGGTTGTGACTGGCATTGTTGTTTACTTGTATACTTGCTATCGATAATTCCTTTACAGCTTTGAATTCTGTGCGAGTGAACAAATAGTTGATGGTTCGTGAGTGTTAACCGGGAACTGAATATACTTTTGATCGAGCACAACCGAACCTTACGTAGAAAGACTTAACCGCCAATAGTGAACATGGATGTGAATCGGCTATTGAGTGACGAGTTAACCTACGAACTACAACTCCGAGGACAAACAGTGCCGGGCACGGTGATGCCTAAGCGATGCTTACTACGACAGGTCATTCAATCGAATACCCCGTTACAATCTGTGACATGGATGGATCCTACCTTGGATATAGAGATATGCCAGAATAAACTCACTGATTTAGTGGAATCAATTCAACACTTCAACCACGACAATGCAGATAACGAATATTCGCGCATTTTCACAAGGCTAAAACACGTTCAAGGAAGATTGAACTTTATTGACACCACTGATGAATCACAATCACAATTGGTCAGTCAGCTGAAAGGAGCTACAGCTAAAGCCTTGGATGCGTTGCAGGAAGTTCATAAGGGCAGCCTTCAACAACCGTCTTCGCAGCAAGAGGGGAGATCTCTCTTGGACCTGGAGGTCCCGCCTTCCCCTGGGGTGTCCCCTATTCAGCCCCAGCGAGCAGCAGGAGTCCAACCATCGCTTGTTGACATCGGGGAAGACATCCGTCCACCGTCCACTGGTGCAGTCTCACGAGCTCACACACCTGAAAGAAATTCTATATTAGATCGAGTTATAAATGACACCAGGAGGACATGCAGAGAGATACTACAGGAGATACCGACTATACCGACCTCTCAGGCATCACCACAACCTGAGAGATTGACACCGGACCGTTGGGCAAACTCCACCCGAAGAGTATCTTTTCCGGCAAATACATCGTCAAGAAACCCCCTCAGAGCGTTGGCACAAGGCAATTACCGACCTGAACCCGAAACCCGATTTACATCAACACCGTCTGTTCCCCTGTACAAATGGACCATTTCATTTGATGGCACTACAAGTGTCACCGATTTCATCGATGAGGTGGAAAGACTGGCAGAGTCACGCAAAGTACCACTAGGACAGGTGTTCGACTCGGTATACGAACTTCTGAGGAAAGACGCCCGGGACTGGTTCATCCCTCGTAGAAGAACGTTTCAAAACTGGGACGACTTCAAATTCCAATTGAAAGAAGCTTTCCTACCAGTAAATTACGAAGAAAACCTGTTGGAGGAAATAAAAAGGCGAATGCAGGGCCCGGATGAAAAACTTCTGCTCTATGTTACGAGAATGCAGAATCTGTTCCAGAAATTATCCTGCAACAGACCGTCCGAAGAGGAACAGATCCGTCTGATTAGACAGAGGTTACTACCATCTCTGCAACAAGCCCTGGCCTTCCAAGAAACTAGGACTTATGATGAGCTCCTCCAGAGGGGAAAAGTGTTTGAACTGGTTCAATGGCAGATGAACCAATACACCAGGCCACCCTCCAAACCGGGCCTCATTGCTGAACCTCACCTGACTTACAACCCCCAGCAGCGAAACCGCTATCAGGCCAATTGCTCGCTGGACACCGACAACCGAATCCAGGCATCGACTGCTGCAGTGAACCCGAAACCTGCAGAATTGGCACGGACACAGACACCGAGGGGAGAACAACCCCGACCGAACCAGCGACTGAACCACCACTTGTGACCTCAAGATCAACGTCGACAAGCACTATTCGACCATCGTCGACCGCCAACCGTCGAGTTGAAACCTCTGTAACTCCGGACCGAACCGAACGACAGAACGAAAGGAGAGTCTCTTTCCAGACTCAATGTTTCCGCTGTGGTGGATATGGCCACATGCGCCGGGAGTGTCGCAGACCGCCGAAACTGTTCTGTTCCTGGTGCCAGAGGAAGAATATTCTCTCCAGAGACTGTCCGTGCTCGGAAAACTAAATGGAGGTATGGAAGGGGGGTCGGCCATATCTCCGGGGACATTGACTCCGCTGTCACCTTCTATCTGTAATGAAAACCGTCCGTTAGTAGAGATTCATATAGCTAGTAAATCTTTCCGAGCACTAATAGATACCGGAGCCACCAAGAGCTTTTGCAGCCAGAAAGTGGCAGGACACTTGGAAGAGAGAGGAATAAAAGGAGAGCCTACAGGCAATGAATTTGTAGTGATAGCCAATGACAAGACCACCGTCACACCTAAACGCTACACCACTTTAGCCAGGATAGACGATTATACCCTGGCCGACCTAAAATTCCTACTAATTCCTGACCTACCAGTGGACGTCATACTCGGAATGGACATACTCTCGAACTACAACTTTAGCATTGATCTGAAAACCGCAGAATGCTATCTAGAAGGCCGACCGATCTCCAAACCGACTCCTGTCAACGAACCAATCCCTGAGGTGCATCTCGCCGGTGAACATCTTCTGGAACTGACCTGTGAACAACAAAAGAAACTAGATGAATTTCTTGCAAGGGAACTCAAAGAATTTGAGAAACTAAAGGGTACTACTGATTTGATCGAACACAAAATCAAACTAAAACCGGATACTGAACCAATCAAACAACGATACCGTCCTCAGAACCCAAAAATGCAGGACATTTTCAACCAAGAAGTAGACCGAATGTTGGCTGAGGGAATTATAGAACCCTCCAAATCACCGTGGAGTTCACCTGTTGTACTGGTCAGAAAGAAAGATGGAACATACCGTTTTTGTATCGATTTCCGTGCAGTTAATCAGGCCTCCGTTAAAGATGCATACCCGTTACCATATATTTCCGGAATCTTGGATAAACTTCGCAAAGCCAAATACATCTCAACACTGGACCTAAAACAGGGATACTGGCAGATACCACTAGCGAAGGAGAGCCGTCCGATTACTGCATTCACCGTTCCCGGAAGAGGGCTGTTCCAGTTCACCGTAATGCCTTTTGGTCTACATGCAAGCCCAGCAACCTTCCAAAGATTTTTAGACAAAGTGATTGGCCCAGAGATGGAACCGGACGCATTTGCTTACCTCGATGACCTCGTAATACTAGGTGAAACTTTTGAAGAACATCTTGAAAACTTGAGAGAGGTATTCCGTCGACTAAGAGAAGCCAATCTTCGTCTGAACCCAGATAAGTGTGAATTCGTTCGGAAATCTTTGAAGTATCTCGGACATGTAGTCACCTCCGATGGCATCTGCACCGATCCTGACAAGGTTTCTTCCGTGGTGGCTTTTCCAGTACCGAAAACCGTCCGAGAACTGCGCCGATTTCTTGGAGTTGCCAGCTGGTACCGTCGCTTCATCGAAAACTTCTCCGATGTGGTTTCTCCGTTAACTCGGCTACTGCAGAAGAAACACCGTTGGCAGTGGGGAGAAGACCAGCAGAAAGCCTTCGAACTTCTGAAACAAAAACTCACCGAATCACCAATACTGGCCTGTCCGGATTTCAACAAGCCGTTTGTTTTACAAACAGACGCCAGTGACATGGGCCTTGGAGGAGCCCTGACACAAATGATAGATGGAGATGAGAGAGTAATCGCCTATGTAAGCCGTACACTAAAACCAGCAGAGAAAAATTACTCAGTCTCAGAAAAGGAATGCCTAGCCATAGTGTTTTCAATAGAAAAACTGCGGCCATACCTGGAGGGATTCCATTTCACCGTTATTTCCGACCACATGAGCCTGAAATGGTTAAATTCCATCAAATCACCGTCCGGAAGAATCGCTAGATGGGCCGTCTTTCTCCAGCAATTCGACTTCGAAGTCCAATACCGAAAAGGATCCATGAACAAAGTTGCTGACAGTCTGTCCCGGAACCCGTTACCTTCCTTGGATTCTGTGTGTTTAACCGAGGTAGAAACACCCCGTTGCAAATGGTATAACAAAAAGCTACAGGAGGTGGAAAAAACCCCAGCAAATTTCCCTGATTACTCCGTAGAAAAGGGAAAATTATTCCGACATTTCTGGGACTCATCCGACTTTACTGAAGATGGAACCGGCCAACCCTGGAAGCTCTGTGTACCTACCGAACAACGAGCCGAAGTACTGAAAGAAAATCACGATTCCGAATTAGCCGGTCACATGGGGATTGCCAAAACCATTTCCAGGATAGCCCGGAACTACTACTGGCCAGGGATGTTTAGAGACATTTCAAAATACGTAAGAAACTGCTCTTCGTGCCAAAAGTACAAAGTTTCGCAACAGAAAACTCCTGGGAAGATGCAACCCCATCGAATGGCGGATGCGCCGTTCAAAGAAGTATCCATCGACATTGTTGGGCCACTGCCACGATCTAAAAAGGGAAACTCCTACATCGTGGTAATGCAAGACCGGTTCACAAAGTGGGTAGAATGCCGTCCGTTGCGGAAAGCCACCGCCAAAACAGTTTACTCTGCCCTCTACGAACAAGTGATCCTGAAGTATGGTTGTCCGAAACTGGTAATATCTGACAATGGGGTACAATTTGACAGTTGGCTATTCAAGAACAGTCTTCGAGAGCTGAACATCGCCCACCGTTTTACTCCTCCTTACACACCGCAATGTAACCCAGTAGAAAGGGCCAACCGTACACTGAAAACAATGATAGCTCAATTCTGTGAAACCGACCAAAGAAACTGGGATGAAAAGATAGGAGAGCTTACATTTGCAATTAACACTGCCAAACAAGAGTCTACCGGATTCACACCTGCGTATTTGAATTATGGAAGGGAACTAGAAGTCCCAAGGGCGATTTATTCGGCAAACCCCCATAAGGAAGAAACAGGCAATGAATCCCGCAGTCAGGAAGGAAAAATAAAAGACATGACTCACCGTACTGAACAGATCAAACATCTCCAGGAGGCCTATGAGTTTGTCCGTACTAGGTTGTACCGTGCTTTTGATCAGCAAGCTCATAGTTATAATCTTCGCCGTAGGGATGTCCGTTATTATGTGGGAGATAGAGTTCTGCGCCGTGATCGTCCTCTATCGTCCGCCGTCGACAATTTCGCTGCCAAGCTCGCGCCAAAATTTGTCGGTCCGTATAATGTGGTAAAAGTGGTTTCCCCCGTCGTGTACGACCTGAAAGATGAAAGGGGTAAGAGAGTGTCAAACATACATATTAAAGATCTTAAACCATACCATGAATAAAACTTGAATACTTATATAATAACTGTTCCGGTAATTGTGTTTAAAATACTGTAAACCATATCATGATTAAAGCTTAAATACCAATATAATAACCGTTCCTTTAATTGTGTTTAATTACTGTTTGATAATAATCCTGTCAACTTACCGCTTCCAATCCGCTGGTACCGTCAGGGCTTCCCATCCTTATGTGGGAACCCTCCGTGCACATACAGTCAGCCAGAGTCGAACCCGTTATTTAAATTCATGTCTGGTGGCTGTATGTCAATACCGTTTCAGATGCAACACTACGTTCTGGAAGAACTACTGGGCGAGGGGGGCTTTGGTTCCGTCTACCGGGCCCATAGGCGTGGCTGCACCACTCCGGTGGCCGTCAAAAGGGTGGACATGACCGTCTACGCCGTCAGGGAGGCCCAGATCCTCCGAAAGTTTGACCACCAAAACATCCTGCCTCTGTATGACGAAGTGGTGGAGCCCCCCTTCCGTTATTTGGTAATGCCGCTGTGCCAGGAGGACCTCGACACTTATATTCGCCGGGAAGGACCGAGGGTAGAACCGTCCTCGTTTTACCGGATTTTCCGGCAAGTAGCGGCTGGGTTAGCAGAGTGTCACCGGCAGAACGTGGCCCACCGGGACCTAAAACCGGGCAATATCCTCCGTCAAGGCCACGTCTTCCAGATCGCCGACTTCGGGGTGGCTGACGAGCTGGAGCCGGACCACCTGTTTACCAGCAATGCAGGCACGGAGCCATACTGGGCTCCGGAACAACGGAGGGAGGAACCGTATGGACTGGGGGTGGACCTGTGGGCACTGGGGCTGACGGCGTTGGACGTCGTCACCGGCCGACATCCATGTTCTGACGTCGTCCTGGGACAGCATTGGGCCACACCTCGGGACGAGGTATACCGACGGGTCCTGACGACCCTACACCCATCCGTCCGCTGGTTCGTGGAGGGGTTGTTACAGGAGGAGCCAGCCCTACGCCGACCAGCCGCCCAGTGGGAATGGCATCCTCCAGCCGAGGTCCTGCTGGTAGAAGTGCATAACAACCCCTCGCCATTGCCACTCCCCCCACCGTTACTGAGCCTGGAACCGACAGCACCCCCAGAAGTACCGGCAGGCACCCCAAAACCAAGCGGCACCGTAAGGTTGACTCCCAGAACCGCTGCTAGGGTGAAGGCCCAACCAGCACCCCGGCTCTGGACCAGCAGCCTGAGGGAGAAGATAACGGCCCTGCTTCCCCATCCCCTGGTCAATCGCCGGCACCGACAAAAATTCCGGTTCCCCTCAGGGACCGTCCGTCGACTGTGTCTGTACAGAAAATACCGTAAGCCATAAACTGTGTATTTGTCCTTTCTGTACTGAAAAACTAAAATAGAAAGTATCGTTTATATGCTTACCCGTTTTTTTTTAATCCACAGATCACTAAACCATGTCCGAGTATTCCTGCGGTGAAGACATGTCTTTTGTGGACCCGTTTGAGGACAACGCCTATGAATACCCGATTCTTGACGACACCGTTCCGCTGCCATTGGGAACCGCCAACCAGTCCAGCTCACCGTCCACTTCTGGGCAACACCACCATAGGGAACCGTCCGGCAAGAACAAAGATGGGGAAACCGCCAAATCCAGCCGTGGAGCAGCTCCTATGGAGGTAGACACCTGGGAAGAACCCAGGGAACCTAATCAAAAATCCCGTCCTCTCCATCCCAAAAAGCCCCGAACTAACTTACCTTCCAGAGTCCGTACTGTTGGTACCATGGGCCCCAATGTATACCTGGAACTCCGTCCTGGCATGTGCTGGAAATGTGGCCAAGGGGAACACAGCAGAGCCAACTGCACGGGAACACCGTCCCTATTCTGTAGCCGTTGTGGTTTGCTGGGCACCCTCTCCCGGAATTGTCCCTGTCACACCTACCAGAGGGAGGTGGCCGTTCAATGTGACCTTCCATCCCAGTCCCGACCAAGGGGGACCGCTTCACTGATTCGACGGGTACGACCGGCCCACAGAGGTTCCAGACGAGTGAGACTCCCCACCAGCAGGGAGTTGGCCCTCCGTGCCTGCCCCAGATGCACGAGGCGCGCTGCAACCTGGGAAGAAAACCGTACAAATTAGCATCATATTATGTACCATTATACCGTCATTTCCAACCAACCGTTTTATTTTCCGTCCAACTACTACCTGAAAACCGTTCAAAATAACCTACTACATGATAATAACAGTTTCATAACAGTACCTGGTAATTTTGTCTGATCTTAATTCTTTCTCTACCTGAAAACGACAACAAATTGGGTAAACTGTCTGAAATATTGTATTAAAACTTTTAATGAATATTTGTTTTCGTTTTCTGCATGACTGAAACTAATATAGTTGTCTGAACTGTTACCGTTGAATGAAACAAAGTTATTTCTAATTCAAACTGTTAAATCCGTTTATGATTCCAATGGGTCCAACCCATTACACCGTTTTCATTCCGAATCAGACATTATTGTTTTACCGTTCATTATTTAACCGTCTATGGAAATGGGAAACACAGTTTCTCGAAGAAAACTCGCCAGGAAAACAGGAGAATATGGGAGAAATTTCACTGGAATCAAATGGTTGGAACTACCTGAACTACCCACCTGTAAGTCATCTGTCTAGGCTGACGTCGATATTCCACCCACAGTCCACACCGACGCTCCACCTATTGCACCAGTCCCGGACGCCACCATGGGAACTTAGAACATCCACACCTGTACACATGAATGATGGGGCCGTTGTCATTGTGCTTTCACCATCTGCGAAGCACTATTTTGGAACCACATCGAGAAAGACGTATAATTGCAAACTTACTGTGCATCAAGTGTAAGAACAATCCTAGGCTTATTATCTCCATCACCAGTCCACTTTACACATTTACTAATTAAATTAATTCACTGTGCACACCGACCAAAACCACGATGACAACTGCGCACAGAATACCAACTACGACTTTGAACCACAGAACATAATATGGAACTACGAATTGGACTTGGACCTGCTTGGTTACCCAGGAACTAAGAAGAGGAACTACTAGCTGTATGATTATTGTAAGTCTGATTTCGAGCACAAGGGGGCGTCTATATGGGTTCATTGACTTGTTTGTCGCGATAGTTGGGAGCCGCGAAAATTCAAATTGTTATTGATTGAATTTTCTTTCCGTAGCAGGGGGGATGTAATGAAGTTCAATTTTATAACTGAGTTAATGAGTAATTGATCTTCATTTTGAAATAATTTATTCAAGTTTTCGTTTTAAATTCGGGAATTTTTATTCCGTTCAGAATTAATTCACAACAATCAGGAAAAACCGTAGTCTTCATTTAATTTATCCGAGTTTTCATTTTGAATTCGTGAATTTTCATTCCGTTCAGAATTAATTCAAAACAATCGAAAAAAAACCGAACATTTAGCGATTGATGTTGTTTTTCATACATAAAACATCGTAGAATCGTCCGCAAGAACAACGCCGATCGCCGATAACGCCGTTTTTTGCATATACGTACGATAAGCCAGTTTTAAGATGTTTTTACCGAGGTACTCTCCTGCAAATTTTAACGTTTCTGCGCCTACCTTTTCCACCCCCCTCCGGAAGATTATAAAAGGCGAGGTTTCCCTACGTCGGTAATTAGTTCCGAATTTTTCGCTGACATATACTTTTCCAAATTTTTTCCAAGCTTCTAAATTTTCGCGTTTTCTTTAAAGTGAGTGCAAGTGCAATTGAATTGTAAGTACCGAACCGATTTATTGCAGTCCTATTTTTTTATTCCTCGTTGAGTCTACCTAAATAGCTGTTCCGTCAGATTCCTTAACAATACCTTTCCTAGTTTGTCCAGGTGCCTGTAGTTAGTCTGTCCATCCCATGGTCAGACGAAAAGGCCTTAACGAACCACTGCTATAGTACGTTTGTCCGTATAACCGGTGCCTGTAGTTAGTCTGTCCAGACCATGGTCAGACCGGAGGGCTGATGCAAACCAATGCTATAGTACGTTCAACCGAATAACAATCCTGCTCTGTCCTGATCCTTAGGGCCTGTAGTTAGTCTGTCCCTCATGGCGAGTATTCCCATGGTCAGACTAACGGCATAGCCGAACCACTGCTGACCTAGCAAGTTCGACATATCCTGTTTAACCCTCTAATTTCACCTGGCCAAACCCCAACCTGTTTATACGAGAAACAAGCAAAGTGGTAGACAACGTGGTGAATTCTAGGACTGAAAGAATATCGGACAAGTATCACTCTTATACTGACCGCTTTTATTCCTGTTTTCCTGATAGTATCATATATTTGATTTCACCGTTTAAATTTAACTTTCTTTCTATTCTGGCTGACTCGTACCGGGAAAATATTTGTTTCTTATGAAAGTGCTCGCAGTCAGACAAGACTGACCAATTTATATTTTGTATTGATTTCATATAGCGTCTTATTTCACTGTATTTTTATATAACTATTTTTCGCTATCTGAATAAACTGTGTAAATTTGCTCTATTTCTGATTTTCTCTGTTATCGCTAATATCCTAGATAACGACGAACTCTGTCTCCGACTAGCAGCTGCCCTGGTAGGTTTGCTATTCTCCCTTATTAGAAAAAAGAATAGCTGGCGCTCGAGGTAAGTTTCGCCGAGAAAACCACGTTACAGTATCTGTTGCTCTCAATGTTCAAACAAGATTAATCGTTACGACGATTCAATTATTTGTGCTACCTGTGCCAGTAATTATCACATTAAGTGTGTTGAGTTGTGTATTGAAGAATTCAACCTGATAAGAGAGGATGGAACCATAACCAAGTGGATATGTGGAAAATGTTCTGCACCCCCAATAGCTGACAGAAGCGAGGTGATGAATTCATTCCGCTCAGTTGTAAACTCAATTAGTAGGGAAGATTTATTAACCCTAAAAAAGGAAATTGTAAGTGAATTGTCCTTATTCTTCACTCAAGAAATTGAATCGCTGAAAAATGTGATAATATCCCAAAGTAAACAAATTGAAATTTTAACAACTGAAACTAGTGTTATCAATGATAAAAAGAACGTTATCAAAACAGCTGACGTGCATGACTCCGAGAATCCGTCTGCTCGGAATTCCCTCGCTGAGTCAAATAATCCCACTATACCTACATATTTGAATGTTTCATGCAATCCCGCCTCGGGAAACACTGAAACGGTGGTATGTGAGACAAATAATGAACAGCAGAGTCAAACTGTTGAATATAGGCCATCTGAATGGTCCGTCGTCACGGCAAAGAAAAGAGGTAAAATAAGAACCGTATCTAATAAAGAAAATGCAGTCGCAGTGATCAAAGCTTCTACAAATAATACTGTTGTGCCCAAGAAAAACTACAAACTCAAACCTATAGTTGGCACGTCCTGGAAATCTGATTCGCTTCATGCAGTTCCTAAGAAACCACTTTCTCATCTGCATGTGTCCAGGCTCAGACCGGAAATTACAGTTCAAGAACTCCGGAACTTTTTTGGGCAGCAGTTCCCTGATATCTCATGTGAAAAGCTGTCATCAAAAAAGCCCGACATTTATGCATCGTTCAGGGTCATTTTTCCCGCAGAATATCTGGAAAAGGTGATGAATCCCACCTTTGGCCCGAAGGAGTTGCTGTTAATAGGTTTTTTACGAAACGTCGTCCAACGAGCTCCAACAAGTAGACTTTAAATTGAAAACTACGGAAATATCTAACCATAAAGAGCAGAAGTTAAAAATAATTCAAGTTAACGCCCAGGGCTTATCGAATAAAATAAATCAACTTGAAGTTTTCACTCATCTTGAACATCCTGATATATTAAGTATAGCTGAACACTGGTCCGAACCAGATGAATTCCTTTCCCTATCGCTTAAAAACTATACTATTGCCGCCTCATACTGCCGACCCACCCGTCAGCATGGTGGAACAGCTATTTTTGTTAAATCTCACTATCAATTCCAGGAAATTAAATATATTAATAACTTTTCATTTGAATTGCAATGTGAATTTGGTGCTATTAATTTTAAGAATGATTCTACAAATATTTGTGTGTAAAGTGTCTACAGGCCTCCTGGTGGTAATCTTGAACTTTTCGGTAATACACTTTCTTATATATTAGACTACTGCCTGACTGGCTCTAAGTCAATCTTCGTATGTGGGGATTTGAACATCAACTATTTTGACTCGTGCAGAATGCTTGAACATCTGATGATAAGCTTTGATCTAGTTATCACTTCATCCGATGCTACTAGAGTATTTACTAATAGGCACGGCGTTACTAGTTCTACCAAGATTGACTACATTCTTACGAATGTTAACACCGAACTTGTGAGCTCCAGGGTGGTGGACCCTAATATTGGCGATCACAAAGCGCTTGTGTTGATTTATGATTGCGATGATAGTCTTCCTCCGGTTAGGAGTATCCCAGATTATTTCGCGACGTATCTGGCGACAATCTCGAGAATCTCTCTTTGTTGACGACTGGAATTGTTTTTGATGCTATATATCGTATAACCGATGTGGACAAAGCTTTTGAAACATTTTTTAAAACTTTAACATTTTTACTCGATTCAACATGTCCAATCAAACGAACCCGTTCCGCAGAACATCAGCCTCCCGGTTGGATTACAAATGACATTAGAAGGGCTAGTGATGAATTAAAAAAACTTCATTGGGTATCTCAGAACTTGAAAACTGAGGAATCAAGAAATCGATACTCAATAGCTAAAAAGCAGTACTCTAGGCTTCTGAAATCTGCTAAATATAACTTTTATGCAGCCGCTCTTGATCAGTCTCCTAATAAAATAAAACTATTTGGGATTTGATCAGAGGAGAGATGGGTGGTGCCTCCTCTGATAGAGTTAGCTTGAATGTGGACAACCGAGTTATTTCTGATCCAGAAGAGGTGGCAGAAATTTTCGGGAAATACTTTTCGAGCATCCCAGCATCTAGTATTGCTGATCATTATGGTGATAAGAGATCTTCCTCTTGTACTACGCAACAGCTTACAGACAAAAATTTTTTCTTTCTACCAGTTGTTGCCCAGGAAGTCTTAAGCGTTATTAAAAATCTGAAGAATGGAAAGAGTTGTGGAAAAGACATGATCTCGGTAAAAATGTTGAAGGCTATTGCCCACAATATATCAAACTGCTTGGCACATCTGATAAATATTTCTGTCACCTCTGGAAGGTTTCCCTCTATTATGAAAATCGCTAAGGTAATTCCAGTACACAAGAAGAAAAACGCTACTGATGACTTAACTAATTATAGACCAATATCCATATTAAGTTCTATCTCTAAAGTAATGGAAAAACTGGTGTACAGGACAGGATGTTAAGTTACCTGAACAGATTTTCCTCGATCACGGATTGTCAACACGGTTTTAGGGCGGGCAGGTCGACGGAGACTGCAGCGTACCAGTTCGCAGAATTTGTTTATACTTCTTTAGATGACGGCGTATGTGTGGCCGGTTTATTTTTCGATTTGTCCCTAGCTTTCGACTGCCTGAATATCAATTTTATTCTCGAAAAGCTTTACAACCTTGGCTTCAGGGTGTATTCCTGGACTGGGTGCGAAGTTTTTTGGTTGATCGACATATTTTTGTACGAGTGGGTCAACAGAACTCTGATGAATATCCTTTAGATATGGGCGTGCCTCAGGGATCGGTTTTTGGGGCCGCTGTTCAATTTTTATAAATGATTTGCCAGATTTTATGAGAAAATTTATTGTAATCTTCATATCCAACATACTGATGTTAATGTTGGCCGACGATGTGTCATTTATGGTGACTACGTCTAGTCTTACCGAACTTAAGTCGCGTTGTGAGCTGCTGGCGGAGTTTTTCTCCGACTGGTGTTGTAGAAATATTCTCATATTAAACGTTAACAAGACTGATCTCGTTCATTTCCATGTACGTGACAGTAGCGAACGGCTTGTTCTTGATCTTACTCGAGGGAGGTTGGAGTCATCAGATGGAGTGAAATTCTTGGGTTTACACGTAGATGGGAATTTAAACTGGCAGAATCACACAGAATTCGTCTGCAAGCGCTTGAGTTTTTTATGCCCTGAAGCGTCTCAGAACATCGTTTCCCCTACAGTCGATAGTGAGTATGTACTATTCACTTGCCTATTCCCATATGAATTATAACACCATGCTGTGGGGTGCTTCATCGGGCAGTAGTTGCGTTTTTGTCGCCCAGAAGAGGATTATTCGTTTAATGTTTGGTCTGAAACCCCAGGAGTCTTGTAAACCTGTTTTTATTAGGCATAATATTTTGTGCTTTCCTTGTATCTATATTCTGAATTGTTTGCTCTATACCAAAAAGAATATACAGACACATAAGAAGTGTTCTCAATTTCACGAATACGATACGAGGCACAAAGAAACAATTTGCATTCCATCACATAGAACAGCCAAATTTGAGCAGTCTCCATTATACAGTGGCATTAAATTGTACAATCACTTGCCCGAGAGACTGAAAATGTTGGGGTTTTCAGCCTTCAAAAATGAGATCAAAAAGATTTTACTGGAGAAATGCTTTTACAGTAAGACTGAATATTTGGAAGCTGTTCTTGTATAAAACTTGTTAAATTTATTTCCTTTTATGTTATTAGTGTGGGGGCATTTTGAATGATTGCTTTCTATTATATTTTTATTGTTTTTTTTTCCCACCCCAATTTTGTTAGTTTAGTAGTTACAGTTTTTGAATAATGCATTGTCTGACTCTCCTATACATGTAAAATGTCTAAAAGGAATCAATAAATTATTATTATTATTATTATTATGGCAGATAATACAAACATTTATGCAATGCAAAAGAGTATTTCGAGTTTCAAAGTCACCACAAAATCAGAAATCGAATCCCTCTTCGGGCTTCATATTGCCAAAGGTTCCCTGAAACTTCCCAGAGTCCGTCAATTTTGGGACACAGCAATAGGGATCTCATTATTCACAGAAACGATGAGTCGCGATAGGTTCTTTCAATTGAGAAACAATTTACATTTGGTGAATAATCTGGAAATCCCACAAAACTGCGAAGACAGATTTCACAAAGTAAGGCCTATATATGATAGCTTCAAGAATCGTTGCCATCAGTTGAGTCTTGAAGAAAACCTTTGCATTGATGAGCAAATAGTGCCTTTCCGAGGACGTCTCTCAATACAACAATATATCAAGGAAAAACCAACGCCATGGGGGGTGAAAATTTTTGTTCTCTGCGGTAAGTCTGGACAAGCTTATGATTTTATCATTTATCAAGGAGCCAAAACAAACTTGAACGAAAAGAACTTGAAAACTTATGATTTAGGGGGCATCTGTTGTCCTGAAACTCTCTGAAAGATTGTTCAATTCATCCGGACATAAATTTATTTTTTTTATTTATTTATTTATTTATTTAAACCAGTAAATTACATCAGTCGGTGCAAAATCCCACAGAGATAAACACAGTTATCTGTTGGTGGGGCTGGTTACATATTACCTATATCTAACTTATATATAAATATATCATTTTTTAATTTTCTTTTTATATTTTAAGTAACAACAGTTGCATAGTAACATTTATAATTTTCCTAGTGATGTCATCTACAATATCTCCAAAGTTAATTATTTTATTATATGTATTGTTATGGAATCGTGTATTTCTGTTTGGATTGATTTGAGATTTCTCTTGTTTGCGAAATTACACGACCCAAACAATATCTTGAGCTATTTTATATTAATTTATACGACTCTTTTCAGGGTGGATTCTAGAAAGAAAAATTTCGTGACTTTTCACAAATTTATTTTATTTCTGACTGACAAACCCTTTCCATAGTAACAACCATCTTATTTTTTTTTAATATCCTGCCTACTCACATTAAAACACAAACTCTTAAAATTATAAAATTAAACCATATCAATTCCCCTCAAATTTTTTTGCATTTTTGCTAAATTTTGAATAAAATTTGGAAAAATGGAAATAAATTTCAAATTACACTGCTATTTCTTCTTTGGTCTTCATATAATATTAATCTTTGGAATATTTTTTTTCTTATTCTATTTGATTTCCCTATATTCATATAAGAAATTCCCCTCATTGGGTTGAAATTCCCATCAAAATTTCATCATAATGTTTGGAATGCTGTCGATTGCGAGATGAATGATTTCTTCGTGATTCTTTTCTAGGTGTATCATAAATTTCATTAATAATTTCTAAGTCTTCAACAATTCCTGAAACTTCAACTTGTATTTCCATTTCTTCTTCATCCAAAAGTACCATACTATGAACAGGCTTCTCAACTAACACCACACTGCAATCTAATTTCGTTTTATTAAGGGTTTCATTTCCAATTGTGTTTCCCTCAGCATTATTTTGTATTTCGCTTTCTATCTTTTCTGTAAATTTTTCAAACAACTCTCTTGAGTTATTTTCCATTCTTTGGAACATCTTTCTTGAATTATTTTCCATTTTCACTTCTATTCTTTCGAATATTTCATCCATTTTCTTTTCCATTCTTTCTTCACTTTCCTCCATTTTCCTTTCCATTCTTTCGAATATTTCATCCATTCTTTCTTCGCTTTCCTCCATTTTCCTTTCCATTCTTTCTAAAGTTTCTTCCATTTTCCTTTCCATTCTTTCTATTTTTTCAAATAACCTTTCCAATTTATCATTTTCCATTACTAGAAATCCAGCCTCTACGTTGGGCGCCATTTGTTATGGTATCGTGTATTTCTGTTTTATTTATTTTGTAATTTCAATTCAATGATAAAATACACGACCCAAACAATCTTTTTAGCTAATTTGTAATGAATTAAGAGATTCTTTTTCAGGGTGGATTCTAGTAAAAAATTTCGTGACTTTTCACAAATTTATTTTATTTCTGACTGACAAACCCTTTCCATAGTAACAACCATCTTATTTTTTTTTAATATCCTGCCTACTCACATTAAAACACAAACTCTTAAAATTATAAAATTAAACCATATCAGTATATATATTAATTGTTTATGTCCTTTATTCATTGCACGTTGACCACAATCCATTCTTTCAGTATTTTTTTCACATTTTTTCCTTGTATCTTCTTTAGGTTGATTGGCAGACTATTAAATAATTTTATTGCTTTGATATAACTACTCTTTTCACTAACAGTTTTTTCTCTTTTTGGTATCTGTATACTTTTGTTTCTTGTTACACTATTAGATGTCATAAACTTGTTTTTCAGGTTTTCATAGTGGTAGTACAATGCTTCCACAGCATATATTTGATCTATATTCAGTGGGTTATTAATGCTTACAGGTGTGTGCTTATTAATTATCTTCAGTAACCTTCTTTGAATATTTCTCAGTAAATTTAAAACATTGGAGTATGCGCCTCCCCATGCTATTATTGCATAACCGACGACGCTGTTAAATAGAGCATAATATATCGTTCTTAAGGCTTTAAGGTTCATGATTTTAGACAGTTTATAGATTAGAAATATCAAATATTTGGTTTTATCTATTAGATAATCTATATGTTTCTCCCATTTCATATTACAGTCAAAAACAATGCCGAGATATCTGTAACTATCCACTCTATTCAAAATTCTTGTACCCACACTTATCTCTAGTTTCTTTGGTATACCATCACAATAATATCCAAAAGTCATGTATGCAGTTTTATCTAAATTTAGCGATAATCTGTTTACTGCAAACCAATTTGACATCAACTTCAAATCCTCATTCATCTTTCTTTCTATTCCAGTCCATGTTTCATCTTCTACTATTATTGCTGTATCGTCTGCGTATGATATAACATTGTCTTTTAACATATCATTTACATATAGTATGAACAGTAATGGACCTAAAATTGTTCCTTGTGGCACTCCCGTATTTAGGGTCATGTTGGTACTAACGTTATCATTAATTCTAACTCTTTGCTTCCTGTGTTGTAGATAATCTGTCATCAGTGAGTATGCTTTACCTCTAATTCCATAGTTATACAGTTTTTGCATTAGGATCTTATGGTCTACTGTGTCGAAAGCCTTCCTTAAATCTAAAAATGCTATGGCAATTGGTCGTTAGTGCAGACAGAGATGTCATAGCCATAAATGGATCGACAATCGCAGCGTAGCATTAGCTTCAAATTTTATAGGATCAGGAATTGTCGATGAAGTATAGAGATGGGATAAAGTTGAGAAGAGTTTTTTGAGAATACCTAGGCCAGAATTAGTGAAACTTTATAATCATGCCATGGGAGGAGTTGACCTCCTTGATCAGCTGATAAGTCTATACCGAATTTATATAAGAAGTAACAAGTGGACACTTCGTATGATTTTTCACGCGGTAGATTTCTCTGTAGTGAATAGTAGGCTAGAATATGAAACAGAATTTCAACTAAATAATAACCTAAAAAAGATGAACTGGATTTGCTCCACTTTCGACTGCGAATTGCAGAAGCTCTTGTGAAACAAGGTAAAACAATCAGCAGAAAGAGGGGACGACCAAAATCGATGGAGAATATGGAAAACACCCCAAAAAGAAGAAAGATCGAGGAATCAAGACAAATTCCTGAAGTGAGAAAAGATTTAGTAGATCACATGCCTGACCTTGATGGCGAAAAGGAGGGTAAACGTTGCAAAATAGAGCGCTGTGGGAAGAAACTCATTTCTTTTGTACGAAGTGTCAAGTTCACTTATGTATAAAAAAGGAGAGGAACTGCTTCATAAAATTCCACCGCAGTTAATGATTGTTATCCATTTATCAAACAATTATTTGTTCAGTTATTTTGTATTTTTAAGGCTCAACATTGTTTATGATGTTTCTTATGAATATGTTCGATTGTTTTTGAAAAATCAGGTCTGAAGGGGTTGGTCATATTTATACTTGTATATTTTTTTATTCAATAATAGGAATTCATTATATTTATATTTGTACATAATATATTTATTTGTTTCATTTATGTATCTATAATTTTTTCATTTGCAATCTGAATAATCTGATTATTCAGATTGCATAAAAACGCACAATTCTGAAGATTTTACGAGCTTGTCTGAAAAAGGTGTCTGATATAGACACCGAAACATTACATTATCCTTTTAATTTATTTCCTTTTTCAGTTTTACTGTAAGGCAACAATTTTTCCAAGATCAATTTGCTCCTGACAAATAAGTGCAAAGATTCTCGCAGGAGCACTTCATATTAATAAATGTTTTTTAATTATTTCTGTTTCAGGGACTGGGAGTGAAAACCTATAAAGTTTTTCAGAGATGTGGATCATCCCTATGCAATTGATAATTCCGAAGATGATTATAGGCCGTCCGATTACAGTTCAGAAATCATTGACGAAGGACAGTCAATTCAAAAGAAGTCAACGTTGAAGAGAACTGTCTCAAACCAAATATCTTCTTCAAATCCTTCTCATGTTGATGAGATAATAGAAAATGTAATTTCACAAGCCAATGACGAATCATCTGAAGATTTGAATAATGATGAAGAAATGCCGGCTGGATCTCAGTTTACATGGACTGTTGTGACAGAAAAATAAGAAAGAGTTTGAGTTCAATGTAGTGAAAACTGGTATTTCACCTGCGGTAGCGGTTTCACTGACAGATAAAAAACCTTATGACTTTTATAAGTTTTACCATAGTGATGAAATCCTCGAATACGTTGTCAGTGAGACCCATAAATATGCTCACCAGACAATAGATAATGAAAATTCTACTTAACATTCTAGACTGAACAAATGGAAGCCCATTCTATCTGAAGAATTCTAAGTTATTCTGTGTATGATTATTTGAACGGGTTTGGATTAAAAACCGCATTGACGAAACATTGGTGCCCTTTCGCCGGCGCCTTTCGTTCAAAAAATATATCATAAATAAGTTTGGTAAAAAATTATATGAACTCTGCACAGAAAATGGCTACAGTTGCAACTTGAAAGTAGATGAACATGCAACAGGTACTGACTTAGAGTAGGAAATAAACATAGAGATGCCCCTACGCGTGAATAGTACGGCATTGTAATCAACCAAGGATTAGAGTGAGATGGAAAGCATTTCACTGCCACACTGGGGTGAAGTAAACAAAAGGTTAGATTTTCATTTCTACAACATTTTCATAATTTTGCCTTAGCTAAAATTACCGGAATAGCCTTAAGCAACAATAAATTGCCACCAGATCAGTAAAATAGTTCAGTTTATGAACGTGGAATCGAAATGTTAATGTAAACACATCGCATTCAGAAACTGAACACTAATGATGTTGCCAAATTGACAGAATTGTCTGTAACAGACGCAAGCAGTGAGTATCAGAATGGGGGAGCAGTTGACAAATTATGCCAATAAGGAATAAACATACGGCACAAGTTCGCAACGCCGGAGTATTGGCATCTCTAGGTTCATTTTTTACTCTTAGGGTACTGACTATAATAATGAATACACTGAAGAAATTTTAGAACAAAACCCCTGTACTTCTCGGGATGAAAGAAATACAAATAAACTACAACAGTGAAATTTAAAAAAAATAACCATTTCGTCTGGAAACATCGTGGTATTCGCCTTAATGATGAACAGTTGCAATTTCATGGTGATTTCGATATACCACCTAGAGAAGATTCAACAAAAGGACTTGAGAACAAAAACCACAAATTATATATAAACAATTATCTTTGCTAACATCAACTCCTTCTTTACCTAAGAGAAAATGCAATTTGGACTTGTGGCACAATACAAGAAATATTAAAAATGAGATTAAGAACACCTTAAACTGAGGCATCATCCTTGTGTTGCGCATACATTGAACCTCTGCGTTATAAATCGCTAGAGGAAAATAAGGAAATAAATATGTTCTGATGAAATTTCGGAAAATAGTAGGACATTTCAAACACAGTGTAACAGCAAGTGACAACTTACGTGAGGTCCAAACGAGAATGGTTTTTCCGTATTGAAAGTGAAAAAAGACGTTTCGACACGTTAGTTTTCGGTTCTCTTCATGGTAAAGAGGCTACAGGAAATTAGAAAGGCGTTATGCATAGTCTTGCTCAGTTTGCCAAATGCACCCGAAAGTTTAAGCGCCAACGATTGTTCAATTTTAGGGGTATGCATTAAGATTCTACAACCTTTTGAAACTATCACTACGGTGCTGTCGGGTGAAAAGAATGTAACCCTATCTATGGTTCCAGCCCTAATAAGAGGTTAACAAATGGCAATGAGAAACATAAATGCTTCCACACCCTGCACACAGCAGCTCAACAAATCTTTGATCGAGGTGATCAGCCGGCGAGGGCGCCTCGGAAATTTAGAGCAGGACAGAACAGTTGCAAAGGCATGTTTTCTCGATCCACGACTCAAAAAGATAGGCTTTGGTATGGACGCTAATGCTGAGAATGCAGAGTCGTGGATAATGAAAGAGTTGACTTCCTTATTGAGTAAGCTGAGAAATTGCAGTGCAGGTAGATATTGTATTTTGACGGTAACCTTAGATCCTGTTTTATATAGATAGGTCACCTTCAGAAGGTGTTTCTGTGAATGTCGAATGTGGTTTACAAACCAGAAAAATTGCAAGTATTGAAAGGAATGATGGACATATAGACTATTCAAATACTTTAAGTTCTGTAAAAGTGAATTTCCAGTGTCGAAAAGTGTACACTAGTAAAAATGTTATTGTTGCATCAAAACGACGCACAGAAGAGAGTGAACCTTCAACGTCAAGTGCACCTCGTAAAAAAAGAAATGAAGTGTTTGATTTCTGAAAATTATGCTTATTTTGTGGCCAAGAAGCAAATGAAGTTGCAGAAAGAAAAAAATTAAAGTATAGACGGACAATAAGCAATATAAGTAATCTAGCATTCAAAGACAACGTAATTAAGAGAGCAGAAGAACGAAACGATTCCTTAGGAGAATCAGTAATGGAGCGTTTACTTTACGAGTATGATTTGCTCGCTGCTGAAGCAAAGTATCATACTATTTGCTATAGCAACTTCTTAACCCGAGTACCATCTGCAGATAAGAAGCCTCGCCAAGATGATCAAGTCACTCAAGCAATGAAGGAGATTTTTTGTTATATAGAAAATAATGTAGATTCTCAATTTACTTTGAAAGAGCTGAAAGATGTCCCTACGGAGTATATACCCGACGATAATACAATAATTACAAACACACATAATAGCGCATATGCTGCTAAAGAA
This sequence comes from Propylea japonica, assembly GCA_013421045.1. Classification (NCBI taxonomy): domain Eukaryota; kingdom Metazoa; phylum Arthropoda; class Insecta; order Coleoptera; family Coccinellidae; genus Propylea; species Propylea japonica. The sequence continues at coordinate 37,851,511 of CM024240.1, forward strand.
ATTAGACAGCGATTCAAGAAGACCCTATCTATCTACCACAACACATAAGGATATTCAAGAACTGGAAGACCTTATTGAGTTCCTAGAAAATCGATTACAATCCCTCGAAGCACTTCGAGGCACAATCAAAAAATCGGATCATCCATCAACATCAGCTGGTCCGCAGCTCCAGATAACTAGTATGATTGCCACCACCGCACTGGAAATACAGATAACAAAATTCTGGGAAATAGAAGAAGCGGATACTCTCACAAACAACAATAACCAAGAAAACCTCTGCCAAGAATTCTTCAAGAAAAATTATACAAGAATCAGGATGGCACATATACTGTACGACTGCAATTCAAGGAGAAGGAATTGCTAGACCAATCAAGAAAAAACGCCATCGCTCGACCTTTGCAAATCGAGAAGAAATTCGAGAAGGGCGAGAAATTGGAAACAATGCACAAGGAATTCATGTGGGAATACATCGAACGAAAACACATGACACCAGCAAATCAAACGACCAGCACAAGATACTACATTCCGCATCAAGCAATAATAAAAGAGGACAAAGTAACAACAAAACTGCCTGTCGTATTCAACGCGAGCCAGAAAAGTCCGAGTAAGCAAAACGTTTTCATAGTCAACCGAGTCAACGAAGTTCATCGCTTACTAGGTCAAGTTCAATGGAACACCGTGAAATCGGAGGAACATCCAGCTGATTTATTATCCAGAGGCGCGCTACCAAGTAAACTCCAGAAAAACACATTATGGTGCAATGGACCTGCATGGCTCAAAACATCAAGTAAAGAAATCAAGACAACTGAAGGGATTGCAAAAGAAGAATATCAAGAAGTCATCAACAAAGGTTCAATAGAGAAGGCAGTAGCAGACAAAACGATAAAATGGCACCGCATACCACCTGGCACTTCCCACTTCGGCGGATTATGGGAAGCTGGCGTAAAATTTATGGAGTTTCATCTACGAAGAATTGTTGGAGACCACAAATTGACCTTTGAAGAAATGAGTACACTCTGAAAGAAATGGACATCGGAATATCTCTCCAGACTGCAACACAGAAGCAAATGGACAGATAAAAAAGAAAACATCAAAATAGGAGATGTAGTACTAGTCAAACAGGACAACACTAATCCCAACTATTGGCCCTTAGGAAGAGTGACGCAGAGTCACCCAGGAAACGACGGATTTGTGAGAGTGGCTACGATACGATGCAAGAATGGGAAAGAGAGACGAAGACCTATAACCAAAATTAGTAAACTTTCGGTCGAGCAAGAAGAAAGAAGAAGCGATAAGACTAAGAAAGTCGGATCTTCCTGGAAAGTGGACTGATACAAACATTAACGATGGTCACGTTTCTATGCGTAGCCAATACTAAAAACGCCACAGCGCACCACACAATTCACAAACTGCCGCCTGGATTCTACGTGAAGCATTTAGGTAAAGCATACATAAGTGGAGGAGAGTTGAAATCATTAACACCGTTTTCTCTTGATCAACTGTACTTGGACCGAAGCAATCTTAACAGAACAGTTGAAAACTTTCGGAGGTTATGTACTACAGCCTCCCAACTTTCTCAGACAAATCATTGTCACGAGTTTCAACACCATATCTCAGAAATGAAGTATGAAAACAACCTGCTCATCGACAGCATCCAACATCTATCATCCAGATCCAGGAGAGGAATATTAGGAGAATTAATGACATCCATTTTCGGCGTCTATCACGATATAAACTATCTTCAGGAAAAGCAACAACACATCATAGAAGTCACAAATCATCAGAGAAAACTAATGATTTCCACAACGAATGACGTGAGACAGGTCGGAGAAAAAAATAAATCAAAAATTAGAACATTTTCGTGTGAAATTCAACAAGGGCATAGCTATCATCAACGAAATGCATTTATGGTACAAACATGTGGATGAAAACAGCATAAATCATTCAGAACTACCAATTAGCTATTAACTATTTGAAAGAAGTCAATAACAAATACACAAAAATCATAAACATATGTCATTTTCAGGGCCACATCACCGATCTACTTTCTCCAAGTGAACTAGCAAAGCTGATCCAGAAGGCAACCATTCCATCACCCATGCACATACTACTCAAACCCAAAATTTTTTGGAAGAAATTATATTGAAGAATAGAAAAAGGCAAGTAGGTCATTTAAAAATTAAATGCACATCTATCAGCCACGCAATAATGGTTTCGATACGAGAACGGCCATTTTCATCACAGCTACACTATTGGACCTTTCTGTATTTCTTCACAGAAGATATGGATCTAAAAACTTAATGGATGTTTTATTATCTTTAGGATTTGCTGCATCATATCGTCGGCTTAATCGGCAAAGTGCGTAACTCCACATTTCTGACAAAATTACATTTTTGTGCCATCTAGTAGGAAACATTACAACTAGTAAAATCCATGAATTGTTTTCCTTCCAATGTCTAAAGTAGAAAACGTCGTATCTCATTTTCCGCCAAATTCAGTCGGCAAGCTCCTTGCAAATCCATCAGTTTGTTTGTTGTTTCAAGGTGGGCACATGTGTATAGTGAACTATCAAGCCGGTCCCAGACAATGCGTGTATTTGACGAATGTTCGGCATTGGCGGTGCTTCGCATAGTGTGTGAGCCATAGTGTTCGGGCCGAAGTTGAGCTCCCACACACTACGCGAAGCACCGCCAATGCCGAACATTAGTCAAATACACGCATAGTCTGGGACCGGCTTTAGCATATATGCAGTGATAATATTATTTAATTTACATAAGAAGCTGTTAAATGAGTGTTTAGTGTAAGACTAACTTCTATTAAATACAGAACATTACTTTTTACATTTAATAGTAATTATACAGGGCAGTAGGGTAAAATATTATATTTAAGGGAGTTCCTTTTCTTGATCCATATAGAATTCTAAAAACGCAAACATCACGACCTAAAATGCATTTTTTTGTTTTAAGACAAATACGATACTTAAATTTAAAAATAGGAACTTGTCAGATATGGCGGAGATTCAGCGGCGTGCATTATTTGTATTCATCATATTTTTCTTGAAAAAAAAAACACTTTAGTCTGCCTTACTTTGGCTATCTTGGCTTGAAGGGTCTAAGAGGAAGCTTCTTTGTTCGTGTAAAATATAGCTGATATATTTTTTTATAGAATTTATTTATTTTAGACTGTAGGGACTTATCTCTTCCCACAACAGTTCACATCTATTTGGGTGAAGTGTCTGCTCAGTAGAGAAGGTGATAATTTTCTGTAATATCTTCATAATGAGCTGTTTCAAGGGATTGTCAGTGAAATCTTGTTTTCCTATCAAAACTCTACGTAAAGGTGGTTCAAGATTATGGAGGGGCTTGTCAAGAAAAAACTCGGCCAACTATTCATTCAATCATGAATTCATGAAGGCAGTGTCAGAAAACCCGAAATATACGCAACAAGAACTAAAAAAAGAACACAAACACCGAACAGTTACAGCTAGATGAAATAGCAGTCCATAACAAAAGTGAAGAAGAAAACATCATAAACAGTGAACAAGAATCAACAGCAAATGAAATTTCTTCAGGTGAAAATGGGAACGAAGAAAATGAGTGCATAGAACAAGAAACGAATGACAGTGATAAAGATAGTACATATACCGAAGGAAATTACTTCTGGAGCAAAAGAAACTTCGAAAGAAGAAGAATCAGAAATAGACAGTTCTCAAACAACTGAAGACAGTGACGAAAGTCACTATTTAACATGTGGAGAATCGACTTATGGACACTCCTATTCTAAACTAGAACACCCGCATCTTTCCTCTAGCTAGGAGTAGGCAGATTGAGGCCTAGCTAGAGCATGGTGTTGTCCTTATCAGGTGTTAGTCGATTGAGGCCTGATTAATCCGCGGTATCGAGCAAGTCGTTACCCAGTCCCAACACTGGTGACCCCGACGTGATCAACGTCATTTTTATGAGTGACAGGGGCGATTTGCTCGCAATTCCAATCGCCAAGATGCCCTAATCCCACTTGCTCGCGCCAGCATAGCCGCACAGGCCGCCCAACACGCGTCACCATGGACGACCGTACCAGGTCCCAGTTATGTGAATTGTTGGAGAAATTGACAGTGCGCTTGGACCAACAAAGCCAAAAGATGAAGGAGCTACGGGCGGAATGGCGCAGTCGGTTGCAAAACCAGGAGGGTCCCTCATCGCGTCGTCGCTCGCATTCCCGTGTCAGTGGTATGTGCTACTACCACAATCGGTTCGGGGCCAAGGCGCATAAGTGTGAAAAGCCGTGCACCTACGCTGGTACAGAGGACGCGAATCAGGGAAACGGCAAGGGCAGTCGCTGAACGCGGCGGGCGACAGCTGCCCCAACACACGCCGCTTGATTTTGACGGACCGAAGCAGTGGAGTAGACTTTCTGATCGACACCGACGCCGACTTGTGCGTATTTCCGCGACGTTCAGTGAAAGACCGACGGGTGAAAACCGGGTACGAGCTAACCGCGGCTAACGGTAGTGCGATCGATACTTATGGCTCAATTCCACTAACACTGAACCTCGGTCTCCACCGCGATTTTGCGTGGAATTTCGTCATCGCGGACGTGTCTAAGGCTATCATCGGGGTAGATTTTCTGACCCATTACGACCTACTCGTGGATCTGCGCAACGGACGCTTACTTGACCGATCCACGAGTCTCAGTGTCACAGGACGGGACTCCGAGTGCGCGACTATCGCCGGAATCCGAACATCCGCGGGTGATACCCGCTATCACACGTTGCTCCAGCAGTTCCCTGAGCTGACTCGCCCTGATAGCGCTTGTAAAGCAGTTGATGCAAAACACCGTACAGTGCATCACATTAACACCACACCAGGACAACCCGTCTCACAGAAGCCACGTCGCCTAGCCGCGGACCGCTACCTCGCCGCTAGGAAGGAATTCGAGTCTATGCTACAATTGGGTATTTGTCGCCCATCGAAGAGCAGTTGGGCTTCGCCACTCCACATGGTACCAAAGAAGGGAGACGAATGGCGTCCTTGCGGAGACTACCGGGGACTAAACCCGCGCACTTTACCGGGCCGATATCTTGTACGCCACATCCAAGACTTCGCCCAAACGCTCAGTGGAAAGTCAATTTTTTTCACCATTGACCTGGTACGAGCGTACCATCATATCCCGGTGGCCCCTGAAGACGTGGAGAAGACGGCCATCACCACTCCGTTCGGATTATTCGAATTCCCGGCAATGAGTTTCGGACTACGAAACGCCGCCCAAACATTCCAGCGGTTCATCGACAAGGTTACCCGGGGACTCGACTTCGTCTATGCATATATTGACGACCTACTTGTGGCCTCCTCGTCCGAAGAAATGCATCACTAACATCTTCGCATTCTTTTCGAACGTCTTCAGCAGTACGGAATTGTCGTAAATTCAGCAAAGTGTTGCTTTGGCGCTAAGGAATTAAAGTTCTTGGGGTACCTAGTATCCGGTGATGGAACAAAACCACTCCCCGAGAAAGTCGCTGCCATCCGCGAATATCCTAAGCCAACTACAGCAAAAGATATCCGACAATTCCTGGGCATGTTAAATTTCTACAGGCGTTTCATGCCCGGAACGGGTAAAACCCAGGCGCCACTTAAGGACCTGCTCCAAGGAAACATCAAGAAGAAGACACCAGTGAATTGGAACGACCACGCTGATGCCGCATTCGCCGCCTGCAAGGAAGAACTTGCAAAAGCGACACTTCTGGCACATCCCAAACTTGGCGCCGAGGTCTCCTTGGTTTGTGATGCATCGGACCACACCATTGTAGCCGCACTACACCAACGGGTTGGCAACGAGTGGGAACCACTCGGTTTTTTTTCGAAGAAGCTGGCTGGCGCTAAGTGCAAGTACAGCCCCTACGATCGGGAACTCCTGGCCATCTACAAGTCGGTCAAGTACTTCCGACACATGGTTAAAGGACGCCACTTCTTCATTTCAACTGACCATAAACCGCTAACCTTCGCCTTCAGTCAAAAGTCCGATCAATGCTCCCCATGCCCCTCCATGGCCCTCCATCTCCAAAGATTGTCGAGCGTGGTCTAAAGTCTGCATCCAGTGCCAGCGGTCAAAAGTGTCACGACATGTTTCGTCTCCGATCGGTAACTTTACACCGCCGTCGAGACGTTTCGAACATGTGCACATCGACCTGATTGTGATGCCATTTTCCAACGGGTATCGGTATTGCCTCACCTGCGTTGATCGATTTTATCGATGGCCAGAAGCGATACCGCTCCAAGACCAGACAGCAGAAACCGTCGCCCGAGCATTTTACGCTCACTGGGTTGCCAGGTTTGGCGTCCCGCTGCTGAAACTCACCTCCGGCCCAACAACCTATCCCACCAGCAGCAGCAGAACCAGAAACAGCAACGCAAGCGCCAGCAGATTACAGGTCACTGCATTGGCGCTGCCAACCAGGTTGACGCTACCCCCAACAGAGAGCGCCACACAAGCACCAGTCTCAACACTACGGACAGTAGCGAATAGATGGCTCCACGGACGGGATATATCTCCAAATTGTCTTCCCTAAATTACTAAATAACGTGTTTTGTCGATCTACAGACAGAGTAGATAGAGTAGCGTACTATTTGTATATATCGTGTTTTTATTATATTTCTATTTCTACATGTTTTCACTGTTCTATTTTATATTCCCATCTAACTAGGAGTAGGCAGATTGAGGCCTAGATAGAGCATGGTGTTATCACAGAACACCACAGAAGCGACACTCGAGCTATTTATGAATGAAATGTGTGACCACGTAATTTAGAAGGCACTATTGGCGGGAAGGAGTCATGAATGTAAACGGCGTTCGTCGGCGTGCAAATCAGAGAGCAGGATTTTATCTGAGGACAAAGAGTCGTTGCGGGGGGGTAAAAAGGTTCCATATCGAAATATATAATGTGAATGAATTTGCTGATGCTTTATATCAGAGATCATGGTTAGATATGAATATTTAAACTTGTTTATACTTAAAAATACCGCAGTTGAAAGTGGATGTATTGAAAATACCATTTTATTCCTTGAAATGCAAAAAATGGTATTTAAATGTATTTAATAATAATAATCCCTTTAGATATACAAAATGCATAGGAAGAGTCAAATGAAAGGAAAAAGGAAAATCAAATTTCTGAAACTTACTCTATAATGACATCCATGTATATAAAATGAATTTGATGATTTTTTCAAATTTTATTTCATTAAGCAACTCTACAGAGTGAGGCAGATGATTGAACAATGTTATGGCTTGATATACCGGGGAAGTTTCATATTTGGTTGTTACATAGGATGGAATATACAAAGTTCCATTATTTCTTATGGAGTAATCGTGAAAACTGGAAAATGATACCATTAAGTTCCTTGATATAGGCTAAACATCTATAAATATGATATAGAAAAGGTAACGTCAAAATCTAATGTTAACAAAAGGAAGGCCTACAGGAATCACGTGGATGAAATTGAAAAATCAGACACATAATTCTCTTTTGAATAACAAACACCCTTAAAGAATCGACAGTTGCCCCACAACATAATATTTCATGATTATATACCAAGCTGTACTAAACAGCTATTACCGACTGGAATTCAGAATCCTACTAATCGCATAGAGGGAACTAGAACATTTTTATAAACACCATCAACATGGTAATTCTACCTCAAATACTTGTCCAAATGACTACCTAGAAACTGTGATATAGCCATTATCTATCACATAAATAAGTTGAAACTTCGTTGTCGCAAATCTTTATATGTTCGATAAATAAATTCTGATCGATGTCTTTCAACGATGATTCCATTTCAAATACTTATACAGGGTGTCCCATTACTCGACGTCAACCCGGAACCGGGTGAAAGGGCAAGTAATGCTGGTTATCAGAAAAATATAAAAAAAATCTAAGTTGCATGATTTTAAAATAATGCGCATTTAAAAAAACACGCAAAATTCCACACCCTGTGACAGTCTTTTCGCTCCTGTTGCCACAAATATCGACTTTTTCCAACTTTTTTCTTTGCTGTGTAACCTTGAATAATGCTTGTCTAAACTGTAATCAAAATTTTGATACCAGCTGCTCTATGTTTCATAAAAATAGGGCTTACTTCTCAGAAAAAAATTCGAAATAAACAATTGCCTAGTTTCAACTGACTGTATTGAAAGAAAATTGTACTACGTAGGTTTGGCATGTTTTTTCAAAAGTTGGCGCATTTAGTGAGGATTCCAAAATGGTATAATACTTGTTTAATTGTAGCTGCCGTAGTTCAAATTTATTTTCGATTGCCTTTCAATACACTTTTTCGTTAACTGCTTCCCAGTAATAAAGTCCAATGGATTCAAGTCCGGTGAACGGGCCGGCCACGAGATTGGACCAGAACGTCCGATCCATCTTCCGGGAAAAAATGTTACTTACCAGAAAAAAAAATTTCAGAGAAATTTCTCCGGAAAAATTTTTTCCGGAAAAATTATTTTCTCTGGAAATTTTTTTTTCTGGTAACATTTTTTCCCGGAAGATGGATCGGACGTTCTGGTCCAATCTCGTGGCCGGCCCGTTCACCGGACTTGAATCCATTGGACTTTATTACTGGGAAGCAGTTAACGAAAAGTGTATTGAAAGGCAATCGAAAATAAATTTCTAATACTACTGTCTAATGTAACAAAATCTTTGAAAAAATAATCTTTGATAAACTCATCAAGTTTTTTGAGGAAAATAATATATTGGTCAAATAGCATTGCGGTTTCAGAAGGGGTAAATCTACCATAAATGCGATTTCCCAAGCACTCAAAACCATCGTAAAATCACTGAACCAATAGCACACCACAGCTGCTCTATGCTTGGACCTGTCAAAGGCCTTTGATAGGGTTGATCATGAAAAACTTTTAGCCAAAATGGAAAAGTATGGTATAAGAGGTGTAGCACTGAATCTGATAAGATCATATCTCGCAAACAGAAAGCAAAAAACAACCAGCAAGGGGACAAATGGCAACATAAAAACTTCAAAGTGGAAACAAGTAAGGAGCGGGGTTCCCCAGGGATCTATCCTTGTGTAAGTGTATTCAAAGGCAATCGAAAATGAATTTGAACTACGGCAGCTACAATTAAACAAGTATTATACCATTTTGGAATCCTCACTAAATGCGCCAACTTTTGAAAAAACATGCCAAACCTACGTAGTACAATTTTTTTTCAATACAGTCAGTTGAAACTAGGCAATTGTTTATTTCGAATTTTTTTCTGAGAAGTAAGCCCTATTTTTATGAAACATAGAGCAGCTGGTATCAAAAGTTTGATTACAGTTTAGACAAGCATTATTCGAGGTTACACAGCAAAGAAAAAAGTTGGAAAAAGTTGATATTTGTGGCAACAGGAGCGAAAAGACTGTCACAGGGTGTGGAATTTTGCGTGTTTTTTTAAATGCGCATTATTTTAAAATCATGCAACTTAGATTTTTTTTTATATTTGTCTGACAACCAGCATTACTTGCCTTTTCACCCGGTTCCGGGTTGACGTCGAGTAATGGGACAGCCTGTATATTCAATTGTGATCTTCTGATCCTTCAATGTTATCATCACATTTATATAATTTAAACATTCTTTGTTTCTTATTCAAATTTCCACGATTTTATCACATCGAGGTGAAACAGAATTCATAACATTTTTATATACAACGGATAGTGTTGTATTCATAGGGTGAAATTGAATTTTATCAAATGCAGCTAATAAGTCTAAAACATTATATTTATTATTGTCAATATCATTAATTTCTTGTGTAAAATAACACTTTGATATTTCAGAAAAAAGACCAGTTCCTGAAAAGTTTTATTCGATATGGCCATCCAATTAAACATTGTCATATGTAATTTATTGTACTCATACAACGGGAAAGCTTATCAATGTAAAAGTCGATTGATATTGTGAAAAAAATACTGTAGAATGAATACTTTAGCATCTTCTCTAGCCACCTTTTGATTTGGACCATCCCTTCATTTTGCATAATCTTCAATCATAAAATGATCTCTAATCTAAGCTATTCGGTAAAGTAATAAATATATATTAAGCTTTTTTATGCTCAGATACATCAGAAAACAATTATTGTTGATAGTTTAGCTTTTAGCTTGCTTTGTTTGGTTATGTTTACGAAACGAAAGAGAATATTTTTGACAGTTCGAACGCCTATGGTTTGAAGCTAGGGAGAGAGATAGAGAAGGTCGACTGTCCTCGTCACTTTTACTACGCTAGAAAAATCGGAGTTCTTCGAGGTCGCGGAGTGACGCTTCTGTGTGTTCTGTGGTGTTATTATCCCGGGTTAGCCAACAAATCCAGATCCCAGAGCAGATCAAGAAAATGCACTCCAACATGAAGAAGGATTCCAAGAAAAGGAAAACGCCAGAGTATTTGAAAAGGAAGACCGATGAAATAGAGGAACTATGGAACACATTCGAAGCAAACCACGATGAATTACTAGAGGGCCTACCAGAAACACACGAATACCACGTCAAGAAATTTTACGATCAAGCCGCTGCAATACACAATGATGCCATGGAACATCTGAACAAATGTCGCTTGGAACTAACCGCAGAAACACCCTCCGGAAAAGCAGGCACGATCCGAAACAAACTAGAATTTCAAATTGCGGAATGGAATGATATACAATTCGCAGATCCATATTTCTCAAATCCTGGACCAATCGACATGCTTTTAGGAGTTGATATATACAAAGATATCATTTTAGATGGAGTAAGAAGATCAAACAATGGGATAACAGCGCAAAATAGCGAAATTGGATGGTTACTATACGGAAATGTGAAGAATATAAGTCCATCACTTCAGATAACCAGTTTAACTATCACTGGTTGATTTTTCAATGATCCCTGGTTTTCAATTTTAATTTGAAAGTTGAGGTGATTCAATGAAATTATTTGAAGGACCACTCGATTCACTCGAGAAGAGATAGTGAACTGTATTGCGTTTGAAATGGTAGGGCAATTGGGTAATATTAAAGGGTTAAATCAAGATTCTCGAATAAAGGTACGACTTACCTAGGGTGTGATGCGGAGAAGTCCTGCTGGCCAGCGTTTCGAATATCCTGTGTGTTCCAGTATGAATAAACACTTGGCGTTTCGAATGTCTGTTGTGTTCCACTAAGAATGAACACTTTGCAGCGAAAATTAAACACTTTTGGAAAAAGCGGCGAAATATGAAAATGAAGCGGCGGTGATAAAATCGACGAGTTTTGTATGGAAAAAATGACAACAACTTTCCTCAAACTCTGCGGCGATACTGGTTTGTGAATTGTCCATATGTGCACACATGTTCCTCTTCAGGGAAAACGTCGCACCTTTATTTGTTTGCGCGAAAAGGAATATAAACCCATAAAAATAACAATTCCCAATTACCCGCAAAACAAACTAGAATATTTGGGAAAAATAAATAACTATATATTTATTTAGAAAGCTTAAAAAAATAAAGGTTAATGTAATGCATATGTATATGCATTAAAATTTATATACAATTATACAGGGAGCGCATAAAAACTTGTTCATTCCGGCCCACCAAAATGAGAATCATTTTCTAGTGGAAGGGGATATAATTTCACTAAAGGGCGCTTGAAATCGCCATGGTTAGTGAGAACTGTAGCAACGCGTACCTGTCCATCAGGACCTTTGAATAATTCAACAATGCGCCCAAGGCGCCATTCAAGAGGAGGGCAAGTATCGTCTTGAATAAGAACAAGAGTACCTATGGGGGGTGCTACCCCTGATTTCAACCATTTTTGTCTTACTTGAAGAGTATGAAGATATTCTTGCGTCCATCGACGCCAAAAATCGCGTTGTAAGCGCTGAACAAGGTTCCAGCGATTTAACCTATTTAAGGGTTTGTCTTAAAAGTTTTCATCAGGTTACGATACCAAAGGGCCATGAGTCAGAAAATGACCGGGGGTAAGTGCTTGCATATCACGTGGATCTGATGAAAGTGGAGTTAATGGTCGCGAGTTTAAGATAGACTCAATCTGGCATAGAACTGTGTTCAATTCTTCATATGTCAGTATTTGCGCTTCAATAGTTCGAACTAAGAGTTGTTTTACGGACTTTATACCCGACTCTCATATACCCCCAAAATGTGGGGCGGAAGGAGGAATGAAATTCCAAGCGATAGCTTCTCGAGTAGAAGCTTTTTTTGCGAGGGCCAATAATTCTTTATTAGCTTTGACGAAATTAGTACCGTTATCAGAAAACAGCTCTTTAACGAAACCTCGTCTAGCTACAAATCTACGAAGGGCAGCCAGAAAGGCCTCAGCTGTTAGGTCAGAGACTAGCTCCAAGTGAATAGCTTTCGTAGCTAGGCAAACAAATAAACATATATAACCCTTTTGCGATTTGACACCTCTATGTTTACTAAGAGTTAAAGATATAGCTTCACTTAAATCTACTCCGCTGAATGCGAAAGGTTTCTGTGGAATTACGCGATATGAGGGCAAGGAACCCATCACGGGCTCATAATTGCTAGGTTTTACTTTAAAACACCTAACACATCGGGAAATCACGTTTTTAATCAACTTCTTTCCTGCTATTATCCAGAAGACATCGGTTACTAAATATGTATTGGAGAGTCTGAACTCCCACATGTAAATATTTTCGGTGCAGATACTCAACATACCGTACCGCGAGTAAGCTATCACGTGACATGAGAATGGGATGCTTCTTATTATATGAAATAGATGCCTGCTGAATTCTACCTCCTACTCTCAGCAGTCCATCTTGGTCAATAAAAACATTTAATTTGCGAATAGGCTTGGGACATTTATTTTTGGTATTTACTTGAGAAATAATTTCTGAAAAATACTTTTGCTGTTCATGTTGGGCCAAACATTTCAAAGCTATCCAAAGATCCGAAGAATCGATATTAGATACTTTTCTATCGCCTTTAGGTAGTTTACAATTACTTATAAAGCGAAGCACGGAGGCCAAGATATATTGGATTTGATAAAAATCTGATTTATTTTCAAGAAGCTCATCTAAAAAATTAGTTGATGAATCAGTCGCGATTAATGTAACATGTTTTCTCTTTTCTTCTTCTAAAATTCCTGAACTATCAGAATTACTTGCCATCGTTGGCCATTTTTCGCATGACTGTTTCAGAAATGGGGGTCCGGCCCACCACAACGAATGGTTGAGAAGTTCATTAGGTGAACATCCCCTACTCGCGACATCTGCTGGATTTAAGAACGAAGGGACGTAGTGCCAGTACTCCGCGTTAATATTATCTTGAATGAGAGCAATTCTATTTGCTATAAATGGTTTCCATTTACTGGGATGCGATTTTATCCAATGTAAAACGATTTGAGCATCAGAAAACGCGTATATCTTATTTATTCGGATTCTTTTTTCCAAAAAACCCAAGGTATATTTCACAACAATGGCCAATAATGCTGCGGCGAGGAGTTCAATCCTAGGAATCGTCAAAACTTTCTTGAGAGGAGCTATGCGGCTTTTGGCGATTACGAAAAAAATGTAGTATTCACTACCCTTCAACACTCGTAAATAAAGAACACATGCGTAGCCCTTTTGGCTACCGTCACAAAATCCGCATAAGTCTATAGAATCAGCATCATTTAGATTGATATGCCGAGGCAATTTAAAATTATTTAAATATTGAAATTCGAATCGGTACATGTCCCACTGCCTTATAATTTCCAGAGTAGGAGTTTGGTCCCATTCCAGACCTAGTATCCAGATTTGTTGGATTAAATATTTAAGCGTGAAGGTAATAGGGGTGAGATAACCGTGAGGATCATAGCAGCGAGCCAAAAGTGATAAAAGATTGCGTTTGGTGCACTTCTCTTGAACACTGATAACCTTAAATCTGAACTCGTCAGTAGAAGGGTGCCAACAGAGACCTAGAACTTTAGCTACGTCATCTGAATCAAGCGCAAAAATGTGAGGATTAATACCTAAGAGAGGGATCTAAATGCGACAGAATTTCTGGTTTATTGCTTCCCCATTTATGGAGATGAAGTCCTGCTTTACTCATAAGATGAGTGAGTGGCTTTTGTAACTCAATAGCGGCGTCGATTGACTCACATGACGTGGTGACGTCATCAATATAGGTTTCATGAAGAATAACCTGAGCGGCGAGTGGAAAATTTTTACTTTCTAATTCAGCTAAATGCTGAAGTGTGCGCAAAGCGAGATAAGGAGAACAATTGATGCCATACGTAACTGTACGTAATTTATACACCGATATTTCGTCGGATTGATTGAACCGCCAAAATATCTTTTGTTATTTCTGATGTTCAGAAGTAACCATGATACCTCGATACATTTTTTGTATATCACAAATGAGAGCTACAGGATGGATACGGAAATTGAGTAAAATTTGAACTATATCTTTCTGTAATTTAGGACCCGGCAATAGAATGTCATTTAGAGATAAATGAGATACAGGATCTGGTACACTAGCGTTAAAAACTACACGCAATTTGGTGGTTACAGCGTCATTTTTTACCACTGCGAAATGTGGAATATAATAACTATCGGAATCCTGTTCATGATTGACGATAAGTTCCATGTGACCCAAATCCAAATATTCTTGCATAAATTTAGAATATTCTGAATACATCTCAAGATTTTTTAACAGACGTTTTTCAAGTGATAAAAATCTACTCAGTGCAACATGCTGAATATTAGGAAAAAGTGGTGATTGATGAATGTTGTTGCGAAATGGCAGAGACACCGTGTATACTCCGTCTTTATTTCGGGATACGGTATTCATGAAATAATTTTCACAAAGTTCGTCTTCCGGGTTCATCAACATTTTTTGCGGTACCGAATCCACATCCCAGAATTTAGAAACCAAATTCATGAGTGACTGGTTTTCCGTATGACAGAAAAGCGAATTTACCGACGTAGATGAGTTTGTGTGAGTCTGCATGGGACCCATAATTATGTACCCAAAAATTGTGTTCAGAGCGATAGGATGCCCAGAATTCGGACTTATGATTTTTTCACCTCTTATAATTTGCGGAAACAAATCCATGCCGATGAGTAAATGTACCGGTGAGGGTTTATAAAATGTTGGATCTGCTAATTGTATATCTTGGATGAAATTCCAATTTTCAATATCAACTTTTTCTGTTGGTAATTCAGGACAAACCTTTTCTAAAATAGTTGCTTGGCTAGTAACAAAAATATCAGGTTGATAAATATTACAAATTTTTATGAAAATTGATCCCAGATTGGATGACGAATTTTTTCCGCCGACACCCTGTATATTGATCTGAGTATGCCGTTTTGGAAAACCCAAACGTTGTGCGAGTTTTTGACTACAAAAGGTAGTTTGAGAACCACAATCTAAAACAGCTTTAACAGTTTCAAAATTACCGCGAACATCCTGTATATTCACCAAAATGGTGGACAATAATACTTGAGATTGAGCAGAAGTGAATCCACATTGAGTGACATTATGTGACGAATTATGTACAGGCGATCGCAAAGTATTAGAAGAATTGAGATTTGACGATGTCTGATCGGGAGCACGAGAAGGTTGATAGTCGTGAGAATTAATTTCATTGTTTGTATTGTAGCGGACGAAATGAATTAAACTATGATGGCGCTTATTTCCAGGGCAATGACGACAAAAATTTGAACTTTGACAACTACCCGTATCATGTTTACTACTGAGACAATTGAGACAAAGTTTTAGATTTTTAGCGATGTCATAACGTTCACGAGCAGGCTTATTTTTGAAGGCATTGCAAATATAAATTGAATGAGAGCCTTTGCAATAAACACATGTTTCTATTGTGCGATTACCACCTCGAGGTGATTTTGTTCCGAGAAATGTTTTAGTGTTAACAGATTGAATGGTTTTAGATGAAAAATTAATTTTGGAACCACTAACTTTATTTCTAGAATGAAGTGAATACAATGAATGACATTGAGTTTCGAGAAAACTATAGATTTTTTCGTAAGTTGGCATTACGTTAGCTTTTTGATTAGCGAGTTCAAATCGCGATAATAAAACATCAGGCAATTTATCAAGAAGAATATTGGCTAGCGGAAAACACCAATGTTCAGGTTTATAGTTGAGTCTTTTCAGAGCTTCTAAATTTTCGGAAAAAACGTCTAGGAGCGTCCGTAACAATTCAGGATTATCATTTTTTATCGGTGGAAAGCTGATTATATTTCGCCAATAGGTTTGAGCAGTTAAGCGAGGATTATCATAGCGTTTGTGAAGAATATCATAAGCAATTTGATAATTTGCGTCAGTAATAGGTAAATGTTTCACAACATTCAGCGGCGATCCTTTCAAATAGGAAAGAAGCAAATTAAATTTAGCGTGCGTAGGAATAGCGGGATTGTTATGAACAGAACTGTTATACATATCAATAAATGTGGAAAATTTAGTAATGTCTCCATCAAACTCTACTAAGCGCAACTTGGGCATCAGAGAGGCAATGAAGCGATCAGAATCTGCGGAAGTGGAAGCTTGAGAAATATTCGAATGAGGTTCGGACTTGCATTCAAATAGTCTAGTAGCTATTTCTTGAGTCTCATAGTAAAGATCTTCGAACATTTGATAAGCTTTAACTTCTTCATCCAACTTTTCTGGACTTTGAGCTTGTGATTCGATAATCTGAGTTTGATACAACACGTAAGTATCTTTCATTTCAGAAATGTCCAAAAATTTAACTTGAAATATCGGCCTTTTAGTATCATCTTTTTCGGACAATTTAGCCAACTGATGAAGACTTATCATTGAATTAAGTTGAAGACTGCGGAGTGCTTCTGTCTTTTTCAGAGCGGTAGACATTTTATATATACATATCATCTGTCTACAAAAAAGGAAATAAACAGGACTGCAATAACTACCGCGGTATTTCTGTGACAAGCACATTAAGTCGATTATATGGAAGGATCTTGCGCGACTTAATTGAAGAGGACATCAAAGCAACCGAAGAAGAAGAACAAAGTGGTTTTCGTGCAGGAAGATCGTGTACGGATAACGTGTTCTGTCTAAAATAGCTTATAGAGAAAAGGACTGCCAGAAATATGGAGACTCATCTTACGTTTGTAGATCTCCAGAAAGCGTACGATACCATCCCGATATCCAAACTATGGGAAGTACTAGAAAAGTCCAATATAAATCATACCTTTATAGTAGCTTTAAAAGAGCTGTATAAAGACTCCAAATCTAGAGTGAGAATAGGCAAATACGTAACCGAAGGGTTTGAAGTTACTAAAGGATTGAGACAGGGATGCTGCATTTCACCAACCCTCTTTAAAATATACGTAGCTGCAGCCTTAAAACTGTGGAAACGAAAAATCTGCGGGATGGGTATTGAGCTTGATAATCGTTGCTTGTGCACGCTTCAGTTCGCCGACGATCAGGTGGTTATAGCGAATGATAAAGATGATATGCAGTACATGATGAGAAAGCTCATAGAGGAGTACGCTCTTTGGGGGTTGGTGGTTAACATCGATAAAACGCGGTATTTATGTTTGGGAGTTGAACCCTCCAACTTGGACTTGGAGAATGGACATGAGATCGCTTATTGTCATGAATACGTGTATTTGGGGGTCACATTCGATGATACAAGCACTGATACGGAGGAGATCGAAAGACGTGTCGTGCAGGCAAAGAAGATCATTGGCTGTCTTAATGGCGTGTTCTGGAGTAATGAAATAACAAAGAACACTAAATACCGTATATACGAGACTATGGTAAAGAGCACGCTACTATACGGGGCAGAAACCTGGAGAATTTCAGAAAAACTGAAGAGAAAAGTTGAAGTGGTGGAAATGGATGCAATAAGGAGATCTCTCTGTATCTCACGAAAGGATCACATAAGAAATGAAACTATAAAACAACGAATGGGACTCGAGGGCAGTATAACACACAAGATATAGAGACAAAACAGCTAACATGGTATGGACATGTACAACGTATGTCTGATTCGAGACTGCCCAAAAAACTTTTGGCATGGCAGCCATCAAGATCAAGGAAGAGAGGTAGACCTAAACTGGAATGGCAGAGTGCTGTACATAAATTCATGAGCGAAAGAGATTTAAAACAAGAAGATTGCAACGATAGGATAACATGGCGATTAGGCGTCGGACAACGTCGTAAGACGTTCTAAACCGGCATATATATTCTTGGGTTTTTCAGCGCTAAGTTTTACCAGTAAATAGTTATTTACTTTTAATAAAATATATTGACTCCGACATATGTTTCGGCCTTATTTCGGCCTTTTTCAAGGATAGTACAAACATCAATAATTCCTGTAAAAATATAAATAATGAACATCACAATGAATCAATTTAAAATTTTCCTACACTTACTATTTTCGTCAAAATATTACATTTTCAGTTAAAAATATAAAACACAATTACACATTTTCACAGATATGACACAAACAAACATTGGTAAAGTTATGAACGTCAAATTAAATTTTCGAAATCAAGACGAATAAATATTACGACATCTGTATGGATTGATAAGAGTGTATATGGTTAAAATTTAGATAACTATCTTATTCATGTTTATACTCATTTTTGTTTTTGTAGATGGAGTTACTTGAGGGATTTTATTTGAAGTTGTTCTATTTTCTTTTATTTTATTAAGTTGTGATATATTTGGGCTAAATTCTTGGTGTCCGTTTTGTCATTCATAGCCTCTTTATTCTTCTTTATGTGAATCATCTCCAATATATTTCGGGTTTTACCATTTTTTTCTTTTTCTAAGATGGAAAAATTATCGAAATCCATTTTATGCTTCTCGGTTTGTTCGTGTTTCTTCAATGCAGTGATGTTTTTACAATATTTATGGCCATTTATTCGTTCCTTTATGTACTGTGATGTTTGTCCAATATATACCTTAGGGCAATCTAAACAGTTTATTTGGTATACGCAATTGGATATTTTTGTTTTTGGGATTTTGATTTCAATTTTGAGTTTAAGAAGGTTAAGTTATTTATATTTTTATATGCCAAATTTATTCCATGCTGTTTAAGTGATTTATTCAAGGTTTCTGATAAGCCCTGTATATACGGCACAGATACGTATTTGGGTGGTTCAGCCTCAATTTTTTTATTATTTGTTTGTTTTTCTGAGTTATATAGCATAAAAATTTGTTTTTGAATATTTTGTTTATCATTTTTAGAGGATAATCGTTTTGAAGAAGTATATTCTTTGCCTTTGTTATTGTTTGTTTCCTGAATTCCGGACTTGTAAGTTTAAAAGCTCGGTCAGCAATTCCTGATATGACACCTTTTTTATGTGTTATTGGGACTGTAGCTTCAAAATTTAAGTAGCGGCCACTCCAAGTAGGTTTTGTATACCATATTGTTTTTATTCCTGTGTTTTTTCTTACAAGTGTTAGATCCAGAAAATTTATTTCATTTTGTTTTTCTAACACACACACACACAATTGGAATTCCAATTTCAGCTGTGATAGCACAACTTATAATGGAAGATTTAGAGGAAACTGTCATAGAAGAGTTAACATACAAAGTGCCATTTTTCAAACGTTTTGTAGACGACTGTCTCACAGCAGCACCTGAAGATAAAATACAAGACATTATAAATAAATTCAATAACTACCATCCCAAATTGAATTTCACCTGTGAGTTAGAAAAACAAAATGAAATAAATTTTCTGGATCTAACACTTGTAAGAAAAAACACAGGAATAAAAACAATATGGTATACAAAACCTACTTGGAGTGGCCGCTACTTAAATTTTGAAGCTACAGTCCCAATAACACATAAAAAAGGTGTCATATCAAGAATTGCTGACCGAGCTCTTAAACTTACAAGTCCGGAATTCAGGAAACAAACAATAACAAAGGCAAAGAATATACTTCTTCAAAACGATTATCCTCTAAAAATGATAAACAAAATATTCAAAAACAAAATTTTTATGCTATATAACTCAGAAAAACAAACAAATAATAAAAAAATTGAGGCTGAACCACCCAAATACGTATCTGTGCCGTATATACAGGGCTTATCAGAAACCTTGAATAAATCACTTAAACAGCATGGAATAAATTTGGCATATAAAAATATAAATAACTTAACCTTCTTAAACTCAAAATTGAAATCAAAAATCCCAAAAACAAAAATATCCAATTGCGTATACCAAATAAACTGTTTAGATTGCCCTAAGGTATATATTGGACAAACATCACAGTACATAAAGGAACGAATAAATGGCCATAAATATTGTAAAAACATCACTGCATTGAAGAAACACGAACAAACCGAGAAGCATAAAATGGATTTCGATAATTTTTCCATCTTAGAAAAAGAAAAAAATGGTAAAACCCGAAATATATTGGAGATGATTCACATAAAGAAGAATAAAGAGGCTATGAATGACAAAACGGACACCAAGAATTTAGCCCAAATATATCACAACTTAATAAAATAAAAGAAAATAGAACAACTTCAAATAAAATCCCTCAAGTAACTCCATCTACAAAAACAAAAATGAGTATAAACATGAATAAGATAGTTATCTAAATTTTAACCATATACACTCTTATCAATCCATACAGATGTCGTAATATTTATTCGTCTTGATTTCGAAAATTTAATTTGACGTTCATAACTTTACCAATGTTTGTTTGTGTCATATCTGTGAAAATGTGTAATTGTGTTTTATATTTTTAACTGAAAATGTAATATTTTGACGAAAATAGTAAGTGTAGGAAAATTTTAAATTGATTCATTGTGATGTTCATTATTTATATTTTTACAGGAATTATTGATGTTTGTACTATCCTTGAAAAAGGCCGAAATAAGGCCGAAACATATGTCGGAGTCAATATATTTTATTAAAAGTAAATAACTATTTACTGGTAAAACTTAGTGCTGAAAAACCCAAGAAACTTCAATCAACAATTCATAAATTAAATAGCACAAGAAAACTAAACAACGAAAAAAAAAAATATATATATATATATATATATAGACATTTTAATTTAATATGAAAAATAACAATGTCAAAGAAATGATTGCTAACTGTTGACGTTGCTACAGTAAACAAACCGAAGTGTGAAAGAGGTTAACTGAAGAAATGAGTTTTCACGCAGCAAGATACGCAGGAACAGCCACGCAGGTACAGTTATTTGAGATGCGTGAATCTTGATTCGAATAAGCGGAACGAAACGCACAAGTTTCAATAACGACCATATGTGCAATATGGTTCCCAGAAAGCTAAATTTTCAATCTGATTGAATTAAATAATGAAAGTTTGTTTTTGAAATTTCTAATCGAATTCTAATTTTTTATATGAATAAAAGGTTTAAATTTTGATTTCGGGCTAATCCGGCTCGAAGGACCAATGGTTGATTTTTCAATGATCCCTGGTTTTCAATTTTAATTTGAAAGTTGAGGTGATTCAATGAAATTATTTGAAGGACCACTCGATTCACTCGAGAAGAGATAGTGAACTGTATTGCGTTTGAAATGGTAGGGCAATTGGGTAATATTAAAGGGTTAAATCAAGATTCTCGAATAAAGGTACGACTTACCTAGGGTGTGATGCGGAGAAGTCCTGCTGGCCAGCGTTTCGAATATCCTGTGTGTTCCAGTATGAATAAACACTTGGCGTTTCGAATGTCTGTTGTGTTCCACTAAGAATGAACACTTTGCAGCGAAAATTAAACACTTTTGGAAAAAGCGGCGAAATATGAAAATGAAGCGGCGGTGATAAAATCGACGAGTTTTGTATGGAAAAAATGACAACAACTTTCCTCAAACTCTGCGGCGATACTGGTTTGTGAATTGTCCATATGTGCACACATGTTCCTCTTCAGGGAAAACGTCGCACCTTTATTTGTTTGCGCGAAAAGGAATATAAACCCATAAAAATAACAATTCCCAATTACCCGCAAAACAAACTAGAATATTTGGAAAAAATAAATAACTATATATTTATTTAGAAAGCTTAAAAAAATAAAGGTTAATGTAATGCATATGTATATGCATTAAAATTTATATACAATTATACAGGGAGCGCATAAAAACTTGTTCAATCACTATCAATGATGAGCAGTCATTATCAAGATTCTGGGAATTGGAAGAAGCTGCAGACGAACGACAATGTTCGTCTGATCATGAGCTTTGTGAGAGACATTACCAGAGCACTCATACACGAAATCGAGATGGATCATACACAGTCAGACTTCCCTTCAAAAATGATTCTGAAAATTTGGGATCGTCCAAAAAACAAGCGGTCGCGCGCCTGCTGCAAATCGAGAGGAAATTCGAAACCAATCCAATCATGGAACAGAACTACAAGGAATTCATTCGCGAATACATAAAATTAGGTCACATGAAAACAGCAGAAGCTCAACCCCTCCATGGCATTCAAGTTTTTCTACCACATCAGTGCGTCATAAAGGCAGACAGCACTACTACTTCCACAAGAGTTGTTTTCGATGGATCGGCAAAAACAGGCACAGGATATAGTCTCAACGATATTTTACACTCAGGTCCTAAGATACAACAGGATCTCACTGACATTCTCATCAGATGGAGGAAACATCGAGTCGCCCTCACTGCCGATATCGAAAAGATGTACAGACAAATCAAAATAGCCGAGGAAGATCAACCATACCACAAAATAGTCTGGAGATTCTCAAAGGATGAACCAATACAGGAATTTCAGTTAACCTTTTTAACTTATGGCACGGCCCCAGCAGCATATCTGGCAATACGCACCCTACATCAATAAGCTGAAGACGAAGAGGAAAATTTTCCAAGAGTCGCTCAGATCGCTAAAAAGGATTTCTACGTAGACGATTTACTCACAGGGGCGGACAGCGTCGAGGAAGCTGAGCAATTGAAGAAAGAAATTACTGAACTAATGAAAAAGGGAAAATTCAATCTTCGAAAATGGAAAATGAGCGAATACCCACAAAATGAGACAGATGAATTCATTCTAGGTGACAAATATGAACAAAATACTACGAAAACACTAGGCATAGTATTAAATACAAATAGCGATAGTCTGCTCTATAACATCAAATCACCTGAAATTGAAGCGAACACCAAAAGACGCATGCTTTCCCAAATTGCCGCAATATTCGACCCACTTGGTATGATATCACCAATAATTATACGAGCCAAACTATTGATGCAAGAAATATGGAAATCTGGACACGATTGGGATGTTACTCTTCCGGAAGAAATTCGTAAAGAATGGGCGAAACTGACTCAAGAACTTCCAACGTTTCGTGAAATATGCATACCAAGATGGATACAACACAAAAAGGGTTCAAAGATGGAAATTCACGCTTTTTGCGATACTTCTGTGAAAGCATACGGTGCTGTGGTTTACTGCAAAACTATCGATGACAGCGGTCAGTCTCTTAGTATCCAAATCCAAGGTGGCCCCCATAAAAAACAAGAAAACTCTTCCAAAGCTAGAATTGTGTGGAGCCGTTCTATAAGCAAAGCTCGTACACAGAACAATCAAAGCCCTAGACATTCAAGAAATCCCTGTGCATGCATATTCCGATTCGACGATTATTACACTAGCTTGGATAAATGCTGATGCCACAAGTTTACCTGCGTTTGTTGACAACAGAGTTCGAGAGATAAAACAATTAATTGGCAAGGTGAAATGGTATCACGTTCGATCAGAAAACAATCCCGCTGATTTAATAACGCGAGGAATAACGGCATCAAAACTAATTGGTAACAAATTATGGTGGAATGGTCCAGATCAACTGAGTCAAAACCCCACAGATATTCAGGAGACGATACAAAGCTCAACATCTGCTAACGCACTAGACACCTCAAAAAGTATAAATAGTTTGACTACAACCACCATTGAAGAAAATCCATGCATCCAAGATACTGTGGATATCTTATTACAGAAATTTGAATCATGGGAGAAAACCATAAGAGTAACAGCCTACTGCCTGAGGTTCAGCAACAGCTGTCAGAAAAAACACAAAGCTACAGTATTCCTGTCAAGAGACGAACTACAACAAGCCACACGAATACTTCTACGAAAAATGCAATATAACGAATATTCGTCCGAATTCAAGGATTTAAGCAACGATCGACCTCTGAGTAAAAAAAGTAGTATCTTGAGTCTAAACCCCTTCCTGGATAACAAACAATTGATGCGGGTAGGAGGACGTCTGCAAAATTCAGCGCTAAGATACGACGAGAAGCATCCTATCATTATACCCAATAGTAGCCCAGCAACAGAGAAAATAATAAGAAATGCCCATCATACTACGCTTCATGGTGGAATTCAGCTAACCCTCGCATACCTCAGACAGCAGTACTGGATTCCCCGAGGAAAAGATAAAATAAGGAAGATAATACGAGAGTGCCACATCTGTTTGAGGCAGCAAGCACAAAGTCATATTCAATTAATGGGATCACTCCCAGAGCCAAGAGTCACACCAACTAGCCCCTTTGCTCACACGGGGGTAGACTATGCCGGACCCATAGCAATACGAATGTTTAAGGGAAGAGGAAATAAGTCCTACAAAGGGTACATCGCCATCCTCATTTGCTTGACCACTAAAGCCATTCATATTGAAGCAGTTAGTGATCTGACGACAGACGCATTCATCGCCGCATTCAGACGATTCACAGCTAGGCGAGGTCTCTGCAAAAACTTGTACAGTGACAATGGCACTACATTCATTGGGGCAAAAAACAAACTAGAAAAATTGTTTCGACAAGAAATTCCCGAGAAGGATATTGAGCAAACGCTGTCCAGAGAATTCATCAAATGGCACTGCATTCCTCCCCTGAGTCCACATCACGGGGGATTGTGGGAGGCCGGAGTAAAATCTATTAAGTTCCACCTCAAGAGGGTCATAGGCGAGAATACACTCACTTTCGAAGAAATAACGACAGTCCTATATCAGATAGAAGCTTGCCTGAACTCCAGACCTTTGATCCCAATCGATGAACAAACGTCTGAAAGCGAAATTCTAACTCCAGGTCACTTTCTCATCGGAAGACCACTAGTCTCTTTGCCAACATCCAACACACTCGAGGAAGATAGTTTTCCCCATAGTTATACTAATAAATGGAAAACCATTCAGAAAATCAAAACGACTTCTGGAAGAGATGGTCCAGCGAATATCTGTCACGACTACAACAACGTACTAAATGGAAAAAAGTAGAGGACAACTTAGCAAATGGAGATATAGTGCTGCTTAAACAAGAAGATATCAACCCAAATAAGTGGCCCCTAGCGAAAATAACAGAATGTCACCCTGGAAATGATGGATTGGTACGAGTAGTAACAGTGACGACTGCGGAAAAGAAGAAATTCAAACGGCCCATCACCATATATAAATTACCCGTTCGACAGGAAGAAAACTGCCAAGGGTCATCAGATAAGAAGAAAGAAAACAGGAGCTCTCTGCGCATAGGCACTTTTCTCACTACTCTGCTCATTTGTAGCAATATTGCGGTGACTCAAGCAAACTACACCATACAGCAACTCAAACCTGGATTATATATCGAACACTTGGGGCATGGCTACACGAATGGAGGAAAATTCAGACTTGAGCTGAAATTCCCATACTCTCAAATGGAAAAGCATAGACAGAACGTAAATCGTACCGTAGCAGAATTCAACAAATTTTGTGTGCTTACAAAGGGTATATCAGAAAGCGCACATTATCCAGAATTCACTCACCATCTTCTAGAAATGAAAAGAGAAATTACAATGGCCATGGATAGCTTAGAAAACTCCCCCAGACTGAAACGAGGATTATTCGGTCAATTTATGACGTCAGTGTTCGGGGTGAACGATGAAGTCTACAGAGACATAAACTCCCTGGACGAAAATCAACACAGACTTATTCATACGGTAAATCAACAATCCAAGCTGATGATATCGAGTGTGGCCACTATTGAGGAAACAGAAAAAAGGATTAATCTGAAACTTGAAAGTTTTCGGAAGAAGTTCAACGAAGGGCTGAAAGTAGTGAATCAAATGAACGCATGGTTTCGCTCTACTGACCACCACGGTCTAAACAAACACTCACTTACCATATTACAACTCGCTCAGAATTACCTTCAGGAGTTGCAGCTCAAGTACAAGAAACTAATGGACGTCCAGGGTCACAAAAGTACCATCTCTGAATTCTTGAGCACCAGTGAAATCCGAAGAGAAATACAAAAGGCAACGGCGAAACTACCATCCCAGCTCACCATTATAGAACAGCCAACGGCAAACTTGAGGATGTCCCGTTCACAGAATGAAATGAACATTCAAGTATTTTTCCATATTATCTACAGCCAAAAATTTGACGTAGTTCAGACTACAGCTGTCCCAAGAAAAATCACCAACGATACGTTCATTGAGATCTACATAAGCCACCCATACCTAGCGATGGAGTACAATGTGCAAAAGTATTTTGAGCTCAGCAGCGAACAGTTCGAACAAGCTATACGCATCAGCCAAAACGAATATATTCTCAACCCGTCCATAATTAGAGGCATGGAAAATGGTCCGAATTGCATAATTTACGAAATCTACAATCGCACGGAAAAGTCAACTTGCAGAAAAACCAATATACAAGTTAATGACATAAAATTCGTAACCAATAATCCCCGAAGAATTACCGTAATATGCAACGGAAAACGAGAGGACACCACTTTGAATGGAACTGGAGTTATTCATTCTACATCAGGATGTACTATTCAAACCAAGAAAAGCACCCTGCACGCCTACACGAGAGATGAAACATCCATAATAGCCACGTTCAACAAAGAGGTCTCCCCTAACATTCTTTCATTCAAAAATGAAAAGGACAACGCGGACATAGCACTCGAGCCTTCTTGGAAGGACCCGGATATGCTGGATCAACTTCTCATTGACCGGAACGAGTTAGAAAGCCAATTCGAAACTCCCTTGAAGAGCATAACCCTTCATACTTCCATTACAAGCTTTGCAACTACACTTGCTGTCATACTTATAGCAATCACTATTTACGTAGGGCTGAAAAAATTCACAGCACGCTACGAAAAAACCAGCAAGAAGGGATCACCGACCAGGGAAATACCTCAACCAGCACCGAGAAGCCAAAGACCTGCTGAAAGTGCATCACGTTTTGAACTTGAACCTATTTATTCCCGAGTTCAAACTCAAAACACAACATCAGTTTAGTATTACGTCAAGAAACCTGATACCTTACTATGCCCACATCAACTACCTGGAATCCTGTGGCATAGTAAACTGGACGACCACAATACTGAGAGCTGCCTTCTTCACTTCAAGGGCCCCCCGGAGTATGTTTAATTTGAATTAAACATTAAGGAATATCCAGAAGAAATCGCATTTAAAAATCAAGAATTCAAATTCCATGGAAAATTACCAGGAAGCAGTTATCGACCTCATCCATTCAATGTACAATATCTAGGCCAAATAATATGCGAATTTTGCAGATTCTAGCAACTCCGTAAGGCGCCCGATGACGAAAACTGTGTGTCGTCACAAATAATATATAAGCTGTAATCATTTAATTCTTAACAACATTCTTTTGTTCAAGTTTTTGACGTAAATAAATTATTCAAACTCCACCGCGAGTTTTACTTGGTTTGTAGTGGATTTACAACCCTCTACTCACCACAACTCACTCACTGCTACTTCAACGGAGTTACGAACCGTTGAAGAAAGTAGAAACATATCTTTAGAGGATACCCTCCAAAGATTCAAGTAGGCAGATTGAGGCCTGATTAATCCGCGGTATCGAGCAGTCGTTACCCAGTCCCAACAAGACCATGGCAAGACGAATTGATGAATCTTCGAAGAGTTAGATATTCGTAAAAGCAATATTAACGAACCAGCAGTTAAAAAAATGTTCATAAAATATCAGTTAGCTACGATCCGGTCTTGAACCCAACCATAAAGGATAATGATAACTCAGATCTATCAAGAAGAATGATTGACGATGCTGAGATCATATTTTTTAACCAAGGTGGTGTAACGAAGTGAAACTCATTACTTATTTCTTTCGGAATAATTCAGGACAGTTTCAAAATTCCATCAATAGTAATTGCCGATTTATATTTATATATTTATATCGTGAAAATCTAACGATTCGGTTTAGAAATCCAGCCTATGTATAAAAACATCCGTACGACACCGCGAAGTATCTTATCTCTACCATATGTGTTTTTTTGAATGTTGTCGGTTGTTTTTCACAGGCACGCTGCAAATTTCGAGTCGCGAAATTTTCCCCCTCCAACCGAACCAATTAGTACGACGTCGTCAAGGAAATGGGCAATTATTACCGGTGCCTTCGAGCTGTAAGGAAGTCTTGAGAGTTTTTCCCGAATATTTTTGATTCATTCAAGTGACCGATTACGAATTTCATTTTAGTTTCGAATTTATCCTTATTTTCTTCAACCGTTTTCTCCGAGTTATTTTGGTTGTTTTCCTTTCAATTGTGAATTTTAAGTTTGGTTCTGACTGGAGTGTGTGTGTGAAAAAGTGAAATCCTAAGGATTGGTAAGACCCGCTGTTATTTCACTACCCGTGCCGTCGGTGATTTTTCCTGTGCTACGCAAACGTAAGACGAGACCCCAGGCTTCGTATCATACCTGTTCGCGAACGAGACGTCATTCCCCGGTGTTCGATCTTTAGTTTTAGAGACCCCACGAGTTAATCCGATTATTTCTTCTTGTGATTTTCTTTTCCGTCAATCAATACCAAGAACCTGAGGTTGGAGATATCATTGAGTTGATATTCCATCGTCTCTCAAGCGGAGTTTGTTCGTAGGGTTCCTTATTGCGAGTAACTCTTATTTGGGACCACCAGGCAAAACTCCTTGTCTTGAGAAAAAGGTATACTCATTTCTTAGTGTTATACTTTGGCGGATGCGCCACCATATTTTACCGGACCAGAAATACTACTTCTTCGAGTGGAGACTATTCGTCGGGTTCCCTTGGACTCTCACGCACACCTCATTGTATGCTTTTCACGCTTGCGCACATAGCCGATTTATAATTGCCCATCTCGCCTATTCGCTGCTTATCTGCATCTATTATATTATCATTGTATAATTATCATTATACAATGATATTATCTAACACCTAACCTACGCCGCCTGCTCGCCTCGCTTGAATCCTTCCCGTACCGTCATTCATTCAGTTTGCTTCGCATTAATACATTATAATTGTAACTGAATTGCATTTGTAGAAGTTGTACAGTCATTTTGGAGTACACTGTGATATTGTGTAATAAATTGTGTAATATAGTGTAAATATTGTGGAATATAGTGTGTCTCGTCGAAGGCTTTTTCATTTAATACACCAGTGATAATAATTCGTGAAAGAAACTAGCACGTATCAATTGCTCAAACCCAAGATTGAATTGAACCCATCTCCAACTGTGGAAATGCTACCCAGGGGTAAACCACTTTGAGCGACATAAGGAATTGCGACCTTATAAAACCCATCGCAATTGGGCAATTGGAGGAAATAAAGAAAAGTTGTCGTGTTACAACCAGATACGGAAAGCTCCATATCTGGAATTCAAATTCGTATTAAACTGCAATCCGGAGAAAGTCGCCATCACAGTGGTTAGTAATCAACACTCTGTAACTAGACAAGCTAAATATTTTAAGAACAATATTTTTGAAGTTATTATTTGACTATCTTTGTTTTTTCTTTTTAGAAGAGTTTAATAGTCAATTTGTAGACGCACAAATAACCGAAATTATGGTTGTTGAGTCCAAAAATTTTAAACCCACATTTTTTGAACAAGAAGTTCAAATGCTGGACAAGGACACAAGTTATTATATGAATACTAATGCAATTTACTTTTTAGAGGGGTTAAATAGTCAATTTGTAGACGAACAAATGTGCGAAATTATGGTTACTGAATCCAATACTTCTGAACCATTCGAGGAAGAAGAATTTCAAAAGCTGAAGATGGACAGAACTGGTAGGAGAGAGGTCTTATTTGTAAACCAATGTAGTTTATTTTTTAGAAGGAACAGCGGGCTCAATTAACTTCAATATGGAAGGTGACCAGTTATTTGATGAAATGCCGTCCAATAGGATGTTACAGAACACAGCAGTGCAGTCTAGTGATATGAATATAACTGCTGAGGTTCACAAGACACCATTTGAAGAAAATATTGATACAGAACCGACTATTAATGATCCATACTTCAATCCAACCTTAGATGACAGCTCTGACTCAGAGAATGATGACACTACTTCTGTAACTAAATTGTCAAACAATACGATAGAGGATGAAAATCCAAAGCGAAAACGTTCAACTAAGTACGAAGTAAACAAAAGTAGATGGCATGAAAACAAAAACCGAATCAGCAGGAAAAAGGAGAACCCTATGTAGGGAAAAGAAAGGAAAATGAAAGGTGGAGATATGATATTATAAAAGAACCAAGATCACAAAAAGAGGCATGTCACTGTAAGTTGAGTGCAAATCAAGTTTCTATGTTGAAATGCAGACAACTAGCGCAAAACGAAAGAGAAATATCTTTAAACAATTCTGGAAAAAATATACTTGGGCAAAAAACAAGATGTTCGTTAAGAACTACGTGTCTGTATAAAATTCTAGTAGAAAGAGGGAAAAAAGGGACATTTCCAGGACATCGTACTCAAATAAGTTTTATTTGGGCAAGGCTCGACTGAGGGTGTGTAAGCTAATGTTTCTTAATACATTAAGTGAAATATTGGGTTATAAAAAAATGAGCAAAAAATAGTTCAGAAAACAGCGACAAAGGTGACCAAGTCCATTTAGACCAGCCTAGAATAAATGATAAAATTAACCCTTCTGTTCGTTTGCTGCATGACTTTTTCGAGACTTTACTAAAGTTAGATTCGCATTACTGTAGGGCTTCCACCTTCCAAAAAACTGCCTATCTCCATTTTTTTTAATTCTTGATGCGATTTATGTTAAAATATTAACAAAGTGCCTAGTATTTTATACCTTTATGATATTTTCTAATCAACAAGAACAATTATTGTGGCAAATTAAATACAGTTAAAGGTTGAGTTGTTTTTTGTGTGTCCTGAAAAATAGGTTTGAAAGGAGTAACGCACTATGCCGATTAAGCCGACTGCCGATTGAGCCATATCGTCGGCTTAATCGGCATAGTGCGTACAATAGTTTCAGCAGTTTACCATTCACAACCTCGTATTTTACCATCAGAGTCAGGTGCCTTGGTACAATATGTTGGAGACAATGCGAAAATTAATGTCAGTACTCTTGACGGTAATAATACTCTTCACGTTATGGAAATGATAAAAATAGTTACTCCGAAAGATGCTGTAATTTATGATGATCGCATAAAAAAATGTACAACTGAATCAAGTGCAAAAGAGTTGGCAGCAATATCACATGTATTTTCTTTAGCATATGAAAAGCCAGTTTTACCTGGGTACAGCAATATTCAAGTCCAAAATCTAAATGATGATCAACTACTAATTGGAAAAAAAATTAATGCAGTTGATTTTTCGTGGTTATACGGAAAATGAAAGAATATTTCACCGTTGCCAGGGTGGAATGACTATTTTCAACAACTTACGATAAATAATCAGAATTTTCAAATTCTCAGGTTATATTTCCTTTCATTGATCATCCTGCCAGTAATTTAGACACAATTTACACCACTTCACATTGTGCTATAAATATTGTCAAGTCACATCGACAAAAAAAGTGCATAATTACATTTGTACTCTAAAGCACGTGAAATGGTTGCTGCCTCAGATGCAAAATCAGAGTTAACTAAAATAGTTGTCAAACTAGGAGGATTTCATATGCTCATGTCTTTTCTTGGATGCATAGGATATGTAATGGACGGTAGTGATCCCAAGGAAGCTTTAAGTAAAATATATGCTACAAATTCGGTCGACAAAATGTTGAATGGTCACGCTTATGCAAGAAGTATCAGAGGCCATACATTATTACGACTCGCATTATCAATGAAGATAGTAGTCGTGATGTTTCCTACGAAGATGTTGAAAAATCGCGCACTGTATTAATTCAACCGAACGACATCGTTTGTGTTGGATATTAAGTCGCATCCACACTATGCCGAACGACATCATTCGACACGTTCGGGGCGACACGTTCGATTCGACAATCGGTGTGGACGTGTCGAACGATAAACGGTTCGACTCAGTTGTGAGCGAGCATTGAAAGTGAAAGGAAGTTAAATTTAGAGAGAGAATATGGCTGATGACGCTGTTTTAGCAGCTGCTGCTGCATTAATAATTGGAGTTACTACTCGTCAGCGACGCCCACGTCCTAGTCGATTTTGGGTTAGACCAAGTATTCGGAAAGGTCGAGAGAAATATGGGCCCAGCGATTTCATGAAGGACCTTCTGCTAGATGAAGTAGATGACCTGAACTTGGAGTATAGGAACGACGTGGGATTCACCAACTTTTTCCGGATGAAGAGGAGTGATTATGAAACACTGCTAAGAATGATCGGTCCAAAAATTTCTAAACAAAACACCAAATTCAGAGAAGCCATTCCAGCAAGTGAACGTCTCGCTGTCACCCTACGTTTTCTCGCAACTGGTGATTCTTATCACTCTCTGATGTACCTGATGAAAATTTCCAAACAGTCGATTTCTAGTTTCGTGCCAGAAGTATGTGACGCCATAGTTGAGGCTCTTCAAGGATTTCTTAAGGTATGAAAAATCAAAGATACCTAACGGAATAATAATTCATTCTATTGCCATAAGTAGATATACTTTAAAAATAAATAATGTCGCATTCATGTAGAATCATACAATGAAAATATTTCAAATCAAAGAAACAAACAATATGAAAACAAAATTAACGGAACTCAATGTCAGTTGATGACGACGTTTGTCATTCATTCTATTAACATAAGTAGATATACTTCAAAAATAAATAATGTCGCATTCATGTGGAATCATACAATGTAAATAAATCAAATCAGAGAAACAAACAATATGAAAACAAAATTAAAGGAACTCAATGTCAGTTGATGACGACGTTTCTCGTTGTTTTTTAATGTTTTGAAAGCCATCTTGGGTGACGGACTCAGTTAGGTAATCAGCACTAACATATACAGGGGATTCCGTTTGGGAATGAACAGTGGAGGACAACGAGGTCGACAGGGACCATCCAAGGGGTTGTACCGTTGGATTTGAGTGATAGCCAGCTTGCATTTCGTGAATTCTGGATATCGAAGGCATTGACAAATTATTATATTGCGGCATATGGTGGTGAGCAGCTCTGATTGGGATATCGGGCTAGTCATAATATCCCATTTCTGCTTCCAAAAGAATTTTATTTATTTCGTTTTGTACAAAAAATTTGACTCTTGGTGAGGAAAGCCTCCTCATTTTGATTGCGATCTGATCTCCAAACAAAGAAAACTCATCACTGTTCCCTCTTTTGTTTTGAATAGTGTAATGAAGCATTTTTTCTTGTTCATTACTAAGCCCCTGAAGTAGCGCCGAATATTTGAGGGCCGGTGAAATAACCGAATTTTGTTCTGTCCTGGTAATAATTTCCGACCGCCGTATATATCATTCATGTCGATGTCGAGGAAAATAAACCGAAGCAAGAATAATTTCGTTCCGAAATTGTTCGTTTGGGTCCCTCTCAATTCGGACATCCCCCGTATACCGTTGAGAGTGACCGCGTTTATTACTTTCTCAAGATGTCCTGCTCAGAGAATTAATAATTAGTTAATCCCTTAATAATGTTGTGAATTTAAATGATTCTTATTATTGTTTCAATCGTCCGTTTATTTATTTTCCCGACGATGACACATGAAAATGATACCGAATTATTACCAGAAAAATTCCATTCCGTTCAATTTCATTCCGTTAAATTTACCCAATAAATAAATGAAATTGAAAAATTGAGAAATTCGGAATATTATAATACGAAATAAATTATTTCAATTTCGATTTCCAACCTATGTAGAAAAACACCAGTCCGCGATGCAGTTTGTTATTTACCGTTTTTTTCTACATATGCTGCTCGTGTTTTTCGGAGGTTGGGAATTTGATAGAGAAATTGTCCGCCGTTTTAGTTCCGATTTTGACCGAATGTTCCGAATTTTCTCGAAGTCGAAAATGGAGTTTTGGGAGAAATGGCCAATCCGAGAGCACCGTTTTAACCCCGCCGTCGAATTTTCTGGAATTTTGACGCATGACTTGGTCGGTGGGGACATGCCGTTATAACCAAAATTCGCCCGAAAATCAGGCATTTTCCAGCTCGAAGTTTTCGTGATAACCGATCAGTAGTTTTCATTTTCCTTTTTCATTTTGCAAGCAAAGTACAAATTCAGAATTATTAGTTCAATTTGTAAAATCGTTGGCAAACGTGAATATTATTCCGAATTAAAATCAGTTTGTGTCAGTTATACAGAGGTAAGGCCTTTTTGGGCTTTGAAATACTTAATTTGGCTATTTTACTTTACTGTGTTCCCTTTTTCCGAAACCGCTCCTGTAAAGTTTTACACGACAGAATTCCGTTAAATTATTCCGTTCATACAGAGTGTCTTCAGTAGAATTTTTTTTATTTCCGTTTCCGTCAGTCCCCAGGGCACTAGGTGAGGTGTGGTTGGCTATTGCGGCTTAAGCACGACTGGCAACCCATCTAAACTGGTGCAAGGGTGTGACCCGACCCGTAGATATTATAATTTTCATTCTTTTTTTTATTTTCTTTTATTTCCGTTCCCGTCAGTCCCCAGGGCACTAGGTGAGGTGTGGTTGGCTATTGCGGCTTAAGCACGACTGGCAACCCATCTAAACTGGTGCATGGGTGTGACCCGACCTGTGGATATTATTATTTTTCATTTTTTTTATTTTTTTATTTCCGTTCCCGTCTGTCCCCAGGGCACTAGGTGAGGTGTGATTGGCTATTGCGGCTTAAGCACGACTGGCAACCCATCTAAACTGGTGCAAGGGTGTGACCCGACTTGTAGATATTTTTATTTTTTATTTTTTTATTTTTTATTTTCCGTTTCCGTCCGTCCCCAGGGCATAAGGTGAGGTGTGGTTGGCTATTGCGGCTTAAGCACGACTGGCAACCCACCTAAACTGGTGCAAGGGTTTGATACCGACCTGTTGATCTTATTTTTTTTTATTTTTTATTTTCCGTTTCCGTCCATCCCCAGGGCACTAGGTGAGGTGTGGTTGGCTATTGCGGCTTAAGCACGACTGGCAACCCACCTAAAGTGGTGTAAGGGTGTGACCTG
This sequence comes from Propylea japonica, assembly GCA_013421045.1. NCBI lineage: Eukaryota > Metazoa > Arthropoda > Insecta > Coleoptera > Coccinellidae > Propylea > Propylea japonica. Next base: position 37,886,752 of record CM024240.1, read on the forward strand.
ACCTGTTATAATTTTTTTTATTTCTTTTTTATTTTATTTTGAATCAGTTTCCCTGTTCCGAACCAACTTTTATCTGTAGACACAAGGAAAAGTTTCTGTCGTGTACGTAGTTGAACACAGTAAGGTACCTGTAGTTTCCAGACAGCCAACCGATAATTCAGATTACTGATTACCTGTTTAAGTGTATGCTCTCTTGCTGAAGAAATATATCTGTTTTTGTGTTTTATTTTATTACCTGCTTTTACTGTTTACTTTACATTGCTCTTACCGTTTATTTTTTACCTGCTCTCACCGCCTATTTATTTTTACATCGCTCTCACCGCTTATTTCACCTGCTCTCACCGCTTGTATCACCTGCTCAGTTTGCTCACCGCTAAAGACCGCTTATTATTTTGAATTTCAGGTTGGAAGAACAAGAGTGACACGCATTTTCTTATTGTTTGAATTATATTTTATTTTATCTTTGTATTCTGGAATATTTCTTTATTTGTTCATTGTAAATATAAATTGTATATACTGTAAATAAATTTGTATATATATATTTTTTTGTGTGTTTCTTTAACCTGAAGGTGAGCAGACTCGATACTCGTTGGTTATTTGATAGACTCTTTTCAATCGTTAAGAACTCAGATTGAACCGAGCCCTTCTCCAACTGTGTAAAAGCTACCCAGGCTTAGGTAAGTGAACGACGTCATCAAGGAGTTGTGACCTTGAGGAAAATTATCACAACTGGCGCCCGAGGAAAGGAAACCGAAACCGTAAATCATCAGCAGGGAAAAAAGGTCGTCACAAATTGGCGCCCGAGCAGGGACCAATTTCTATCAGATATCTAACCGTGGAGAAGAGGACATAACCGTTGGAGAGCCCGACAATGGAGGTGAACCGTCTGAGAGCAGAGGAGTTGGTATGGGAGCTCGAGGCACGTGGGTGCAAAGCCGGCAGGACCGTTCAGGAGAACCGAGCAGCTTTACGCAGGGTGCTGGCTCAGAGGATTCCATTCCTACTAGTGTCAAGGAACGTAGAAGAGGAGTTGGACACCGCCAACAGGATGCTGAATTCCGTATTAGAGGATGTCCGGGAATTCGATGAGGAAAACCCGGTGAACGAAGAAATTCGACTGAGAAGCCGGCTGATCCACGTCCGTAACCGTTTGAGCCGATTGATACCGACCAATTTGCAGGAAAAGGTCAGGATAAACGACCTGGAGGAAGTTCTTACTCGGACTCAGGAAATGCTAAGGGACGCAAAAACCTTAGCTCAGACAAGGCACGTGTTACATGCATCCTTGGGGGAATGTATCGATGTAACAGGAGTCTCAAGGAATCAAGGAACCGAAGAAGTGCCTGAAGCTAACCAGGATGCTGACCTGATCTCATTTCAGGACATCCCAGACAACCAATCACGTGATATTGGAACGAACAGCCCGCCGAACAGGACATGCCAGGGCAACTCAAGCCCCACAGGACAAGCGGAAAGTACGAGAAACCGACCGGTTAACAATGCAGCTTCAGTTTCTCTTCTGATTGGAGTACTGCTTGAATTCCTTCAGCGTACGCTAGATCGAGCTTCGGAGGCTGTCCGACGCCGACTGAACTTCACGAGTTCACTAGGACATGATGAAGAACTGCTGGACAGAGAAACTCAGGGAAGTAGACCCATTTTGGCTGAGTCAACCAGGAGGGTTTCGTTTCCCTTCCTGAATTTGGAGGACCAGGACGAACTTGGAAATTCTCAACCAGCACCGAACCAGCAAATTCCTGGATTTCCAAGAAAATCCGCGGCTGTTCCGACCGAATCCTTTCAAATTGTACCAGAAGTTGTGGAGTTGAATGGACATGACAACAATAGGACAACCGATAGGAGAAGCCCGAACCGCAATCGTCCAAGAAGTCCGAGGGAATTTGGCAGAACAACACTAATTCCAAATAGTTCCGTGACATCACCAGTCTATCCGTCCGTCCCGGTGTATAAGTGGAACATTTACTTCGATGGTTCCACTAGTGTGACTTCCTTCCTGGAGGAAGTCGAGCAACTAGCCGAAACCCGAAAGGTCAGCCACCAGCAGCTATTCGAATGTATTTTCGAGTTACTGAGGAGTGACGCCAAGGAATGGTACATTCCCAGGAGAGGTACATTTGCTGATTGGGAGGACTTTAAAGATCAGCTGCTGGATGCTTTCTTGCCACCGGAATACGAGGAAAGCTTATTAGATGAGATCAGGCGAAGGACACAAGGAAAACAGGAGAAGATACTTTTCTTCGTGACTAGGATGCAAAATTTGTTAGTCAAGTTGACAACCAGGAGACCGTCTGAGGAAGAGCAGGTTAACCTTATTAGGAAACGCCTGTTACCTCATCTGCAGAAAGCATTGGCCTTTCAGGAAACCCGGACTTATAAGCAGTTGTTGGACAAGGGGAGAATAATTGAGTTGGTCCAGTGGCAGGCCGACAGTTACACTCCACCGCCGTCACAGAAGGTACTATTGGATGAACCGAACCTGGTATACGTGCATCAACATCCGAAAGATGCAGTGCCAGGACCGAAAGAACCGACACTTCCGCCAGTTAAGCCGCCAACACAGCCGAAAATCCGGCGGGAGGAACCAGAAAGGAAAGCTCCTACTAAATTTGGGGAGGTGAAACCAAATAGGGTGAGCTTTAAGAACACAGAAGTTCAATGTTGGCGTTGTGGAAAGATGGGACACACGCGAAGGGAATGCCGATCTACTCCGAGGATATTTTGTTCTCGGTGTGGCAAACAGGGGATTTTGTCCAGGGACTGCCAGTGTTCGGAAAACTAGAGCGGAGCTGCCTAGTGGGGAGAAGGCAGATTCCGACAAAAGCATCCCCTATGGTTCAGAAACCTTCACCGAAAGAAAACCGACCGATCATCACCGTGTACATAGCAAATGAATCTTTCAAAGCCTTATTGGACACCGGAGCTTCGAGGTCCTTCCTGAGTCAAAAGACTGCCGATAGATGTAGGAGACTGGGAATAATACCGATTAGGGTCACCGACATGAGGACTACTGTGGCTGATGGGAATTCAGTTGCAGTTAAGGAAGTCTTCGAACCGACACTGAAAATTGGGAACGAATTTATCGACGCGCGCCTATTTTCAGTTCCGAATTTGCCCATGGACATCATTCTGGGAATGGATCTCTTGACATGTCATAATTTCCGAATAGATCTCAAAACCTCACGATGTTTCCTTAGAGACGTACCACTGTGGAATTCGACCGTACCTCCGAAAACACCTCAAAACTCGATGATGGATCCGTTATCATCACAAGAACAGCGAATTCTGGACAAATTCTTGAAGGATGAACTCAAGAAGTTCGAGAACGTGAGTGGTATAACTGACATGATCAAACACGAGATCAAAATCAAACCTGGCACCGAACCCATCAAGCAAAGGTACCGTCCCTACAATCCCAAAATGCAGGAAATCATCAATGAAGAAGTCGACAGAATGTTGGCCGAAGGATTCATCGAACCATCAAATTCACTGTGGAGTTCGAGTGTGGTTATCGTCAAGAAGGCAAACGGTAAACCCCGATTCTGCATCGACTTCAGGGCAGTTAATGAAGTATCGGTCAAGGATGCCTACCTCCTACCATACATAGCAGGAATTTTGGACAAGTTGCGAAAAGCCAAGTTTATTTCTACTTTGGACTTAAAACAGGGGTATTGGCAAGTACCTCTTACTAAGGAGAGCAAGCCTATCACCGCGTTCACCGTTCCAGGGAGAGGCCTGTACCAATTCAAGGTAATGCCATTTGGCTTACATTCAGCCGGAGCAACTTTCCAAAGATTCTTGGACCGAGTGGTGGGACCCGAATTGGACCCCTTTGCTTTCGCCTATCTTGACGATATTGTGGTATTAGGTGAAACACTGGAGGAACACCTGGAAAATTTAAGAACCGTTTTCCACCGACTACGCTCAGCGAATCTGAAAATCAATCCGGAAAAGTGTGAGTTTGTGAGGAAGTCACTTAAATACTTGGGCCATGTGGTGACTGAAAATGGGATTGCGACAGATCCAGAGAAGATTGCCGTCATTAATTGCATGACACCACCGAAGACTGTCCGAGAACTCCGACGATTTCTGGGAGTAGCCAGCTGGTACCGAAGATTTGTTGAGGAATTCACGAAAATAGTGACGCCACTCACCCTTTTGCTGAAGAAAAAGCAAAGGTGGAAGTGGGGAACCGACCAGCAGCAGGCTTTCGACCAGTTAAAACAGAAATTAACTGAGTCACCAGTATTGGCCTGTCCGGATTTTTCCCAACCATTTACGCTGCAAACCGATGCATCGGAAAGTGGATTGGGAGCCGCTCTGACGCAGGTCCTGGAGGGTCATGAAAGAGTGATTGCTTATGCAAGCCGCTCGTTGAATGACGCCGAAAGGAATTATTCCGTTACCGAAAAGGAGTGTCTTGCAATAGTGTGGGCTATAGACAAAATGCGACCGTACCTAGAAGGCTACCGTTTTACCGTTATTACCGATCATATGAGCCTCCGCTGGTTACAGTCCATTAAGTCACCTTCAGGACGAATTGCAAGATGGAGCGTATTTCTTCAACAGTACGACTTTGAGATTAAGTACAGGAAAGGAGCTTTGAACCAGGTGGCAGATGCCCTATCTAGGGACCCGTTACCGTATGATGACCAATCTTGCCTGACCGAAAAAGCGATCCTTTGCCCATGGTACGTGAAGAAATACCAAGAAGTCTCCAAGGAACCATCCGAATATCCTGATTACCGTATTCAGGAAGGAAAGTTATACCGACATTTCTGGAGTTCTAACGACTTTACCGAACCAGAAATGGGAACTCCTTGGAAACTCTGCGTCCCGACCGAAGATTGGTTCACCGTTATACAGAAAAACCATGACGAGCCAGCAGCAGGCCACTTGGGAGTCGTGAAGACCATAACTCGAGTGGCCCAGAATTATTACTGGCCTGGAATGTTCCGAGAGGTGGCCAAATACGTACGACACTGTGGACAGTGTCAGAGGTACAAAGTTAGCTAGCAGAAGCCTTCAGGAAAAATGCAACCGTATCACATAAGTGAGCCATGGAATACCGTCAGCACCGACCTGATAGGCCCACTGCCTCGCTCGAAAAAGGGTAACACTTTCTTGGTGATGTTCCAAGACCGTTTTTCAAAGTGGATTGAGTGCAAACCGCTCAGAGCAGCAACCGGAAAAGGAGTGTTTCAAGCTGTCTACGATCAAGTAGTCTTGAAGTTTGGTTGTCCCCGGACCGTCATCAGTGACAATGGATCCCAGTACGATGGACGACTATTCAAGGGAAACCTCCGACAGATGGGAATAAACCATAGGTTTGCACCAGTCTACTCTCCGCAGTGTAACCCGGTCGAGAGGGCTAACCGCACCATCAAAACCATGATCGCCCAGTTTTGCGAAGGTGATCACCGTAAATGGGACGAGCACATAGGCGAATTGGCTTTTGCCTTAAACTCGGCCAAACATGAGTCCACTGGATTCACACCGGCATTTCTGAATTTCGGCCGAGAATTCAGATCGCCGGAAACAAACCGCCGTATCCCAGAGGGAGATACAACCGGTTTGGCCGAAGAACCGACCGTCCAGGGTTTGACCCAATATGCCGACCGTATCAAACGACTCCAGGAGACGCATGAATTTGTGAAAATTCACCTGGCCAGAGCGTTCTCCCAACAGAGTCACCACTATAACCTCCGTAGAAGAGAGTGGACCTGTAAAATAGGTGATAAGGTTTGGCGTCGAGAGCACCCCTTATCATCTGCCGTAGGAGGTTTCGCCTCCAAACTGGCTCCTAAGTACGCCGGTCCGTATACCGTTACCCGAATAGTGTCCCCAGTCGTTTATGACTTGAGGGATGCTTCCGGCAAATACCTCCGTAGTATTTATGTCAAAGACTTGAAACCGTTCCGTGGAAATGAGGCAGGGGGTGAATCAACCCAGAGCAATGTAAAGTAGTAAAATCCTGAAGTAAGAGCAAAGAGAGCACGCGCGCACTTAAATGTCCGTAAACCGTGTCTAGATATTCCTGTATTTCAGGAAGATGTCCGCCGAAATCGTTCCCGTTCCGAACCAACCAACACCGACACCGGACAATACCCCAGTCCTCCCCTTTGGAGCAGTTCGCTGCCTAGGAGAGGGAGGTTTCGGCACGGTGTATGAGGTGCCTTGGAGGGATTGTGCATCCCACCAAGCCCTGAAAGTCACCCCATATTCTTATTCAGCTTTGGCTGAACTGAAGACCCTGAGGGAGTTGCAACACCCTAACGTCCTGAAACTCGTAGACAGTTTCAGGTCCGGCAACTCCCTCGCTTTGGTGGTGGAACTAATGGACGGGGACATGTTTCAATGGGTTCAAACCCATGGACCGTTCCCAGAGGACCGTTGGAGGGATGTAATGAGGCAGGCTTTTGCCAGTCTCACCGCATGCCATAAGGCACATTTCCTCCACCGGGACATTAAGCCCGACAATTTCTTGTTGAAGGGAGAAAGGGTTTGTTTGGCCGACTTTGGGTTGGCCATTAAACTTACCCCGACAGACCCTTCAACAAGGGAGTGGGGCGGAACGGTCCCTTATATGGCCCCCGAAGTAATTATATCGGGTCAGGCCTTTGGCCTCCCGGCCGACATTTGGGCCATGGGGTTGGTGACTCTATATATGGCTACCGCTTGCACCCCATTTTTTGGAGAGGACGCTGAAGACGAGATTTCCAGCGTGATGGGAGCATACAGCGGGGAAGAACTGGAGCATCTACCAGCGTGGATATCTGGCGCTATCCGCGAGATGCTCCAGGTTGACCCGACTGCCCGTCCTAATGCTGAATGGGGTGAACAGTATTTCACCTCCGCCAGCGAGCCAGTAGAGAGCCCAGTCCTCCCCGTCCCTTCGCCGCAAAGCGAAGTACCGACCCGTGCCGGGATGTCCACAGAGGTGTCGGAAAGTTTCGTAGAAGCCCTGAAACGGCAGCCCAAGGGGTGTTGGACTCCAAGCTTTCGTAAACGCTTAGTCCGCTATCGCCCTACCGGAGACCGCCGGAGGGTGCGCTGGAGGTTTCGACTGCCCGATGGGACCCGCAGGCAAATATGGTTGCCTCGAGAATGACCATAGACGGCAAGGTTTGATTGATGATTTTTCCAGATGTCCAGGTCAGAGTGGGATCTGATCGATGCCGGAATTGTCAATTCCTCCCCGGAACCAGTTGACGATCTCGTGGAGGAGGAATTCAGGGACTGGCTGGAGAAGATCCGCCAGGAAAATCCAAGTCCTGTGGTTCCCCCCGTCAAAAATGTTCCTCCTGGGCCAGTTGCGGGCCCATCGAGGGAGAAGGATGTGTGCCAGGAGGGGAACACCCAACGCACGACCGATGCCCCTGGCTCATCCGTGAGAGGAGCGCGGAGGGCCTCACGCCCGAGACGGCAACGTCGGCGTAACCGTGGAGGTCGGGCAGTCGACGAATCACGGCGACCTCGTCCCGCCGTCAAGACCCCCCGGAGGTCAGGGTATCTGGATCTGCACCCTGATACGTGCTGGAGGTGCGGGAGTCGAGGGCACTCCAGGGGCGCCTGCCGTAAGCCAAAATCAATATTTTATTCAAGGTAGGGCTTTTAAGGCACCCTCTCAAGAGATTGCCGCTGCGCACAACTCAGGCACCTCAGGGGCTGCGCATCTTCGGATGTGCAGTACGGGGATCGCCAAACCCGAGGTGCCCTGGGACCTGGCGGTTCGCCGCCCTGTACAGACCGTCCTGACCTAGTCAAGTCTTAGGGTGGACGGGGAGCTTGGCTTAACCGCCCGACTCACAGAGGAGCCAACCTCTATAAAAACCTCCAATCCTAAGGTGTAGATAAGTGCCGAAGGGATGCATGGCCGGGGAGCAGACCGGTTCCTAACTTTCTCACCACTGGGCACCAGGCGCACCCAGTGGGACATATAGCCTTCCTCCCAGTACGGGCGCACTGCTGGGAGGTGACCATATAATTCGGCCCTACTCGTGGGACACATTATGAGTTTGAACATTAACAATAAAACCAATAAGAAAAACGTAACAGCAACATCAAATGAAAAAGATAGTGAGAACGAAATAGAAACGCGATGGAAGGATATTGAACAGGGGGCCAAACGGTTAGGCCAAATACCGCGTACGCAATCGCTTTCGAGGTCACCAGACACGAGAAAGAGGAAGAATTATGGAACCGGTGAAGACACGGAAGAAGTGAGAGAGAGGTCATTCACCGATATTGAAATGGACGGAGACCAAACCATTAGGGAAAATAAAAAATTGAAAGAAATAGTACAATTATACGAAATGAAGAAACAAGACAAAAAAGGAATAAGCAAAGCGACAGGACAGGAAAAAGAAACAGAACAAACGGAAACACACGAAATGACAGATCAAAAAGATGAAACAGAAGAAGTAATCGAAGAAATACTTTTGGCCAAAGAAAGCCACAACAAAATTCTCAGGAGGTAAGAAACAATTCAATAGAGAAGACCAAGTCATAGTAAGAAATCAACTGGACATAATGGGCAACCTCCTGATAAGAATGGCATACCAATTAGGAAAAAAAGAAGGAAATAAAGAAACGATAAGAAAGCAGGAAGAACAAATAAACAAACAAAACGAAGAAATTAGGAATTTGAACAGACAAGTAAATGAAATCAAAACCATGATAGGAAAAATAAACTCAACAAGGGAAAAAGAAATGCCAAACATAATGAAACATAGCAACAAAAGCAAAACACAACGAAAACCTAATACAAGTTACGAAGAAACAGAAACCAACACAGATTATGACACAGACAATGACTGGAACATAAAAGGACGGACAAGAAAACAAAAAACATACGCACAAACGACATCGCAAACAAAAACTAACAACGACATGAATGGTGGCTGGAAAACACCCGAACAAAAACAAACACATAAGACAATAATAGGGATAAATAACATAAAAGAACATAAGGAAGTGATGAAGAAACTGACAGAAGCAACAAAAGATGTATTACACGGAGACAAAATAAAAAACATAATACCAATAAAGGACGGAAAGGTAATCATACAATGTACGGACAAAACACAACAAGAAAAACTAACCCAAGTGCTGAAAACCAACAAGGAGGTACAGGTACGAACAGACCAACAAAAGAAACCGACCATAATGTTGACTGGGATAACAAAGGGGTACACAGACGAAGAACTAATTGGTCAAATACCATATGAAAACGAGGAAATAGACAGAGACAATTTAAAAAAACCACACGAATACTGACACGAAAGACTTGTAGAAACGAATACAAAGAGAACATAATCTTACAAACGGACACAAACATAGCGAAAAGACTGCTAAAAAAAGGGACCATGTATATAGAACTCCAGAGAATAAGGGTGGCGGAAGAAATAAGTGTAGCACTATGCTACAATTGTCACAAATATGGACACGTGGCGAAACACTGTGACGCAAAAAGCAGATGCCACAAATGCGGAGGACCACACGAAGGTCGCACATGCCAGAGTGAAAGACTAGACTGCCCCAACTGCAAAATAGACGGAACCAGACAAGAAATGAGACAACACACGGCACGAGACCGGAGATGCCCGGTATACCAACGGAAGGAAAGACAAGCCAGACAAACAATAGACTACTCACAATGACCTTGAAAATAATTCAAATAAATCTGGACAGAGGAAAAGAAGCAACGATACTACTATACCAAAAAATGAAAGAAGAGAACATAGACATAGCCATTATACAGGAACCATACGGACAATACATAGAAAATCAAGAGTACATAACACACGAACACGACACAAATAGAAAAGCACAGATATTAACAAAACGAACGCTAACAAACATAACAACAAGACGAGAACTAACAAGCAAGAATTATGCAACAATAGAAATAACAAGGAAAGACAAAACGAAAGAACTGATTACATCCCTATACGACGAACCAGGCGGACACGAAAATAAAAGACTGACAGACTTTACACAAAAGATGACTCATAAGGAAAGGACACACCTCTTAGCTGGAGACATAAATGCACACCACCCAACATGGGGGGGCACAAAGATAGATGCAAGAGGCGACAAATTACTTGACTGGACAGTGACACATGTATACGACATAAATAACGATCCAACACAGATACCAACATTTACAAACCACAGAGGATACAGCTATATAGACGTCAAGCTGACAAAAGGACTGACAATAAGAAATTGGAAAGTTCAGGAGGAGGAATCGTTAAGCTTACACAGATACATAACATATGACATAGACATAAAAACCACAGAAATAAGAAAACACACAATATACGACTTCGACGAAACAAATTGGAAACAATACAAGATCGAACTAAAAAAGGTGATAGAAAAGGAAAAATGGACGATTAACAATGCAGAAGAGCTCGAACAAAGAGCTGAAAAGCTACAATACATATGCACAACGATATGCCGAAAACATATAAAGACAAAACAAGTTGACGACGAGAAAGGGTGGTGGACGGACGAATTACAAAGAAAAAGACAGAAACTACGACAACACAGACGACAAACACAACAAGAAGTCAACGAGAACGAAAGAAACAGGAAAACGCAGGAATATAAACAAATGAGACGAGACTACAAAGAAAAAATAAAACTAGCGAAATTCGAACAAGCACAGAAACACATAAAAGACATCAGCGACAACAACCCATGGGACAAATTATGGAAGTTTCTAAACAAAAGACAAACAACCCAAAACACAAATATACAGAAGGAAGACGGAACATATACTATAGACGAAAATGACAAAAACAACTACCTGATGGACAAATACTTTCCCCAGGACAACGAAACAGTGGACAGTGAAGAAATGAAAAGGATTAGACGCACCGCACCAACATACAGTAACACGACAGAACCCGACATCACTACAGAGGAGATTGATGACACAATAAAAGGACTTAAAACCGGAAAGAGCACAGGACAGGACAAAATACCAAACGAAGCGTTGACACACATATTCGACATAACAAAAGACATACTAACGGAAACATACAACAAATGCATGACATACGGACGATTTCCCAAGGTATGGAAGAGAGCTAAAGTAATTTGGATACCCAAAAAAGACGGGACAATGCGGCCTATAAGCCTTCTTCCAGCCTTGGGAAAAGTGCTGGACAGATTAACGAACAGGAGACTACAGAAATGGCTAGAGAACAAAAATGGACTAGACGAAAGACAGTACGGGTTTAGACAGGGACGTTCAACAATAGATGCGATTGAAAACATGACAGGACAAATACAGAGAAATAAAAAGGACAGGAAACACCAACTTATAGTCGAACTGGACCTGCGGAACGCTTTCAATGGAGCATGGATCCCATACATAAAGAGAGAGATGGAAATAGCACAAGTACCGGAAGCGCTCTGCAGGCTCTGCTAAGACTTTTTGACGGACAGGACAATAACGAGCGGAACGACAGCAAGGACAACAACAAAAGGGTGCCCCCAGGGTTCAAGTCTTGGACCGACCCTGTGGTTGTCAATCATGCAGGGTTGGTTCAGGATAATGGACCAGGCGGACAGACAATACAAGGCAGATGAAGCTCAAAGACGAGACATAGACATAGAATACACGGACACGCTCGCAACCTTCCTAGCGTTTGCAGACGATGAACTTAATCATATTAACAGGCAACTCCGCGAAAAAAATCGAGAAAAAATGGCTTTACGTCTGGGGAGGATGCAAACGCTGGGAAAGCGAGAGCGGAAACAAATACAACGAAGACAAGACAGAGACAATGTTTATCAGCGGACGACGAAATATAAGACCACCAACAATTAAAATAGACAATGTAACAATGCAACATAAGGAAACGATTAAATACCTAGGACTAATAATAGACAAACAACTATCATTCTTACCCCACTTGAAAGAAACCAGACACAAAATTAGCAGGACATCGACGAAACTTATAGGGAAGCTAAGTAGAACATACGGACACAACAAGGACATAATCAAACAAATTATGGAGAATGTAATGAAGCCCGCGGCGTTATATGTCTCTGAGATATGGGGCATAAACGCTGAGCGGGTGACATTAAGGAAACAGATAGACGCAACACAGAGACCTTTGCTACTGCTTATAAACAGACCGTACGCGACGACATCAACAGCCGCTCTACAGACGCTTGCTGGCGTGCCACCCTGGTGGCTAGAGGCAAAATACAGACACAAAAACTGGACAGAAAATAAACAAACGACGGACAAAACAATACGTAAAGAAATGAAAAAACAAAATAAACAAAAGGTATTAAGGGAATGGCAACAATACTGGGACAACGAAAATAAAGGAAGAGAATTATACGAACACTGCGACCAAATAGGGACAGATAGACTTAAGTTGACATTTAAAGCCACCCAACTGGCAACCGGACATGGCAACATGAAGGCCTACCTCAGACGCTTCTTCAACACAGACGGACTGTGTGAATGTAACGGACAACACGAAGACGCTAAACACATTAGAAATGATTGCACACGGACAATAAGAGAGCAAACAAGACAGGACAAATCAGACGCTACGGGGACACCACACTAAAACTACGGAAAGAAGGAAAGGCAAACGACAGAGACATACAAAAACTAAACGAATGGGCGGACACAGTAATACACGATTAGACAAAATGAAGACATACAGTGCAGCCGAACACCTGGCTGCATGACATCACAATAAATGGCTAAAGCTGAAAGGCGGGAAGTCAAACAACACTTAATGCCCACAACTCAGACGTCCCCAGGCCCATAAACGTAACAGTGTGCGGGTCGCCGCCGCTGCTCCCAACCAGGCGCAGGAGGGGCCCAAGATAATCCGACCACGACCCAAGATGTTGGGTAGAGAGGAGCCCCCAGCAAAGGTTCGCGCTGTTGTTCGCGCCGTAGGGTCCAAGCGCTCCATAGGTGTGCAGTGCGAGATAGTCAGCGTATCTGAAGTTTGGTTCGCTGCCTCCGGAGCTGCTGTTCGCCGTTTGTCAGTAGGGTAAGACCGAAGTGGTGTAGAATGTTAAAAAAAAAGGGGGAAAACAATGTGAAGCTTAGGCTTCATTGTTTTTTTTTGTGGAGGAAAAGGAGGTGTGTAATGAAGCATTTTTTCTTGTTCATTACTAAGCCCCTGAAGTAGCGCCGAATATTTGAGGGCCGGTGAAATAACCGAATTTTGTTCTGTCCTGGTAATAATTTCCGACCGCCGTATATATCATTCATGTCGATGTCGAGGAAAATAAACCGAAGCAAGAATAATTTCGTTCCGAAATTGTTCGTTTGGGTCCCTCTCAATTCGGACATCCCTTGTATACCGTTTTACGATGTTTCTGTTGAGAGTGACCGCGTTCATTACTTTCTCACGATGTCCTGCTCAGAGAATTAATAATTAGTTAATCCCTTAATAATGTTGTGAATTATAATAATTCTTATTATTGTTTCAATCGTCCGTTTATTTATTTTCCCGACGATGACACATGAAAATGATACCGAATTATCACCAGAAAAATTCCATTCCGTTCAATTTCATTCCGTTTAATTTACCCAATAAATAAATGAAATTGAAAAATTGAGAAATTCGGAATATTATAATACGAAATAAATTATTTCAATTTCGATTTCCAACCTATGTAGAAAAACACCAGTCCGCGATGCAGTTTGTTATTTACCGTTTTTTTCTACATATGCTGCTCGTGTTTTTCGGAGGTTGGGAATTTGATAGAGAAATTGTCCGCCGTTTTAGTTCCGATTTTGACCGAATGTTCCGAATTTTCTCGAAGTCGAAAATGGAGTTTTGGGAGAAATGGCCAATCCGAGAGCACCGTTTTAACCCCGCCGTCGAATTTTCTGGAATTTTGACGCATGACTTGGTCGGTGGGGACATGCCGTTATAACCAAAATTCGCCCGAAAATCAGGCATTTTCCAGCTCGAAGTTTTCGTGATAACCGATCAGTAGTTTTCATTTTCCTTTTTCATTTTGCAAGCAAAGTACAAATTCAGAATTATTAGTTCAATTTGTAAAATCGTTGGCAAACGTGAATATTATTCCGAATTAAAACCAGTTTGTGTCAGTTATACAGAGGTAAGGCCTTTTTGGGCTTTGAAATACTTAATTTGGCTATTTTACTTTACTGTGTTCCCTTTTTCCGAAACCGCTCCTGTAAAGTTTTACACGACAGAATTCCGTTAAATTATTCCGTTCATACAGAGTGTCTTCAGTAGAATTTTTTTTTATTTCCGTTTCCGTCAGTCCCCAGGGCACTAGGTGAGGTGTGGTTGGCTATTGCGGCTTAAGCACGACTGGCAACCCATCTAAACTGGTGCAAGGGTGTGACCCGACCCGTAGATATTATTATTTTTCATTCTTTTTTTTATTTTCTTTTATTTCCGTGGTGGTTCCCCCCGTCAAAAATGTTCCTCCTGGGCCAGTTGCGGGCCCATCGAGGGAGAAGGATGTGTGCCAGGAGGGGAACACCCAACGCACGACCGATGCCCCTGGCTCATCCGTGAGAGGAGCGCGGAGGGCCTCACGCCCGAGACGGCAACGTCGGCGTAACCGTGGAGGTCGGGCAGTCGACGAATCACGGCGACCTCGTCCCGCCGTCAAGACCCCCCGGAGGTCAGGGTATCTGGATCTGCACCCTGATACGTGCTGGAGGTGCGGGAGTCGAGGGCACTCCAGGGGCGCCTGCCGTAAGCCAAAATCAATATTTTATTCAAGGTAGGGCTTTTAAGGCACCCTCTCAAGAGATTGCCGCTGCGCACAACTCAGGCACCTCAGGGGCTGCGCATCTTCGGATGTGCAGTACGGGGATCGCCAAACCCGAGGTGCCCTGGGACCTGGCGGTTCGCCGCCCTGTACAGACCGTCCTGACCTAGTCAAGTCTTAGGGTGGACGGGGAGCTTGGCTTAACCGCCCGACTCACAGAGGAGTCAACCTCTATAAAAACCTCCAATCCTAAGGTGTAGATAAGTGCCGAAGGGATGCATGGCCGGGGAGCAGACCGGTTCCTAACTTTCTCACCACTGGGCACCAGGCGCACCCAGTGGGACATATAGCCTTCCTCCCAGTACGGGCGCACTGCTGGGAGGTGACCATATAATTCGGCCCTACTCGTGGGACACATTATGAGTTTGAACATTAACAATAAAACCAATAAGAAAAACGTAACAGCAACATCAAATGAAAAAGATAGTGAGAACGAAATAGAAACGCGATGGAAGGATATTGAACAGGGGGCCAAACGGTTAGGCCAAATACCGCGTACGCAATCGCTTTCGAGGTCACCAGACACGAGAAAGAGGAAGAATTATGGAACCGGTGAAGACACGGAAGAAGTGAGAGAGAGGTCATTCACCGATATTGAAATGGACGGAGACCAAACCATTAGGGAAAATAAAAAATTGAAAGAAATAGTACAATTATACGAAATGAAGAAACAAGACAAAAAAGAAGGAATAAGCAAAGCGACAGGACAGGAAAAAGAAACAGAACAAACGGAAACACACGAAATGACAGATCAAAAAGATGAAACAGAAGAAGTAATCGAAGAAATACTTTTGGCCAAAGAAAGCCACAACAAAATTCTCAGGAGGTAAGAAACAATTCAATAGAGAAGACCAAGTCATAGTAAGAAATCAACTGGACATAATGGGCAACCTCCTGATAAGAATGGCATACCAATTAGGAAAAAAAGAAGGAAATAAAGAAACGATAAGAAAGCAGGAAGAACAAATAAACAAACAAAACGAAGAAATTAGGAATTTGAACAGACAAGTAAATGAAATCAAAACCATGATAGGAAAAATAAACTCAACAAGGGAAAAAGAAATGCCAAACATAATGAAACATAGCAACAAAAGCAAAACACAACGAAAACCTAATACAAGTTACGAAGAAACAGAAACCAACACAGATTATGACACAGACAATGACTGGAACATAAAAGGACGGACAAGAAAACAAAAAACATACGCACAAACGACATCGCAAACAAAAACTAACAACGACATGAATGGTGGCTGGAAAACACCCGAACAAAAACAAACACATAAGACAATAATAGGGATAAATAACATAAAAGAACATAAGGAAGTGATGAAGAAACTGACAGAAGCAACAAAAGATGTATTACACGGAGACAAAATAAAAAACATAATACCAATAAAGGACGGAAAGGTAATCATACAATGTACGGACAAAACACAACAAGAAAAACTAACCCAAGTGCTTAAAACCAACAAGGAGGTACAGGTACGAACAGACCAACAAAAGAAACCGACCATAATGTTGACTGGGATAACAAAGGGGTACACAGACGAAGAACTAATTGGTCAAATACCATATGAAAACGAGGAAATAGACAGAGACAAATTTAAAAAAACCACACGAATACTGACACGAAAGACTTGTAGAAACGAATACAAAGAGAACATAATCTTACAAACGGACACAAACATAGCGAAAAGACTGCTAAAAAAAGGGACCATGTATATAGAACTCCAGAGAATAAGGGTGGCGGAAGAAATAAGTGTAGCACTATGCTACAATTGTCACAAATATGGACACGTGGCGAAACACTGTGACGCAAAAAGCAGATGCCACAAATGCGGAGGACCACACGAAGGTCGCACATGCCAGAGTGAAAGACTAGACTGCCCCAACTGCAAAATAGACGGAACCAGACAAGAAATGAGACAACACACGGCACGAGACCGGAGATGCCCGGTATACCAACGGAAGGAAAGACAAGCCAGACAAACAATAGACTACTCACAATGACCTTGAAAATAATTCAAATAAATCTGGACAGAGGAAAAGAAGCAACGATACTACTATACCAAAAAATGAAAGAAGAGAACATAGACATAGCCATTATACAGGAACCATACGGACAATACATAGAAAATCAAGAGTACATAACACACGAACACGACACAAATAGAAAAGCACAGATATTAACAAAACGAACGCTAACAAACATAACAACAAGACGAGAACTAACAGCAAGAATTATGCAACAATAGAAATAACAAGGAAAGACAAAACAAAAGAACTGATTACATCCCTATACGACGAACCAGGCGGACACGAAAATAAAAGACTGACAGACTTTACACAAAAGATGACTCATAAGGAAAGGACACACCTCTTAGCTGGAGACATAAATGCACACCACCCAACATGGGGGGGCACAAAGATAGATGCAAGAGGCGACAAATTACTTGACTGGACAGTGACACATGTATACGACATAAATAACGATCCAACACAGATACCAACATTTACAAACCACAGAGGATACAGCTATATAGACGTCAAGCTGACAAAAGGACTGACAATAAGAAATTGGAAAGTTCAGGAGGAGGAATCGTTAAGCTTACACAGATACATAACATATGACATAGACATAAAAACCACAGAAATAAGAAAACACACAATATACGACTTCGACGAAACAAATTGGAAACAATACAAGATCGAACTAAAAAAGGTGATAGAAAAGGAAAAATGGACGATTAACAATGCAGAAGAGCTCGAACAAAGAGCTGAAAAGCTACAATACATATGCACAACGATATGCCGAAAACATATAAAGACAAAACAAGTTGACGACGAGAAAGGGTGGTGGACGGACGAATTACAAAGAAAAAGACAGAAACTACGACAACACAGACGACAAACACAATAAGAAGTCAACGAGAACGAAAGAAACAGGAAAACGCAGGAATATAAACAAATGAGACGAGACTACAAAGAAAAAATAAAACTAGCGAAATTCGAACAAGCACAGAAACACATAAAAGACATCAGCGACAATAACCCATGGGACAAATTATGGAAGTTTCTAAACAAAAGACAAACAACCCAAAACACAAATATACAGAAGGAAGACGGAACATATACTATAGACGAAAATGACAAAAACAACTACCTGATGGACAAATACTTTCCCCAGGACAACGAAACAGTGGACAGTGAAGAAATGAAAAGGATTAGACGCACCGCACCAACATACAGTAACACGACAGAACCCGACATCACTACAGGGGAGATTGATGACACAATAAAAGGACTTAAAACCGGAAAGAGCACAGGACAGGACAAAATACCAAACGAAGCGTTGACACACATATTCGACATAACAAAAGACATACTAACGGAAACATACAACAAATGCATGACATACGGACGATTTCCCAAGGTATGGAAGAGAGCTAAAGTAATTTGGATACCCAAAAAAGACGGGACAATGCGGCCTATAAGCCTTCTTCCAGCCTTGGGAAAAGTGCTGGACAGATTAACGAACAGGAGACTACAGAAATGGCTAGAGAACAAAAATGGACTAGACGAAAGACAGTACGGGTTTAGACAGGCACGTTCAACAATAGATGCGATTGAAAACATGACAGGACAAATACAGAGAAATAAAAAGGACAGGAAACACCAACTTATAGTCGAACTGGACCTGCGGAACGCTTTCAATGGAGCATGGATCCCATACATAAAGAGAGAGATGGAAATAGCACAAGTACCGGAAGCGCTCTGCAGGCTCTGCTAAGACTTTTTGACGGACAGGACAATAACGAGCGGAACGACAGCAAGGACAACAACAAAAGGGTGCCCCCAGGGTTCAAGTCTTGGACCGACCCTGTGGTTGTCAATCATGCAGGGTTGGTTCAGGATAATGGACCAGGCGGACAGACAATACAAGGCAGATGAAGCTCAAAGACGAGACATAGACATAGAATACACGGACACGCTCGCAACCTTCCTAGCGTTTGCAGACGATGAACTTATCATATTAACAGGCAACTCCGCGAAAAAAATCGAGAAAAAATGGCTTTACGTCTGGGGAGGATGCAAACGCTGGGAAAGCGAGAGCGGAAACAAATACAACGAAGACAAGACAGAGACAATGTTTATCAGCGGACGACGAAATATAAGACCACCAACAATTAAAATAGACAATGTAACAATGCAACATAAGGAAACGATTAAATACCTAGGACTAATAATAGACAAACAACTATCATTCTTACCCCACTTGAAAGAAACCAGACACAAAATTAGCAGGACATCGACGAAACTTATAGGGAAGCTAAGTAGAACATACGGACACAACAAGGACATAATCAAACAAATTATGGAGAATGTAATGAAGCCCGCGGCGTTATATGTCTCTGAGATATGGGGCATAAACGCTGAGCGGGTGACATTAAGGAAACAGATAGACGCAACACAGAGACCTTTGCTACTGCTTATAAACAGACCGTACGCGACGACATCAACAGCCGCTCTACAGACGCTTGCTGGCGTGCCACCCTGGTGGCTAGAGGCAAAATACAGACACAAAAACTGGACAGAAAATAAACAAACGACGGACAAAACAATACGTAAAGAAATGAAAAAAACAAAATAAACAAAAGGTATTAAGGGAATGGCAACAATACTGGGACAACGAAAATAAAGGAAGAGAATTATACGAACACTGCGACCAAATAGGGACAGATAGACTTAAGTTGACATTTAAAGCCACCCAACTGGCAACCGGACATGGCAACATGAAGGCCTACCTCAGACGCTTCTTCAACACAGATGGACTGTGTGAATGTAACGGACAACACGAAGACGCTAAACACATTAGAAATGATTGCACACGGACAATAAGAGAGCAAACAAGACAGGACAAAATCAGACGCTACGGGGACACCACACTAAAACTACGGAAAGAAGGAAAGGCAAACGACAGAGACATACAAAAACTAAACGAATGGGCGGACACAGTAATACACGATTAGACAAAATGAAGACATACAGTGCAGCCGAACACCTGGCTGCATGACATCACAATAAATGGCTAAAGCTGAAAGGCGGGAAGTCAAACAACACTTAATGCCCACAACTCAGACGTCCCCAGGCCCATAAACGTAACAGTGTGCGGGTCGCCGCCGCTGCTCCCAACCAGGCGCAGGAGGGGCCCAAGATAATCCGACCACGACCCAAGATGTTGGGTAGAGAGGAGCCCCCAGCAAAGGTTCGCGCTGTTGTTCGCGCCGTAGGGTCCAAGCGCTCCATAGGTGTGCAGTGCGAGATAGTCAGCGTATCTGAAGTTTGGTTCGCTGCCTCCGGAGCTGCTGTTCGCCGTTTGTCAGTAGGGTAAGACCGAAGTGGTGTAGAATGTTAAAAAAAAAGGGGGAAAACAATGTGAAGCTTAGGCTTCATTGTTTTTTTTTGTGGAGGAAAAGGAGGTGTGTAATGAAGCATTTTTTCTTGTTCATTACTAAGCCCCTGAAGTAGCGCCGAATATTTGAGGGCCGGTGAAATAACCGAATTTTGTTCTGTCCTGGTAATAATTTCCGACCGCCGTATATATCATTCATGTCGATGTCGAGGAAAATAAACCGAAGCAAGAATAATTTCGTTCCGAAATTGTTCGTTTGGGTCCCTCTCAATTCGGACATCCCTTGTATACCGTTTTACGATGTTTCTGTTGAGAGTGACCGCGTTCATTACTTTCTCACGATGTCCTGCTCAGAGAATTAATAATTAGTTAATCCCTTAATAATGTTGTGAATTATAATAATTCTTATTATTGTTTCAATCGTCCGTTTATTTATTTTCCCGACGATGACACATGAAAATGATACCGAATTATCACCAGAAAAATTCCATTCCGTTCAATTTCATTCCGTTTAATTTACCCAATAAATAAATGAAATTGAAAAATTGAGAAATTCGGAATATTATAATACGAAATAAATTATTTCAATTTCGATTTCCAACCTATGTAGAAAAACACCAGTCCGCGATGCAGTTTGTTATTTACCGTTTTTTTCTACATATGCTGCTCGTGTTTTTCGGAGGTTGGGAATTTGATAGAGAAATTGTCCGCCGTTTTAGTTCCGATTTTGACCGAATGTTCCGAATTTTCTCGAAGTCGAAAATGGAGTTTTGGGAGAAATGGCCAATCCGAGAGCACCGTTTTAGCCCCGCCGTCGAATTTTCTGGAATTTTGACGCATGACTTGGTCGGTGGGGACATGCCGTTATAACCAAAATTCGCCCGAAAATCAGGCATTTTCCAGCTCGAAGTTTTCGTGATAACCGATCAGTAGTTTTCATTTTCCTTTTTCATTTTGCAAGCAAAGTACAAATTCAGAATTATTAGTTCAATTTGTAAAATCGTTGGCAAACGTGAATATTATTCCGAATTAAAACCAGTTTGTGTCAGTTATACAGAGGTAAGGCCTTTTTGGGCTTTGAAATACTTAATTTGGCTATTTTACTTTACTGTGTTCCCTTTTTCCGAAACCGCTCCTGTAAAGTTTTACACGACAGAATTCCGTTAAATTATTCCGTTCATACAGAGTGTCTTCAGTAGAATTTTTTTTTATTTCCGTTTCCGTCAGTCCCCAGGGCACTAGGTGAGGTGTGGTTGGCTATTGCGGCTTAAGCACGACTGGCAACCCATCTAAACTGGTGCAAGGGTGTGACCCGACCCGTAGATATTATTATTTTTCATTCTTTTTTTATTTTCTTTTATTTCCGTTCCCGTCAGTCCCCAGGGCACTAGGTGAGGTGTGGTTGGCTATTGCGGCTTAAGCACGACTGGCAACCCATCTAAACTGGTGCATGGGTGTGACCCGACCTGTGGATATTATTATTTTTCATTTTTTTTATTTTTTTATTTCCGTTCCCGTCTGTCCCCAGGGCACTAGGTGAGGTGTGATTGGCTATTGCGGCTTAAGCACGACTGGCAACCCATCTAAACTGGTGCAAGGGTGTGACCCGACTTGTAGATATTTTTATTTTTAATTTTTTTATTTTTTATTTTCCGTTTCCGTCCGTCCCCAGGGCATAAGGTGAGGTGTGGTTGGCTATTGCGGCTTAAGCACGACTGGCAACCCACCTAAACTGGTGCAAGGGTTTGATACCGACCTGTTGATCTTTTTTTTTTTATTTTTTTATTTCCGTTCCCGTCTGTCCCCAGGGCACTAGGTGAGGTGTGGTTGGCTATTGCGGCTTAAGCACGACTGGCAACTCATCTAAACTGGTGCAAGGGTGTGACCCGACTTGTAGATATTTTTATTTTTCATTTTTTTTATTTTTTATTTTCCGTTTCCGTCCGTCCCCAGGGCACTAGGTGAGGTGTGGTTGGCTATTGCGGCTTAAGCACGACTGGCAACCCACCTAAACTGGTGTAAGGGTGTGACCTGACCTGTTATAATTTTTTTTTATTTCTTTTTTTATTTTATTTTGAATCAGTTTCCCTGTTCCGAACCAACTTTTATCTGTAGACACAAGAAAAAGTTTCTGTCGTGTACGTAGTTGAACACAATAAGGTACCTGTATTTTCCAGACAGCCAACCGATAATTCAGATTACTGATTACCTGTTTAAGTGTATGCTCTCTTGCTGAAGAAATATATCTGTTTCTGTGTTTTATTTTATTACCTGCTTTTACTGTTTACTTTACATTGCTCTTACCGTTTATTTTTTACCTGCTCTCACCGCCTACTTATTTTTACATCGCTCTCACCGCTTATTTCACCTGCTCTCACCGCTTGTATCACCTGCTCAGTTTGCTCACCGCTAAAGACCGCTTATTATTTTGAATTTCAGGTTGGAAGAACAACAGTGACACGCATTTTCTTATTTTTTGAATTATATTTTATTTTATCTTTGTATTCTGGAATATTTCTTTATTTGTTCATTGTAAGTATAAATTGTATATACTGTAAATAAATTTGTATATATATATTTTTTTGTGTGTTTCTTTAACCTGAAGGTGAGCAGACTCGATACTCGTTGGTTATTTGATAGACTTTATTCAATCGCTAAGAACTCAGATTGAACCGAGCCCTTCTCCAACTGTGTAAAAGCTACCCAGGCTTAGGTAAGTGAACGACGTCATCAAGGAGTTGTGACCTTGAGGAAAATTATCACAACTGGCGCCCGAGGAAAGGAAACCGAAACCGTAAATCATCAGCAGGGAAAAAAGGTCGTCACAATAGATCGCATGAGGTTCACGGCTTCATTTATGATGGGTGCGTTTGGGGACCTAGGATCTGACATTTGTTTCCGTTTTGCGGATTTTCTTTCAGCTGTAGAGCATGAAGGGGAAGAGGCTGGTGGAAGTTCCTCCCTGCAACTTTTAGGTTGGCTTTCGATGCCTTCACCCTGACTGTTTTCTTCATCATGGTGGATAGAGTTCTGAAAATAATTATTTCATTATTTTTCAGATGCCCCAAAGTGAGGGAGATTGGGAATCAATTGCAAAACAGTTCGAAGAAAAGTGGAACTTTCCCAATTGCGTCAGAGCTATCGACGGTAAACATATCGCGTTGAAAGCTCCTATTCGTTCAGGCTCAGATTTCTTCAATTACAAGGGATATTTCAGCATGGTTTTGCTCGCTGTGGTGGATGCAAACTATAATTCCATTTACGTGAACGTGAGATGCCAAGGGAGAATCTCAGATGGAGGTGTATTCAACAATACATATTTCAAGAGAGCACTTGAGGAAAATTTATTACATCTCCCTCCTCCACGAGCATTGCCAGGGAGATCCTCATTGACTCCTTTTGTAATAGTTGCGGATGATGCGTTCCCTCTTTCTTCAAATATTATGAAATCCTACTCTGGATCGCATGATAAAGGATCAAAGAAGAGAATATTTGGCTATCGACTGAGCAGGGCTCGAAGAGTCTCAGAAAACGCATTCGGAGCCATCAGTAACAGTTTCCGTGTATTCAGATCTCCCATGGAATTGAAACCTGACACAGCTATGAAAGTGACGATGGCTGCCGTTTACCTACATAATTTTTTGAGAAAAGGCTCTTCCAGAATAGTCTATAACCCAGTCGGAATGTTTGATACGGAATCGATAGACGACGGGGAAGTTATTCCTGGATTTTGGAGGCATGATGCGTCTTCTTCACAATTACGCAACTTTCCAAGAATTCCCAGAAGAAGCACCGCTACGGCTCAAGCTATCAGGGATGAATTCGCGGAATATTTTATCTCCCCAATGGGCGAACTAAGTTTCCAAAAAAATAAGTGAATACTCCCTTATTGATAAGTGAACTTGTCTTAGATATGTAGAAACACATAACTTGTCTTAGATATGTAGAAACTCATAAAAAAATTACTATTGGCACTGTACAAAATACTTCCTGATTTGCTAGTAAATAAAATGGTTAAATAAAGCAAAGAGTTTAGTCGACTGCCTTAAGGTTCAATAACGTAATCGAGCAAAAATGAAATCAAAAATTTAAAAATTTCAAATTCAAGACTTACATCTACATTATCCACTGTTTTTCGTGGCTTATTCTTGTCAGCCAGAAACATCATAGATTGGTAAGCAAACCATTTGCTAACATATGGTTCCTCGGCACCAATGCCAGTTTTTTTACTTTCCAATTCTCTTTTCCTCTCCCTCGAAAATTGGCTCTGTGAATTTTTTAATTTCCTTTCCACTTCCTGCTTCTCAATGCCGAATGACACCGCAATTTCATTCAGTGAATCGTGTCTTCGATTCCTATTTTTATAACTCGTATTCGTGCTATCCCACAATTGTGGACGGAGACGATACAATTCAATAAAATTTAGAGTTTGTTCATCCGTCCACTCCATTTCACTGATTAATTCTAGATGACGTCTTCGGAGCCGGAACGCGGAAGAAATTCAGTTCGAATCCGAATCCGACGGCAAGTGAATACGCAGCGCTTTTGAATGCAATTGAACCCCCTTCGGCCCATTCAACAGCCGACACGTCCAGACTGAATGATTCGATTCGACTTCCTTTGATCGGGACCGCGCTCAGTCGGGTTGGAAGCGACATGATTCGATTCGACTTCTACAACGTCCACACTTATTCGACTTTGTCGAACGACACAAGTCGAATGATGTCGTTTGGCATAGTGTGGATGCGACTTTAAGCTATCATATGTACGCATCAGCACATCTCTAAAGTCCCACATTATGCCGAACGACATCATTCGTCTTGTGTCGTTCGACAAATGCTCAGTTGCAGGAACGTCCATTAAAATTTAAAGGTCCATTAAACTCTTAATCCTCCATTAGTTCCTTGTAATAATGGAGGTTTAAGAGTTTAATGGACCTTTAAATTTTAACGGACGTTCCTGCAACTGACACTATGTCGAATAAGTGTGGACGTTGTAGAAGTCGAATCGAATTATGTCGCTTTCAACCCGAATGAGCGCGGTCCAGATCGAAGGAAGTCGAATCACTCGAATCGAATGATTTATTCTGGACGTGTCGACTGTCGAGTGGAGTTCAGTTGCATCCAAAAGCGCTGCGTCTTCACATGCCGTCGGTTTTGAACTGAATTTCTCCCGCGCCCCGGCACCGTGACGAAGACGATCATTGAAGGGTGATCTAGAGTTTAAGAACTACGATTTTTATCAGTGAAATGGAGTGGACGGATGAACAAACTTTAAATTTCATTGAAATGTACCGTCTCCGTCCACAATTGTGGGATAGTACCAATACGTATTATTAAAATAGAAATCGAAGACACGATTCATTGAATGAAATTGCGGTGTCATTCGGCATTGAGAAGCAGGAAGTGGAGAGGAAAATAAAAAATTTGCAGAGCCAATTTTCGAGGGAGAGGAAAAAAGAATTGGAGAGTAAAAAAACTGGTAGTAGTGCCGAGGAACCATACGTGAGCAAATGGTTTGCTTACCAATCGATAATGTTACTGGCTGACAAGAATAAGCAACGAAGAACAGTGGATAATGTAGATGTAAGTCTTAAATTAAAAATTTCAAAATTTTTGATTTCATTTTTGCTCGATAACGTTATTGAACGATAAGGTAGTCGACTGAACTCTTTGCTTTATTTAACCATTAAGCCATCAAAACATGAAGAATATCATATTTCAGAGATACCTAATGTGGGAAGTCCACTGCAATACTTCACAAAATATTTTCCTGAGACACATTTTGAGGTTGAGGATGCTGCTCTCTATTCCAATATGTATTGCCTCTCGAAATATGGAAAAGAATTGGGTACCACACCAAAAGAAATGAAAAGCCTTTATGGTGCACATCTTCTTATTGGGTGCACACCTTATCCTAGAATTAGTATGAGTAGGGTTCACTCGAGCGGCCCCTTCCACCTGATTGGCCATCAAGCCAGAGCTCGGTTGTCTGTCATCTTCGTCTGATCATTTATGAGTTTTGAAAGAAGATAGGCAAATTAAAATATAAAGTTTCTATGTTCTATGACGTTTGTTAACATAACCTCTAAATCTTCAGTAAAATTTTTTGACATATCTTGATTGAATTTTAACAATCACGAAATGAAGGAGTTCAATGATATTATGAAAAAAATCCTATGATGCATTGTAGTGACAGTTTTTCAGTATACATCAAATATATTTCCAATACAAAGAAGTAGGTATTCAACGAATGGTACGAAATAAATATCGTTTTTCTCAGTTGAAACCAATGCAACTGTTTTTTTCAGGTAGTGTTAGATGGTGAAAACACAAATGCTGACATATTCTCTATTCTTTCGTGAAAATAGTAAACATCCAACTTCAATACTCAAATTTTACTGATTGAAATAAGCAGTCATTGTTTGTGTAAGTAAATTTGAGTAGTCTTCATGTAGTGATCAAAATATTGTCTAGAAAGTTCAATTAAATTTGTTTCATTTCAGGTACCTATACATAATGTAGAACAAGTTCTGAGCATCGTTCATATCTATCTAATCCAAGATTTCTATAGACATTTGAAGTTACCAATATCAATGTTTCTGATGATGGAAATTATCCAAATAGGGTTTACTTGTATAAAAGAACCGAGCTTCATCTCTCGAAATAGTTCAACCAAATATTCATAATATTCCAGATATACCTTTAAGAATTTGACATGCAATTGTTGATTCTCAATTTATACCTTTGAAGTTACTGGAGGGAAGTCCATATATTGTCACCTACATTCCGAAGGTTCGAAGTGAAAAGAAATGACGACAAAACCAAGTTGAAGCAAAATGTTAGCAGAATATTGAAGTTTATGTTGGAAATTTTTATCTTTTCATACATTTGGTAATCGTTCCAATGAAATTTTCATCCGAATTGTTCAGCGTTTATATCTTTATTCATTTCCAGAAAGAATTTTAATGGTATAACATCTTCAATTCTTTTTTAGAATTCCTTTTCAAATGATATGAGGAGGTTGTTTCATGCTCCCTGAATATTTTGAATAGGAATTATGATAGTACCTTAATTAATTCAATGTAATAAATATTGATGTTATGGATCGATGCCTTCAGTTATTTTGTACATACGGTTATAATAGTTAACAAATGCAACTCTATTGCCTGAAGTTATGAAAACGAATGTTTCTTTAAATATTTCATTACTATTGTAAGAAATAATTGTTCATGATGCATAATGAACAATTCTACTTGAAGTTCTTCTGTATTTGAGAGTTTTATTTCTGTCTTGGGTGAATTCATTAAACTAATTCAAATTGTACAACAAAAACTACTTCAATTTTTATTTCAGAAGGATCACCTAACAGATATTAATCCTTTTAAGCATATTACCGATAAGATTTCTTTTAACATCATAAAAAAATACTACTACTCCTACTGACTAATTTTCATATGCGAAACTAACAATAATTGCTTGATATGCAGTATGGTGTAGCATAACACCTAACACCTAACAGATATTTGTCCTTCGAAAACTTTCATCGAGAGGATAGTTTCGTGTCAACATTTAGTCATTATCATTATGTAAAATCACTTTCATGCAATGCATCCACCATTTGTTGCTCCGGGTTGGACTTTTATTGCTACTGATCATTTGCAAACACATTTAACATAATAATATTGTAATATTGTCATTTAAACACCTATAGTAATGAATCTGTTTTTTTTTTCTGAAGCAAATTTGACATCGTGTGAAATCCGCGATTTATGCAATCCACAGGAATTAACAACTTTCGTTTATAAAATGAATAAATGATAAAAATAGATTCTCCTCATGAGTTTTTTAATGTCATATTTTCAGATTTCTGTCAGAAATAGCTATACAGGGTGTTTCATCATAAACTGGACAAACATATATTTTCGTGTAGAGGACATCCGGAGAATCATTTTTGCCTTATACAATATATACCGTTTTCGAAGCATAAGCGAAATACAGGGTGTCAAACGTCATTTTTGAACAAGATTCTCATGAGTGTGGTCAGTTATGTATAACAGTTAAAGTTACGGTTTTTCGTCAAATCTCAGTATTTTTGGGTCCTCTATTCAGAAAAGTTGACGAACTCCGAAAAAAAATTTACAAAATGGCGGAAACCCTGCAATGTTCCAAATTTTTTTTGCGGTTTTCAAATTGACTCTTGTTATCTGAATGAACACAATTTTCTAAGACTTTCTGTGAAAAAATTTTTTCAAAAATCGAACACAAATTTTTTTTACATGTCTACAGCGATGAAAAAATTTCACTCGAAATGGATGAAATTTTGTACAATTGTACTTCTTGAATTATATATCACGAATATGAAAACAGAATGGTAAAAAATCGAACGGTTTCGTTACTACAGTCATTCAAATGTTTCGTTCGGACCTCTGAAATATTGAAAATAAAATTGTTTTGGGTTCTAGAATCAAAATGATTAAATTATTGGCATGTCTAAACATTTTAGATGAATTTAAACGAAAAAAAATCAGTGAAACTTAGTTGGGACTCGAAACGACGTAGGTATTAAATAGGGAAATTGCACTGTTCGAAGGATATTAATATTCGTTGCCAGGCAACAGTAGTTCGTAGTTCATAGAGTTGGACTGGTATTTTAATTTCAGTGAATATAATTTAGCCAGTAGTCAAACTCTATGAGCTACAGATTACCGTTGCCTGGCAACGAATATTAATATCCTTAGAACAGTGCAATTTCCCTATTCAATACCTACGTCGTTTCGAGTCCCAACTAAGTTTCACTGATTTTTTTCGTTTAAATTCATCTAAAATGTTAGACATGCCAATAATTTAATCATTTTTATTCTAGAACCCAAAACAATTTTATTTTCAATATTTCAGAGGTCCGAACGAAACATTTGAATGACTGTAGTAACGAAACCGTTCGATATTTTACGATTCTGTTTTCATATTCGTGATTGATAATTCAAGAAGTACAATTGTACAAAATTTCATCCATTTCGAGTGAAATTTTTTCATCGCTGTAGACATGTAAAAAAAATTGTGTTCGATTTTTGAAAAAATTTTTTCACAGAAAGTCTTAGAAAATTGTGTTCATTCAGAAAACAAAAGTCAATTTGACAACCGCAAAAAAAAATTTGGAACATTGCAGGTTTTCCGCCATTTTGTAAATTTTTTTTCGGAGTGCGTCAACTTTTCTGGATAGAGGACCCAAAAATACTGAGATTTGACCGAAAACCGTTACACCAAGTGTTATACATAACTGACCACACTCATGAGAATCTTGCTCAAAAATGACGTTTGACACCCTGTATCTCGCTTATGCTTCGAAAACGGGATATATTGTATAAGGCAAAAATTATTCTCCCGATATCCTCTACACGAAAATATATGTTTGTCCAGTTTATGATGAAACACCCTGTATTATATCTTATTGATAAATATAAAAAAATTTAATGATGAAATGCACGGACATTTTTTTAGGATACATCAAATATATTATCAATACCAAAAAAAGTAGGTATTTTTTTTCAGGTAGTGTTAAATACTACATGGTGAAAATACTTCAAATGCTGCATTATTCTCTTTTCGTTAGTGAAAGTAGTAAAAAACCAGAGAACTTCACTAGTCACTACCCAAATTTTACTGAGTGAATAAAAAGAGCAATCTGCATTTGCGTTGAGTGTTGATTAGTCAGTAATCTGAAGCATTCAATACCTATTACATTACAATACAAGCAATATACCATACACACCATAGTTTCAGATCTTAGATAGGTAAAAAGTGGACTGATGGAATAGGAGATACCTTTAAAAGAATGACTAATCTTGAGAAGGATAGGAATTCTACAGGTAGCATATGGTTTTATGTGTGTGAAGTTGGTCCACCACTTTTGGTTTTCGGAAAAAAAAATGTTGTGCTGAATTGTGATAGGTTTGTGCTGCTTTGTGCGGAAATTTTCTTTTCTCAAGTCCAAGTGGCTCTCGAGATATTTCCAAAACCGAAAAAATGAGCCAGCCCAACTTTTTTCGAGAAATGGTATTTAAATGATTGATAAAAATTGTGCTACACATGTATCAAGTTGTGCCGTTCGAATTCGTTTCTTGAAAAATCGAAATTAAAAAAAAATGCCCAGCACTTTTCGAAAAATGGGATTTGACCTTAGACCTTTGTCTAAGGATTTGACTGATTGATGAAAATTGTGCTACACATATACTGAGTTGTACCGTTCGAATTTTCTGGAAAGTCCCTCTCATTTCCTGAAAAATCTAAATTTAAGAAAAAAGATAGCCCGGCACTTTCGTTTTTTGTTTCTTGCAAACGAATGAAAAAATTTGTGCTACATTTGTGCCGTCAATGTTTTCACGAAAATCATTCGTGTTTTCCTGCAAACTTCGAAAATAAAAAAACGCATCATAGCACTTTCGTTTTTTTCAGAGGAAACATGCTCAAAAGATTGTGCTTCTCTCAGGCAAAGTTGTGCCGTCGTTATTTTCACAAATATGCCGCTAATTCACCCAAAAACATAAAAAATTAGAAAACAGTTAGCCTAGCCCTAGCACATTTTTTTCGACGAAAATTGTTCTATATGATTGTACTCTATTTGTGCCAACTTGTGCTGGTCAAAGTTTCAGAAAAATCATCATTTTCTTTCTTATATGGGGGAAAATAAGAAAAATCAGTAGGGAGGGTAAAGGAAAAACCATTATACCAGGCAACAGTGTGTGTGAAGTTGGCCCAGCACTTTTTGATTTTCGAAGAAATTTTTGTTGTGCTGAATTGTGCTAGGTTTGTGCTGCTGAAATTTCTCTATCATTTAATTCGGTTTTTGAGATATGCAACAAAATGTTGAGTATAATAAGACTAGCATTTCGTGAGAAATTGGTTTCCAAACGGTTGAAATGGATTATGGTATAAATGTATTGAGTTGGTACTGAGTTGGAGCTTTCGAAATTTCTCGAAAGTTCCTCTGAGTTGTAAGAATATTCAAATTAACAAAAAAAATATTTCAGAAATTATATGTATTTTTTATCTACCGAAAATGTGAAAAAAATGTGGTGTATTAGTCTAAAATCGTGTCCATATTGAAAAAACACTTCGAATTTTTCCGTCGAATGGTGGAAATTGAATAAATCAGTATACTGTAGGAAAATCAGTACACCACGTTAACATTAACATTGAGGACTTTGCAATCCGTGCAAACTGTGGAATTCCCATGGAGGTAAAAGAAGGGGAGGAGCATATCCTATATTTCCTTTGTTCCAAAAGTGTCACATAGTTCGGCCATATTGGTATGGGCAACTTTGAACAGCACAAGTTGGCACAAATAGAGAACAATCATAATAAAACAAATCGCCGAAAAAAAATTAAACTTTTTTCTAATTTCATTATTTTTTGGATGAATTAGCGGGATATTTGTGAAAATAACTACGGCACAACTTTGCCTAAGAGTACCACAATGTTTTGAGCATGTTTCCTTCGAAAAAAAAAAACAAAAGTGCTGGGATGACTTTTTTATTTTCGTGAAAATATTTACGG
Source organism: Propylea japonica (assembly GCA_013421045.1). Taxonomy (NCBI): domain Eukaryota; kingdom Metazoa; phylum Arthropoda; class Insecta; order Coleoptera; family Coccinellidae; genus Propylea; species Propylea japonica. The sequence goes on from CM024240.1 coordinate 37,918,552, forward strand.
AACAAAGCAGCACAAATGTATCACAATTTTTTTCATTCGTTTGTGGGAAAAAAACGAAAGTGCTGGGCTATCTATTTCCTTAAATTTTGATTTTTCAAGAAATAAGAGGAACTTTAGAGAAAATTCGAACGGCACAACTCAGTATATGTGTAGCACAATTTTTATCAATCATTTAAATCCCATTTTTCGAAAAGTGCTGGGATGGCTCATTTTTTCGGTTTTGGAAATATCTCGATAACCACTTGGAGTTAAGAAAAAAAATTATCAGCACAAAGCAGCACAAACCTAGCACAATTCAGCACATCAAAATTTTTCTCGAAAATCAAAAAGTGCTGGGCCAACTTCACACACATCATAATTTGACGTATATTTTGAGGCTTGGACGAACGATCCCCTAATAGTGGGAATTTCAACCCCTCAAAATTAATTGAATAGAGTAGAGCAGGTGTTGAGTGATACTTCATTTGAAAGCTCTTGGAATATTAGCCCCTAACGATTCATGAATTAATTTTGATGAATCATTCTCGACAAAAACAATTTTTTTCCTCAAATGAGCCACCTTCAATGTTTTTGGTTATCCCATCCCTATCGAGCTCTTTTACATTTTTACAGTGACAGAAAAGAAGGTGATTATCTGGTTGTAATATGTTTTTTAGATCCATTTGTTGTTTATAAATCAATCTGTTGAGTTAGGTACTATACTTCACTGATTTGTTTAAACTGTTGAAAATAATTATGGTGGTACGTCCCAATGCTTTTTTCCCGAATTTGAAATCATCATCAGTTTTTACTTCACATAATTCTCAGTGAGAATGGGTTTTTTACCGGCGACGAATTCTTTCTGAGATAAAAAAGAAAATCCAATTTTTTCTAAGTGAGTTAAGAACTTATTCGGATAGTTCAGTCGCTCAAATTTTATTTTTTGGGAAGAGGATATATGATAATCCACACAAAGTTAGAGACACCCATTACCAGGCAGGATGTATTTTTTTCTGAAAAACCAAGTTTTCAAATTTCAACAGTATATATTTCAGAAGTAATGCGTCAGAGAACCATTGTTCATATATATATATATATGTATTTTATATCATAAATTCATCTGAGGATTAAAAGATCCCGAAATTAAAGAACCTTATCCTTAAACACCCTGTCTAATCATATGGTTCAGATTGTATTCTCAAGTAAAATACAAACATTTTCAAAATATGTCGTTTCATTCTATATAGGGACAGTTGTGGTACAATGGTACAAAAAAGTTATTTTCATTTATGAAAAAACAGTGTTCTTTCTTTTCGAAATTTCTGCGTATAGAAATCAACAATGTACTTCAACATAATAATTGCACAGTGAAACAGAGAACAATAATCAAACTCAAACCTTTTTATTTTGAATTCTGTAAAACCATTCCTTTTTCCACTGTCCCAGCTATGGAGTACAATGAAACAGGTTATGGGGCAGGTTGGATGTGTGTGAAGTTGGCCCAGTACTTTTTGATTTTCGAAAAAAAATTTGTTGTGCTTGTTGCTTTGTGCCGATAATTTTTTATCCTAAATCCAAGTGGTTTTCGAGTTATTTCGTAAACCGAACAAATGAGCCAGCCCAGCACTTTTAAAAAAATGGGATTAAACTGATTGAAAAATCTAAATCTAAATTTAAGAACAAAGATAGCCCAGCACTTTCGTTTTTTGTCGTCTCAAACGAATGAAAAAATTTGTGCTACATTTGCGCTGCTTTGTGCCTTGAATATTTTCACGAAAATCTTTCCTGTTTTCCTGCAAACTACGAAAATAGAAAAACGCATCCCATCAATATTGGTTTTTTTTCATAGGAAACATACTCAAAAGATTGTGACACTCTCAGACAAAGTTTTGCCGTTGTTATTTTCACAAATATCCCGCTAATTCACCCAAAAAATTAAGAGATTTTCAGCAGCACAAACCTATCACAATTCAGCACAACATTTTTTTCCGAAAACCAAAAGTGGTGGACCAACTTCACACACATAAAACCATATGCTACCTGTTGAATTCCTATCCTTCTCAAGATTAGTCATTCTTTCAAAGGTATCTCCTATTCCATCAGTCCACTTTTTACCTTCCTAAGATCTGAAACTATATGGTGTAAGTTCAATTTTCCAAATAACATTTTTGTGAGAGATATAATACAGGGTCTCTATAAATGATTGTAACAGCGCAGTTGGCTTTGGATTATGCAAACCACAGAATTCTGATATCATGCTATGTCCTGATTGGTTAGAGATTGATATTCTACAATCCAAAGCCAACTGCGCTGTTACAATCTTTTATAGAGACCCTGTATATATTGCTTGTATTGTAATGTAATAGGTATTGAACGCTTCAGATTACTGACTAACAACACTCAATGCAAATACAGATTGCTCATTTTATTCACTCAATAAAATTTGGGTAGTGACTAGTGAAGTTCTCTGGTTTTTTACTACTTTCACGAACGAAAAGAGAATAATGCAGCATTTGAAGTATTTTCACCATCTAGTATTTAACACTACCTGAAAAAAAATACCTACTTTTTTTGGTATTGATAATATATTTGTTGTATCCTAAAAAAAATGTCCGTGCATTTCATCATAAAATTTTTTTATATTTATCAATATATTGAAATGGTGGTTATCGACTAACTGGTAATAATATAGTGGAAGATATTGGGGAAGTAGTCGGTTCATAAAGAAGACTCTTTTTTCTTTTTACTCGAGCTTTCGAGACTTTATTGTCCCTTCATCAGGAGTCGGAATTTGATCTTGAGATTAAGGATATTAAGATATACATGTAACTATTTCCTGCAGTAAATTCATGGAAAATCTCCCAGTCAAAACCAGTCAAAAAATATAGTGGAAGATATTGGGGAAGTAGTCGGTTCATAAAGAAGACTTTTTTTTCCTTTTACTCGAGCTTTCGAGACTTTATTGTCCCTTCATCAGGAGTCGGAATTTGAGCTTTAGATTAAGGATATTAAGATATACATGTAACTATTTCCTGCAGTTAATTCATGAAAAATCTCCCAGTCGAAACCTTTATCAATATATATATAGCTATTTCTGACAGAAATCTGAAAATATGACATTAAAAAACTCATAAGGAGAATCTATTTTTATCATTTATTCATTTTATAAACGAAAGTTGTTCATTCCTGTGGATTGCATAAATCACGGATTTCACACGATGTCAAATTTGCTTCAGAAAAAAAACAGATTTATTACTATAGGTGTTTAAATGATACTATTACAATATTATTATGTTAAATGTGTTTGCAAATGATCAGTAGCAATAAAAGTCCAACCCGGAGCAACAAATGGTGGATGCATTGCATGAAAGTGATTTTACATAATGATAATGACTAAATGTTGACACGAAACTATCCTCTCGATGAAAATTTTCGAAGGGAAAATATCTGTTAGATTATCCCCCTGAACACGAAGAGGGTTCTGATTTACACTTAACGAGCATTAGAGGGAAACAATCCTAAAAATCCATAATGATGAAGGTGTTATGCTACACCATACTGCATATCAAGCAATTTCTGGATTCGAAAAAGTTACAAATCACGTGAACATTCTCACAAGGCCATTGACATCCAAGATATTTCGAAAATTTATTGCTATTATGACGCGCTATTTTTGACTGTCTTCATTTAGTAATTGAATCTTTTTCTCATTCGAAATGAAACAAATGGAAAAGTAGATGAAACAATTGAAATGTTTAAATTTGAAAATTTTGGGAATGACTGGCATGAGAAAAACTATCATACACAAATAACAGAAAAATGTTCTTATAATAAGTTCACTGAAAAAAAATATTTGAAAGGTACAAATATAAAAATTGGGATATCATTTTATCAATCTTAGCATCAGAAGACAAATATTCATTGAAAATACTTCGAATTTTTGACATCTCGTATTGTAATAAATTTTATGTTTTGAATAATGTGGAAATAAATTCAATAATTTTGTACGAAAGTTCGTTTATCTTATAAATGATCGAATATCTGTAACGAAGCAGAATAATTTCTATCATTATTTGGTTTCGTTCAATTCAAGTTGACGGAAATCGGGAATTGTTATCTCCGCGCTGAAGATGTACGGCAAATTAGATCGCGATTTCTCGATACCGCACACGTGGGGCGGAGTCAACTGTTACCGGCCACACGTGTCCGAAAGGTTCAAAATGCGGGATTTTTCGCTGAATAAATCAGTCGAATTAAAATCAACGTCCTGACCACTACTCCAGAAGTACTAGCCGACCAGTCCGTCCAGAAGTAAGTGCCACCAGAGGGTTCTGCAGGGGCAAGTTCAGTTTAGGTATGATTGTTTTAATTCTTATTTGCTGGCTTTGATATTTATAATGTATTTCTCCTGTTGTATTTTCCCGTCCTCCCGCCGCTCGAATTCGCAGAGGTTGTGTAGTAGCTTCAAACGGCCTGCATGACTTGTGAGAATTCCGAGATTGCGAGATGGTGTATGCTAGCTTGAAACGGCGCATATATTATCTTGTATTATCCTCTCTAGTATTACTCGAGTTCCTGGACGTTGTGTAGTAGCTTCAAAAGGCCTGCATGAAGTTCTGAAACTCTGAGTCAACAAGAGGGTGTATGTTAGCTTGAAACGGCACATACGCTGTCTTGTTGTGCCCTTCCGACACCGTTTGAATTTCAGGGGGTTGTGTAGTAGCTTGAAACGGCCTGCAATTCCGAATAGACGAGAGGGTGTATGTTAGCTTGAAATGGCCCATACACTATCTTGTTGTGCCCTTCTGGCATCATTCGAACCCCCGGAGGTTGTGTAGTAGCTTGAAACGGCCTGCATGACGTCCCGGAGTTCTGATGTGCAAGAACGCGTATGTTAGCTTGAAACGGCCCATATGCAGTCTTGTAAATGCCTCCCTTTATCCTTCCCCACCGTGTGCCGCTCCGGAATATCGAGGTGCATGCCCTAGCTTCAAAAGGCGTGCATGGGCCTCGTGGTTCAGAGCATTAGGGTGGGTGTATGCTAGCTTGAAACGGCGCATATACTTTCCCTGGTACCGCACTAATTTCCTTTCACCGCCTGTCCGTAAAACCGATTCTTGTTAATATAGCCTGTAGATGTGAACCGAGGTATGCCAGTAAATAAGGATGTCATTTTTGGGAATTTGATTGTTAGGAACTTGCTCATGTTAGAACCTTCGCTTCCGTACCGTTACTTACTATTTCTTGATTAATTTTCCGCTTGCACTCTCATTCGACTATCATTACCGCTTTTTAATACCGCTTGTATGTATTCCATTGCTTATTTTTCTGAGAGCTCTCACCGCCGACATAATGCTGCATGTTACATCCCGCTTCAACCTTCTCACCGCCCGCTCACCCTCTTTCCTCACATTGTATTTATTATACCATGGTGTATTTTTATGACTGCCGTTATTTACCGTTTACCGAATAAAGATGTTATTATAATTGTGTGTTTTCTTTTCCTAAGAAATATTTGAGTATTTTTCAGAGTTAGGGAATATTTAGTTAGGTACAAACAACTGACCCCTGGACATAACATTCTCTGGCTAGTAGCTCCCGGACCCCATAGGACACTGCCTATGGGTACCCTAGTGTCCTCAACACTTTAAACTAGAGGTGGCGCCCGAGATCTCTACTTCCGAAGGTAAACGATGGCAACGCAGTTTGGTGGAGACGGGAGCAACGTCACAATGCATGACGCCCTGAAATTCTGAACCTGCAAGAGGTTGTATGTTAGCTTGCGATTTCTCGATACCGCACACGTGGGGCGGAGTCAACTGTTACCGGCCACACGTGTCCGAAAGGTTTAAAATGCGGGATTTTCCGCTGAATAAATCAGTCGAATTAAAATCAACGTCCTGACCACTACTCCAGAAGTACTAGCCGACCAGTCTGTCCAGAAGTAAGTGCCACCAGAGGGTTCTGCAGGGGCAAGTTCAGTTTAGGTATGATTGTTTTAATTCTTATTTGCTGGCTTTGATATTAATAATGTATTTCTCCTGTTGTATTTTCCCGTCCTCCCGCCGCTCGAATTCGCAGAGGTTGTGTAGTAGCTTCAAACGGCCTGCATGACTTGTGAGAATTCCGAGATTGCGAGATGGTGTATGCTACCTTGAAACGGCGCATATATTGTCTTGTATTATCCTCTCTAGTATTACTCGAGTTCCTGGACGTTGTGTAGTAGCTTCAAAAGGCCTGCATGAAGTTCTGAAACTCTGAGTCGACAAAAGGGTGTATGTTAGCTTGAAACGGCACATACGCTGTCTTGTTGTGCCCTTCCGACACCGTTTGAATTTCAGGGGATTTTGTAGTAGCTTGAAACGGCCTGCATGAAACCCTGCAATTCCGAATAGACGAGAGGGTGTATGTTAGCTTGAAATGGCCCATACACTGTCTTGTTGTGCCCTTCTGGCATCATTCGAACTCCCGAAGGTTGTGTAGTAGCTTGAAACGGCCTGCATGACGTCCCGGAGTTCTGATGTGCAAGAACGCGTATGTTAGCTTGAAACGGCCCATATGCAGTCTTGTAAATGCCTCCCTTTATCCTTCCCCACCGTGTGCCGCTCCGGAATATCGAGGTGCATGCCCTAGCTTCAAAAGGCGTGCATGGGCCTCGTGGTTCAGAGCATTTGGGTGGGTGTATGCTAGCTTGAAACGGCGCATATACTTTCCCTGGTACCGCACTAATTTCCTTTCACCGCCTGTCCGTAAAACCGATTCTTGTTAATATAGCCTGTAGATGTGAACCGAGGTATGCCAGTAAATAAGGATGTCATTTTTGGGAATTTGATTGTTAGGAACTTGCTCATGTTAGAACCTTCGCTTCCGTACCGTTACTTACTATTTCTTGATTAATTTTCCGCTTGCACTCTCATTCGACTATCATTACCGCTTTTTAATACCGCTTGTATGTATTCCATTGCTTATTTTTCTGAGAGCTCTCACCGCCGACATAATGCTGCATGTTACATCCCGCTTCAACCTTCTCACCGCCCGCTCACCCTCTTTCCTCATATTGTATTTATTATACCATGGTGTATTTTTATGACTGCCGTTATTTACCGTTTACCGAATAAAGATGTAATTATAATTGTGTGTTTTCTTTTCCTAAGAAATATTTGAGTATTTTTCAGAGTTAGGGAATATTTAGTTAGGTACAAACAACTGACCCCTGGACATAACCTTCTCTGGCTAGTAGCTCCCGGACCCCATAGGACACCGCCTATGGGTACCCTAGTGTCCTCAACACTTTAAACTAGAGGTGGCGCCCGAGATCTCTACTTCCGAAGGTAAACGATGGCAACGCAGTTTGGTGGAGACGGGAGCAACGTCACAAAATGGCGCCCGAGCAGGGACCGTTGTTTGAAGACGTTGCAAGGACAGGACGAGGAGGTGGACCGTTGTTGGAAGACCGTTGTTGAAGAACCATTGTTGGAGGAATGTTGCCGAATTCACCGAGACGTTACCACGACAGGGTGAGAGAGAGGATATCCATGTTGGAGTAAGGAACCCCGTGTGAGGATACCACCGCAGCAATAATGCAGGACGAGTACAAAAGCCACAAGCGGAGTGAGTATAAACCATTACCGACCGACCGTATCTTTTACCGACCGACCGTATTTCCTACCGACCGACCGAACCCTTTACCGCCCGAAACCCCTTTTACCGCCCCATATACCGTATATTGATAGGTACTGACTGATCACCAAACCACTTCGTGATGAACCCCAGGAGATGCTTTTCAACCGATTCAAGGAATTTAATGGAGAAACTTGAAGAATGTCTAAATGGTGACAGTGGCGAGAGACTGCATACCGGAATTATTATGAGGATCGAGAATACTAGTTCGAGGATCCTGTCACACTTCGTATTCCTGATGTATTCCGCCAAAGGGGCGTCTGCCTGGGATGGTGGGACGTTTGTCGTGGCTTCACTGGGTACCGGATTTTGTTTTAGTGAGCATGACGTTGGAGGGGGTCCGAGCCCTTCCTAAATGCCTTTTGGATGTTGGGGGTATGGATATACGAAGCAACTTGGCAGACCGAAGGGGACCGTATTGATCCAGCATCATTGCAGTATTGAGCCGACATCGATGGAATATCGAAAACTGTCAAAGTTCTTGGAAGAAGGTTGACACTTGTTTGGCCGAATCCGAAACCGTTAGTGTACCGTGAACTGTAGGGAAGCAGTTACCGTCAGATTATTTTGGAAGAAGGGTCAACGTCAGATGCCAGCGACCAAGAACACCGACAAACTTCAAGTACCGAATAGTCCGAATCCGATAGTTTGCAGCGTCAAACTAATTATGTGAAAAGGAACACCGAAACTGTACCGAATACCGTAAACAGCGATGTACGTACCAGTTGGATTTACCAGTTGGCAAAGGAGGAACTGGACGTAGAATTGGACAAGTTTCATTTAAACCGAAAGGGAACCGTCGAGGAAAAGCGAAAAAGGTTATTCAGGTTCATCGAGAGTGGTCAGTCTCCGCCGAATCCGCCAGTTCCGTTAAAACAGAACGTACCTATCCGCACCCAGAAACCTTTCAAAACCGTACCGACCGATCGTAAAATTTGCAGGAATTATATCATTATGTCGAAAGGTAAAAATTTTTTTTTTCGTAAGAGCCTGAAGGTGTTCCGTTGTGACAGGGGGATGAAGCGGGAACACCATCTTCCTAGGGCTATCGACGATTTCATAACTAGAGCCGGCCCCCAAATTTTCCGTATACCGAATAAATTCACCAATAGTCAATGTTTTACCCGAGGAGAGAGGAAGATTGATCGAATCAGGTTCACATGAAAGATGGCCCGAAATATTTTGTTCTTATGTTACAGCAATGCCGAAAGCCCGTAAAAGCGTCATAAATGGGAGACCTAGGACACCTCCGTTCCGTAAGCCGAAGCCGAAGCCATGCCTGCCGCCTCCGCCACCGACCCCAACCCCTGGCACACACTGAAAAAAATATATGCTATATCCAAGACTAGTAGTCTTGACTGGAAGCAATATTAGACTCATATATCCGCAAGCATAACTTGACTCAATGCAAGATGCACGTTATTCTTAAACGTAAATGTTCACTACACTTCATATGAGGAAAAGTAAACTTGAGAATAGTATAATAACTTTTATATCAAGATGAAGGATTACTTTAACCAAGAATAAACCCACTTGGATCGAACATAGAACAATCTTCTGGCAAAACTTTCTTAGTTTCCGATTAAGAATAAGGCTTCTTGGAATGAGTATAGAACATTCTTCGAGTAAACCTACCCAAAACTTCGAATAAGAATAAGACTTCTTGGTTTCAACATAGAACAACCTTCTGGCAAAACTTTCTTAGTTTCCAAATAAGAATAAATAAAACTCGGTGGTTTACAATTCTTTTGGTATATTAATCGCTTGAGGTAACATTACGTCCGAGATTTAGGGTACTTCATTGTGTACGATTACTGTAGAGTTGTACGAATTGTAAGGAATATAAGGTTCTTGGTACAACTCTACAATGATCGTACATAATGAAGTACCCTAAATCTCGGAGGTAATGTTACCTCTAGCGATTAATATACCCGAAGAATTGTAAACCACCGAGTTTCGAATTGTACAGGGTGACCACGGGAAGTATTCACATTTTGAAAACAGCAAAAGGGTGTTAATTTTTCAAACAAAAAATTCATTTACTTTTCTGACATGTTTATTAGGATATGCCATTTAATTTAACTTGCAAAAATAATGTCAGGAAGGTGACGGCCGTCTTCTCTGATGCAGTTTTCAATTCTGTTGAGGAAGCTCTGCCATACTAACTGTAGTGTCTCCTCGGTGATTAGTGCCACCTCTTCACGAATTGTCTCCTTCAAATCTTCCAAATTCCATGCTCTGAAAACCCAAAGCGTGAATTTCAGTATAAAATCTAATGATACCTGGCCAACAATCAATCTGTTAATTTTTTCATTCACACCAACGAAGTGCATAAAACAATTTCCCAGAATATCTGTAAATATAGGTACTCACCCTTGAATATTGGAATCAAATCGGCCAATTCCCATTCGTCTAGAATTTTCTCCATAATAATAAATCACTAAAAATATTATTATGAACACTAAACTATAAAAAACTGTGCCTGCTCTTTTCGACTGTTCTTCGAAAATGTCTGCCAATAAACTTTCCACTAGTACCAACTATCTAGACTAGCATCATGCGCAAGCCCTATCATTCGCTCCGACCAACCACAATCTGCGCATGAACCAACGGCCAGCCGTAGTAGAGCGTATCTGTATTTGACTTGCGTATATTAGTATTTGGATTAAGAATAGTGTATGCTTGGAAAGAGCAGTAGTTGAATTCGCGGAAGATATTTTAGATTTCAACCAAGATAACTTTCTCAATATAATCAGTGCAACTCTTCCATCAAAACAATTTTTACTACAATTGAGGATTAACATTCTAGTTATAAGAATGGTTTTCTTTCAAGTCAATATCAAAACTAGACTTCTATCGACTTCTATTAGTTTTGACTCATGTATTACATTTTCTCTAGAGGAAACAAAATGATTTTCAATGGATCTTGATAGCTATTCTTGCTTTTATACTAGTGATCTTGTTGAATCGAGAACACGAAATCTTCAGTTAAATATATTGTAATCTTGGTAAACAAGTATATGTGTGTTCTTGAAATGAAAGAATGATATTTTTGTTTCAAGTAAAATAGTTTCAACGCAATATTAAAACAACTTAGATTTAGAATATTTGTTCAAGAGTATCCTTATACTTGAATGTAAATTACGATTTTTTTCCGTGCAGGGATCCGTTCCACCAAGCCGCTGAAAATGGCTGCATTACCGAGGCCGCTGACCCAGCCAATTTCCCAGTTGGTCGGAGTGGGGGTGAGGCCAATAAGTCCCCTGCCGCCGACGCCACCGCCGCCACCGACACGGGAAGAGTTGATAGAAGAATTCGGCAGGATGATTGCCGCCCTACCGCCCGGGTCCAGCAACTGGACCCCCATGGTACGGTCGTTGGCCAGATTCCTTCGACCCAAGGACTGGCCACACGACAAATATTACCGGATAAAGGTCCCCATGGCTTCCGGCTCCCGCTGGGTCCGAATTCCTCCGGATGTGTGAATACCACTAGTACATTATAAGTTGTTTTTGTTTATTATTATAGAGATGTTTTTCCGTTATACCGTTTGTTGCTTTTCCCACCCCATTTGCCTTTTTGCAGCCGGGCTATTTTTCTCTCCGTAGGGTGGCTTTAGCATTTTAACTCCTCCGTTGATGTCTTTTCTTTAATGCATGTTTCAGGGAGAATGGATGCTGAAAATTTTGTGTTGGTGCTCCACGAGGATGTGGAAATTTCCGAGGAGATACCGCCCCAGGCCGCCTGTAGCGCGGGGTCCACCCCCGGACAACTACCGCCGCCCGAGAGGGGACACCGTGGCTGATATTGAGGATACCGCCTCGAAGAATAAGTCCGCCAGGCCCAAATCTTCCAGAACCAGGGGTACCATGGATGAACAGGTTCCGATTTTTCTACCAGTCGGGGACTACGAATTGTGCTGGCGATGTGGGTACCCTGGCCACGACCGCCGTAGATGTACCGCCCAATTCCGACTGTTCTGCTCCCGGTGTGGACGAGTGGGAATTCGATCCGACCGGTGCAAGTGCCGTCCGACACCGCCGATCAAGCCGCCCATGAAGATTGAGTGGAAAACGGTGTCCCGCGGTGTGCAGAGCGACTTGTTGCGAGTGACCGCGGCCGGACTTCCGATATGGAACACCGAACATTAGAATATTACCGTCTTATGTATTTACTATTAAAATGCATCTCTACCATTTGTTTTGTTTCAGATCTATAAATCGAAAGAAAAGAGAAAGCTCAGCTTCCTCTTTTCTACCCGAAGAAGGAGGGGGATGTAACTAAGCAGAATAATTTCTATCATTATTTGGTTTCGTTCAATTCAAGTTGACGGAAATCGGGAATTGTTATCTCCGCGCTGAAGATGTACGGCAAATTAGATCGCGATTTCTCGATACCGCACACGTGGGGCGGAGTCAACTGTTACCGGCCACACGTGTCCGAAAGGTTTAAAATGCATGATTTTCCGCTGAATAAATCAGTCGAATTAAAATCAACGTCCTGACCACTACTCCAGAAGTACTAGCCGACCAGTCCGTCCAGAAGTAAGTGCCACCAGAGGGTTCTGTAGGGGCAAGTTCAGTTTAGGTATGATTGTTTTAATTCTTATTTGCTAGCTTTGATATTTATAATGTATTTCTCCTGTTGTATTTTCCCGTCCTCCCGCCGCTCGAATTCGCAGAGGTTGTGTAGTAGCTTCAAACGGCCTGCATGACTTGTGAGAATTCCGAGATTGCGAGATGGTGTATGCTAGCTTGAAACGGCGCATATATTGTCTTGTATTATCCTCTCTAGTATTACTCGAGTTCCTGGACGTTGTGTAGTAGCTTCAAAAGGCTGCATGAAGTTCTGAAACTCTGAGTCGACAAGAGCGTGTATGTTAGCTTGAAACGGCACATACGCTGTCTTGTTGTGCCCTTCCGACACCGTTTGAATTTCAGGGGGTTGTGTAGTAGCTTGAAACGGACTGCATGAAACCCTGCAATTCCGAATAGACGAGAGGGTGTATGTTAGCTTGAAATGGCCCATACACTGTCTTGTTGTGCCCTTCTGGCATCATTCGAACCCCCGGAAGTTGTGTAGTAGCTTTAAACGGCCTGCATGACGTCCCGGAGTTCTGATGTGCAAGAACGCGTATGTTAGCTTGAAACGGCCCATATGCAGTCTTGTAAATGCCTCCCTTTATCCTTCCCCACCGTGTGCCGCTCCGGAATATCGAGGTGCATGCCCTAGCTTCAAAAGGCGTGCATGGGCCTCGTGGTTCAGAGCATTAGGATGGGTGTATGCTAGCTTGAAACGGCGCATATACTTTCCCTGGTACCGCACTAATTTCCTTTCACCGCCTGTCCGTAAAACCGATTGTTGTTAATATAGCCTGTAGATGTGAACCGAGGTATGCCAGTAAATAAGGATGTCATTTTTGGGAATTTGATTGTTAGGAACTTGCTCATGTTAGAACCTTCGCTTCCGTACCGTTACTTACTATTGCTTATTTTTCTGAGAGCTCTCACCGCCGACATAATGCTGCATGTTACATCCCGCTTCAACCTTCTCACCGCCCGCTCACCCTCTTTCCTCACATTGTATTTATTATACCATGGTGTATTTTTATGACTGCCGTTATTTACCGTTTACCGAATAAAGATGTTATTATAATAGTGTGTTTTCTTTTCCTAAGAAATATTTGAGTATTTTTCAGAGTTAGGGAATATTTAGTTAGGTACAAACAACTGACCCCTGGACATAACCTTCTCTGGCTAGTAGCTCCCGGACCCCATAGGACACCGCCTATGGGTACCCTAGTGTCCTCAACACTTTAAACTAGAGGTGGCGCCCGAGATCTCTACTGTTATATATCGACATATTTCGATATTATGTTTTATCTTTTTCTTACACATGTTCATTTTAGTTCAGTTCATATCAGGTAGCCGTTAGAGTGTATTCGATTATTTAGAAAATCTAATAAATAGATTGAAAATATTATTCTTTTATTATATCAAGTGACACAAGATACAACAATTTGGCGACGAGGATGTTGAAATGTCGACAATTGGTGTTTCATGGGTGTATCGATTAACAAAAAGTGAATTATTGGAACAATTACAAGTGTTAGGTAAAAAAGTGGACAACACGTGGAAAGTGGAATCTTTACGTGAGTGTTTGACAAACATCGCTAGAGAGAAAACCATTAGTGACTCGTGTTGGATAAACAAATTAACGAAATCATCCATAAGAGAACATTTTTCTTCATTAAAAAGTGAATTTAATGAAAATTCCGAGTTGACGGAATTACAAAAAGAGATATTGAAAATTGCGCAGACTTCTTCTACGCAGGTCTCAGACATTTACCTTAACGAACCTAAGTGTTTTGTGTCACACAAAAGGAAAATGGCTTCCAACTGTAAAATTGAATTTCAACTACATCAGGATGATTGGGAAACATTTATTGAACGTTTGGAACTTTATTTCATGGCAAATGATATCGACGAGAAGAAACAGGCAGCGGAATTGTTGACAAAAGTATGCAAAAATACGTATTCGTTAGTCAGGTCACTTGCTTTACCAGGAAAACCAAAAGACCTTCAATATGAAGAAATAATAAAGTTAGTTTCAAATCATCTACAACCTAAGCCATCTGAAATTTCTGAAAGAAATAAATTCAATTCAACAAAACAAGCTCCTAATGAACCTGTGAGTGATTTTGTTGTAAGATTAAAAAGATTGTCAATAAATTGTAATTTTGAAAATCTGGATACTTCACTTCGAGACCAATTTGTAAATGGTATCAGAGATTCGAATACTAAAGTGGAACTTTTTCGTCAAGAGAAATTGAATTTCACAGAAGCAGTTAAAATCGCAGTAGCACGGGAATCTGCAGAAAAAGACGCTGTGCGCAACTCTTCACCGATGGGAGATGCTAGCGCCGACGTGAATTTTCTTCGTCGTAATCGACAAAGACTGAAGAAGAAGTTTGAATTTGCCGAGGGAACAAGACAGAAACAAAACAGATGTCAAGGTGGTATCAAAACAACAACAAATGATTATCATTCAAATAGAAACGAGTTTTCTTGTTTTTGTTGCGGTCTTAAGAATAATCATTACGCAAACAAATGTAGGTATAGATTTCAAAAATGTACATTTTGTAATGTAAAAGGTCATTTAGTGAACGCTTGTTGGAAAAAAGTAAACAGTGGACGTAAGTTTGATGGAAATTCAAAATCTAATGAAAAAAATATTCATTTAATTCAAAATAGAAATGAGGAAACTGAAAATAACTGTGAAAGAAAATATAATTATGATTTTTTCAATATAAATTTCATAAACAAAAATGATGTAACCGCAGAGCCTATGTTTGTTGATCTAAAGTTAAATAATGTACCCTTCAAAATGTTAGTTGATACAGGCTCATACATTAGTGCTATATCTGAACATACGAAAAATTATATTTTTCCAGATGAAAAATTAGTTAGGTCTGATTTAATTTTAATGACTCATGGAAAGCATAATTTGAAACCTTTAGGTATGTTGAATAACTTAAATTGTGATTTTAATGGTTTAATAATTAGTAATTTAAAATGCTATGTTTTACCAGGGTCAGGTCCGTCTTTGATAGGTAGATGTTGGTTAAAAAAATTTGATTTATGGCCCTTGAACATTTCTAAAAACGATAATACTTCATTTCTATATTTTAATCATGATTCTGTGATGATGACTATGAAAGAAAAATTTCCAATACTGTTTTCAGAAGGTCAAGGTAAATTTACAGGAAAAAATATTGAATTAAAATTTAAGGAAGGAACTAAGCCAGTTCAATTAAAGCCATACAGGGTTCCATTTGCTTTAAAATCCAAAATATCAGATGAAATCAAGCGTTTGATAAGTTTAGATAATCTTGAACCAGTAACTGTGAGTGAATGGGCAACACCCATAGTTCCTGTATTGAAATCAAATGGTTGCGTACGTATTTGTGGAAATTTCAAACTAACTGTGAATCCGTCACTTGTTATTAAGAGAGCACCTGTGCCAACTAAAGAAGAAATTTTTGCTAATCTTCAAGGTGGTCAAAAGTGGTCTCAAATTGACTTAGCACACGCTTTCATGCAATTTCCGGTTGATGAAAAATCACGTAATGCCTTAACAATTATTACAGAAGACGGTTTGTTTCGATATAAAAAACTTCCTGAGGGAATTTCATCGAGTACAGGCGAATGTCAGGAAATAATTTCAGATATTTTGAAAGGAATTCCATTTGTTAAAATTTATATAGATAACATATATTGCACCGGTAGAACTGATGAAGAACACTTAAATATTTTGACACAAGTTTTCGCTAGATTAGCAGAAGCTGGATTAAAAGTAAATGCTCAAAAATGTGATTTATTTCGAAATGAGTTGGAAATTCTGGGATACTTATTGAATGAAAAAGGGTTACATCCTTCTCCTAGTAAAACGAAAGCAATTCTTAATTTGCCACGTCCTGAAAATTCTAAGCAGTTAAAATCTTTTTTGGGATTAGTTAATTATTATGATTCTCATTTGAAAAATAGAGCACAAAATTTCAAATGCTTATATGATTTGTTGAATAAAAACACACCTTGGAATTGGTCAGAAGAATGCGAGGCTGCATTTCTTTGGGTTAAAAAGGAAATAACGTCTCCGAAAGTTTTAGCTTTATATAACCCCCAAGAAAAGTTAGTTTTGGCATGCGATGCTTCAGATTTCGGACTTTCAGCGATTTTATCACATAGGTATAAAGATGGTTCAGAACGACCTATTGCATTCGCTTCTAAAATAATTCCATTTAACGAGCGTCATAGGGCGATCATTGATAAAGAAGCAGCAGCAATAATTTTTGGTTTCAGAAAATTTTATCAGTACGTATGCGGAAATGAAATTATTTTAAAATCAGATCATGAACCATTGAAATTTATTTTTGGCTGTAATAATAATGGAAATAATATGATACAAAACCGTTTGCAACGATGGGCTTATTTCTTATCTTCATTCAAATACAAAATAGAAATCATTAAAACTACAGCTAACGGAAATTGTGATGCATTATCTAGACTTCCAATCAACGATCAAACTCCAGTTTTTGATTCGGAATATTCGGTGATTAATTACATAGCGGAAGGTATGAATACATTAAATTTCAAACGTGTAATGCAAGAAACAAAAAAAGATGAAAGCTTACGAAAAATTGTTCAATTTGTCTCAGGTAACTGGCCAGCAAATCATAAAGATTTATCTGATTTTGAGAAAAGATTTTTTTACAGAAGAAATGAACTAAATTTGGATGAAGGATGTTTGTTTTGGGGCATAAGAATAGTAATCCCGAAATCTCTTCAATGTGAAATTTTAAAACAATTACATATTTCACATTTAGGAATATGTAAAATGAAACAGCTAGCCAGGTCTTATTTTTGGTGGCCAAAGCTAGATTCTGAAATAGAAGAAGTTGGTAATAGTTGCGAGATTTGTGTTGCGAATAGGAAAAATCCGAAAAAAAATTCTAATGCTCATTGGCCTTATCCTAACAGAGCATGGTCTTGTATCCATGTTGATTTTTTAGTGCCATGGAATGGACGAATGATTTTAGTGGTAGTAGACGCATATACAAAATGGCCAGAAGTTCATGATTTCGGTGTGAACACAAAAGCTGAAAAAGTGGTTGAATATTTCAAAGAACTTTTCGTAAGATTCGGATTGTGCAATCATGTAGTTACAGACGGAGGTCCGCAATTCACTAGTGAAATATTCAAAAACTTTTTATCTAGTAATAATATTTTACACACTGTTTCTCCTCCGAAACATCCAGCAACCAATGGTGCTGCGGAAAATTTTGTAGGAACTTTTAAGGATAAAGTTAGTAAAATTTTGAAATCTGGCAGAAATATCAAATACGCAATTGATTTGTTTTTATTCGATTATAAAAGAATTGAACATTCTGCGACGGGAAAATCACCAAGTTTTCTAATGTATGGAAGAGAGATAAAAACAAGATTTGATCTTCTCAAACCAAATCATTTAGATAATATTGACATTTATCAGTTTAAAACATCCCACACTAAATTCAATTCTGCGGAAAGAAATATCGAGGTGGGAGATATTGTTATGGTCGATGATTTTTCAACTTCATCTCGAAATAAACGAGTGAAAGGAATAATAATTCATCAATTGAGTCCAGTCACATTTCGTATTGAAACAGATTCAGGTTTAATTTATAAAAGACATGTGGACCAAATGATAAAATATGAAAATAATTCATTGAATAACATTCATAATGAATCAGAGTCGAGTGGCTTATCGCTAGATATTCCTAGACGATCCACGCGAATTAAAGAAATGAAATAACATATGAAAAATATTTGAATTTATTGTGTGTGTATATGTATGTATAATTGTAATACTTATAGAGATTTGGAATGAATTATTGATGAAGATAAATGCATTGATTTATTATTTTTCATTGGTAAATAAAGTTGTAACTATATAATTGAAATGATATTACATCTTATTGTAAATAATTTATGTACTTATGTATATCTAGTAAGTAATTATTATAAACAGGGGAGGAATTGTTATATATCGACATATTTCGATATTATGTTTTATCTTTTTCTTACACATGTTCATTTTAGTTCAGTTCATATCAGGTAGCCGTTAGAGTGTATTCGATTATTTAGAAAATCTAATAAATAGATTGAAAATATTATTCTTTTATTATATCAAGTGACACAAGATACAACATCTACTTCCGAAGGTAAACGATGGCAACGCAGTTTGGTGGAGACGGGAGCAACGTCACATATCAACTATGGAATTGATAAGGATAAAGGATTAACAGACTGATAAAATACGGTGGAAAAAGACATTGCAACTTGAATCCAAATTCCATGTTAAAAACAACCCCTACAACGAAGTAAATTCTCTCTATAAAGAAATATTCAAAGAACATCACTCTTTGAATGGGTATTGGTATGAAGGTGTAGTTTCCCCATCTGTAGAAAATTCTAGTCAGCGGGATTTTCCAAAACAACATTTATTGAATCAATGGTTGAAACTTGAATATTTTTTTCGAATCAGGAATTTATTTCAATACTCCATTCAATTCTAGTCGAAAAATAAAATATATTTTATTTGTTTCTCATTTGTAAACGTCAGTTTCCAAAAACACAATATTAATCAAGAAAGTTCATTTTATCAAGTCACTAACTTGTAAAACTGACAGTTAACTTGTAAAATTATTACTAGTTAGTAGTATTATTTACATTGAGATTTGTCAAGTACTTGCTTCTAATTTCATTCATCCTTGTAATTTCAGAGTTCCTGGAACAAATGTATTTCTCAATAAACGTTCTCGAACTATTCGAAAACGATATTCGTACCTTGTTTTATTCGTATCTATTTGTTTTCCTTCTCAGAATTACAAATATCCTAGAGGTTTTTTGACCTGTAAACTCACTGTTTCACGTACTCGCTTCTAATTTCATTTATTCGTCTAATTTCATCGTTCCTGGAACAAATATTTTTAGTAATAAACGTTATAAAAGTATTTAAAACGATATTCATGCCTTGTTTCATTTGGATCTGGCCTTTTTCATCATAAATGAGCAAATATTCTCGAAGGACTTCCCTCTCGTAAAGCAACTGACAGTTGTCATAATTTTCCGATGTCATAAATAATCATAAATAATGCAACTTACGACATTTGCGACAAATTCTTGAGATTTTTTTGGAATTTATCTAACCTTTTTTCAAATGGGAAACAAATATAATATAAAACAATACACGCAAGGTAACAGGTTTTACTGGCTCAAGGAGGTAACTGACTCGCCTGCGGCTCGTCAATTATATCCTCCATTCGCCAGTAAAAACCCTCTTACCTTGCTAGTAATGTTATATACTATACTCGGTCGAAATTCATGACTCAATTGAACTTTCTCGAAAAGGGGTGGAGCTAAAATTTTCCTTCACCCCCTCCCCTGTTCGACAGCCTAAAGTTAAAGTTCGACAGTACTAGTTTCTTATAGAATTTTGAGTTCAGTTGCTATTTTGCAAGCATTGACCATTGTTGAGTTTTATAACAAGTTGAAGATTTGTGCACGAAGATGTCTTTCAGGAAGATTGAAATGATGAATATAAGTACATATATTTTCAATAATTTCATAAATTTTTTCTCATCAATTCGTCTTTTGATATTAAAGTTTCATATAGCACCAAAAAATTTTCTGCATTTTTCTGAAAAACATCTATCTTTAGTGTATGGTTCATGTGATATGAACGAAAGAACAGCTGAAAGGGAGTATCGTAGATGTTTTCCTAATCGTCGGGTTCCAAATCACAACATTTTGCCCGCCTTGTTGCGCATACGAAACAACATGGTACTTTTCCTAGAAAAACAGTTTCTGAAAGGCCACATACAAAAGAAGAGAATATCCGTGAAAATATTTTAGAAACTGCGGAAAACAATCCGGGAGTAGGGAATGCAATCCCGATCCCGCGGGATCCCAATCTCGCGAGATCTCGTGTAATTTTTCGAGATCAATCCCGCAGCAGAATTATAACGAGATCCCGATCGAGATCGGCGGGATTGGGCCGTAGTTGTGGACGTGTCGACGGCAGGCTCGTCCACGCGAACGCTCTTGATCCTAAACAAATTGAAACATCATCAAACCTACCCTCAACTTCTGGCGATGAGAATTTACCGTCATTACCGTCAGCAAACGAAGAATTTTCTTTTTCCGAAAAATTGAATAAAACTCTACAAGAAGAATTAGAAGAGGTTCTGAAGGCATCTAAAATCCTGTTATGAATACAACCAGTAGCAGCTTGGACAGATTAGAGTCTCTTCTAAAGAAAGAGATGTCCCTTTATGAGTGTGGAGGAGCAAGGGGTATATTTTTAGAATTTGCATATAATTGCTTTTCCACACTGATGCCAACTAGTGTGGAAGCAGAAAGGGCATTTTCATCTGCTGGGTACATAGCAACAGATATCAGGTGCAGGTTATCAGACAACACCCTGAGCAATCTTTGTATTTTGAGGAGTTATTTCCAAAATCACTCATGAATTTTTTCATTGATTATGTTATTATTATTGTTCTTGTTTTTATAAAGAAAAGGATTATGAGTTGTTTTTTATGTATTTAAGAATAAAGTTTTCTCTTCTGAGTAATATTTTATTAATCAAACAAGAAATTTCAACCACTTTTTGAATTTCTTCAGAACTACCGAGATCTCGAAAATAACGGGATCCTGCGAGATCGTAATTTCCTAATCTCGCGGATCCCGCATTCGCGATCTCGCACCGAGATTGCATTCCCTATCCGGGAGTAAGTATCAGACGATTGGCTTCAATTCATGAAATATCGAAATGGTACGTGTGAAATACTGTGAAGAGTGAAAAATATCATCCATATCACCCTCAAGTTGTTCAGCAGTTGGAACCTGGCGGTGAGATCGCACGGCTTCAATTTTCTAGGTGGATAAAAAGTCATAGAAGAAATGTCATTGCATGTGTGCATACTGGCGGGTGGGACGTGTTATTCGGTGCTCTCAAAAAAATTTTAAATTTGTGCTCAGTATTAACTGGTTTTTGAATATACTTCGAAGGACCGTGAATTGAAAACTGTAGGTAGAAAACTATAATTTTTTTATTCCTGAAAACGGCGCAGCTTTTTTCTTTTTTCACCTTTTACATTTTAGTCAACGTCAATTACAATTAGTTTTCTCTCTTGTTTATTCTTCAGCGACCTTGAACTATCAACACCGGTTTATTTCCTTATATTCTGTACTGCATATGTTGCACAGCTCTCATTGCGTGTCGGGTGCGTATTTCCAAAACAATGTGTTTCCACGGCTGTTTGGTGTGTTCGGTTCTTAACCCAAAATTCCTTTCCGAGGCCTTCCCGTTCGTCGAAGTCTTCCTTACGGGCCCAAGGAAGTGAATAGTACCATATTTGTTCTCCCTAACCCCTACATCGTTTAATTCATCAGAATGCCCCGTAATTGCTCTAAGTGTAATAAATCTTTGGTGGATTCAAGCTTTACCACATCATGTTCCAAGTGCAAGAAAATGTTTCATCCTGAATGCGTCAATCTGGGGCCCAAGGAACTCGAGTACCTGAGGGATAGTGGGGGAAAGTGGTGCTGTACATCCTGTTCTTCTACTGAACGCCAACTTCGCAGCAATTCTGGTACCTCCCGATCTGCGTCACCATTACAAACTTCATCTACGTCAGCACAATTAACTCCAACTGAAACAGTGTTCACCACCAAACATTTTGATATGCTGATGGAGCAGTTGCGCATAATGACAGCTGGCTTGGAGCGTGTTGAGAAAAGGCAGGACGACCTCATGGCCCGTCTCGAGAAATGTACCTCTGCTATTGACAAGCACTCGGAAACCCTCAATCTGCACCAATCAGAAATTGACACGTGCAAGGATGACATCGCAACAATGAGGCATGCCCAGACTGCAATGAACGTGAGCATCTCATCACTGACGGATAAAATAAAATCTATCGAGTCAAATTCTGCCCTCACGGCACCCGAAATCAATGTTCCTGAGGTTGTAGATCGCGTAAAACGCTCGTTCAATCTGATTATGTCCAATGTTCCTGAGTCATATGAAACAGCAGACGATGTCATTGTGTCAGGTATTTGTGATCTTGTAAGCGAGTCTTCTAGTAGGTTCGTCACCAGCGTGGTACGAATGAATTCGAAAGATACTACTCGACTCCGTTTGATGCGTGTTTCATTTTCTAATCCTGAAGTTGTTCAAGCAATTCCTAGAAGAAAGACTGCAATCTTAGCCAATTCTCGATACCGCACTGTCAAAATCCTAGACGACAAAACCAGAGAGCAGTTATCCCATCTATCTTCATTGAGAACAGAATTGAAGGATAGGTTAGCAGCAGGTGAGATGGACTTGACCATCAAGTATGTAAAGGGAAACCCTCTAATTATCAAGACATCTACTACCCCTCAAAAAAAAAACAACTTTAATTGAATAAAATGGGTTCAAGATCAGTTACGACAGGTCAAGATGTACGTGATGGTGAATCGTCTGATTTTGTATTCTTCTTTCCCACCTTAATAAGTTCAAGTTTTTCTGAATTCCTTCTATTCTATTTTTGTGATAAAATAATAATGAATAAATAAATAAATAAATATTTTTTCACAAATGAAGCTCAATTTACTTGCGATGGAATAAACAATGCTCGAAATAATAATAATCACCTTTGGCATCAACAGAATCATTTCGCTGTCGTACAAAGACAATCACAGAGACGTTTCAGTGTTAATGTGTGGTGCGCAGTTAATCATTTAATAGGTCCTCATTTTTTCGAAGAAAGACTCACCGGAGAAATTTATAGAGATTTCCTAATGAATGTTCTTTCTAATTTATTAGGGAATATTAATCAAAGAGGACTTATCTTCCAGCATGATGGAGCACCCCCACATTTCTCAATTACAGTGAGAAATCATTTGTACGAGGTCTATCCAAATAGATGGATAGATCGTGGTGGTCCAAGAGCATGGTCACCTCGGTCCCCAGACATGACACCGTTAGATAATTTCCTTTGGAGACACCTTAAAACTATGGTGTACGGGCAAGAGATAAATACAAGGGAACAATAAATTCAGCGAATAATAGACGCATGTGACGAAATAAGAAACAACCCAAATGTGACAAGGAAAGCAGTTTTGAATTTAATGACAAGAGCAGATAAATGGGTAGAAGTTGGTGGTTTTTATTTTGAAGATATGAAGAATTAATCATTAATTTTGTTCCTACTGAATCATCAATTAGAACATCAGAAATAGTTCGTAAATTTTCCAAATGTTTACTGTTTTTCGCTTTTTTGATGATTTTCATGAAATTTTTTATTCGTTTATGATCTTTTTTTTTACTTATGAGTAACTATCTGGGGTATCATGTTCCTTGAATGTCGAGAAAAAAATATGTAAGGAGCGAAAATCGGAAGATTGATATTCGAAGTGTCATAGAAAGCAGGGAAAATTTGTGCCATCTGGGATGACAGTAGATTTTGAAAGAATTTTTCCTGTTCTTTGAGAATCTGAAGTCAAAAAAATTGAAAACCGCATACAGGGTGTTGTTTTTTCCTAATTTCAGAAAAACTAAAATTTCTGAGTCCGGATCTGGTTTTATTTCGAATTTTTCATTCAAACACATTCCTACTCATTCTATCATTGTACATACAAAAAAGTTATTTGAAATTTCCTAATTTTTTTTTAAATATCAGTTACCATGAACCTCAGATGATTTCAAATGGCCGTTTCTCACTCCTTGAGACATCCTTCATCACCACCTAAACGTTGTCCCATTCCTCACCAGACACCCTGTATATTGTAATAATTAATTAAACACTTCTTTCAATACTGTATACAAATTGAAGTTTATTTTCAATCCTTGTTTACATCTATAGTTTTCATTAGTTTCAAATTGAACGGAATCACAACATACCAGTGGAATAGGCCTACCGGGGAAACCACATTAAAAAAAACGCTCTAAGTACACTACCTCAGAGGTGACGTGGAGATGTGTACATATTATGAAGACTACATTTCTCAACTTTTTGAATCGTGATATCTTAAAAGTTGTGGCTATTAGAAGAAAATATTTCAACATTTTTCATAGACATTTATCTGGTCAACCATTTTTGTATCAGCTCATTTTATAATAAAAACTAACGTAAAAAACAGTTTTTGTGATCCTTTTAACCAAGTGAATTGTTTGCACGTGCTGTATGTAGTGTATAAAACAATGGATACCAATTTTCAGTCACGTCGAAATTTTGTGAATAAGTTTTGATTAGTTAAAAATTATATGTGTGAGTTTTCTGTGCAGCATTGTCTTCTGATGATCAAATTTTTTCATCCCGATGGTTTTTATAGGTATTTGTACTTTTCAATTTATTTCTATTCAGTGAAAATTTTTCATAGAAATTTCTCTTTTAGGCGTTTTTTATTCCAGAAAACTAAAGATCTCCGTTTTGAACGCTTATTTGAATGATTTTTTCGTGCCAGTCATTCTCAATTTCAAATTCAAGTATTTGAATTAAGGCAAAATAATATCAAATTGAAGCATACTTGAACAAGACGAAAATCTTCACTTTATACACAGCTGAGCAACTATCATCTTAAAGGTATCAAGTTACATTATTGGCGTTATACAGGGTCTTTCACGAGGAACCTCACCCATATTTATGCTGGAAACTACTGAACGTATTTTCATGAAATTCAGCACTTGAGTATTTCACGATGCTGATGAAATCTAAAATATTTTCAAGGCATGAGCACCTCCGGTTTTTCCGGAAATGACGTCAACTTCCGTTTTCCAAATTAGAACACCAATTTTTTATTGCAGAAATAGATTCCTTAGAAAATTTCAAGTTATTTTGATGTAACATTTTTCAGTTTTGGTTGGAAAATTCTCTCTGAGCGGAAAAATTCGAAAAAAAAATCTAAAATAGAGCTCCGCTGAAAGAAGAATAACTTCGAGGTTTTTGGATGGAAAATTTTCATTTTTGGGATTTTTCAAGATGTAAGATTGATGAATCCACTTTAAAAATCGAAATCGCGATTCATGATACAGGGGGTGAAAAAATCGCTTTCAATATTAGGGATGACAAAATCGTGAAAAATCGATTTTTTCAAATTAGAACCCCATTTTTTATGGCAGATATTGAATCTACGTTAAAAAATAATGTGAGTGTATGCATCACACCCTTGCCCTAAAATGGATATTTTCTGAGTTATTCACAAAAAACTGTTTTTCGTCTTGAATTTTCAGCTATTTCTTTTCCCTTCACGCCAAAAAGATGAAATTTTCAGGAACTGTTATTTGAACCATGCTGTAGATTTTTCACCCCCTCTTGAAACCGACTTCAAGTTACTATTAAGAGAACCATGGCAAACTCTCGCAGTTATAACTAGAGAAGATGCTCAAAGTTTTGACCGTTAATTTCTAGACATTTATTTATACGTCTCAGGAATGCTTCGTGCGTTGCATTTTATGTTTTTTTAATATTCTCCAAACACTCGATTGAGATAATCCCAGATCAATCTCGGCATCTTTGAGAGAATTTTGAGGATTCACACGAAAATATGCAAGAACTGTAATTTCGTTCTCATCATCAACTACACTCTTTTCTCTGTGTATAGTTTTCTTAACGAAAGATTCGACATTTCTCAAGTTTGTCATGGTTCTGTTAATGGTATCTCTCGTGGGTCTGGGTCGGTCAGGAAACCTCTCAATGAACAGTCGAATCGTTCTACCTACAACTTTATTACATTCTCCATGAAGTAGAATGAGATTTAAATAATCTTCATTGGTGAAATTATGCATAGTGATCGATTTTATAACTCAATACGAATTATCACCAAATTAATAGTAAACACAAAATGCTACTGAATAAAGAGGAATTTGGCAGATGTAAGTAATGATAACTATCATTAAAAAAAAGGATGTAAAACATGGTAAGTTTTTGCATATGGTTCGTAAGGAATTATTTATTTATCACTGTAGAGAAAACCGATGGCCGATTAGTTGAAATAAAGAGGTTTCCGATACAAATTCGAATCAAAATTCGCCATCTATTCAGAAACAACCTGTAACTTTTTTCTCGTGCATATTAGGGTAGTAAAATCTAAAACATGGTTTAAGTAACAGTTCCTGAAAATTTCATCTTTTTGGAGTGAAGGGAAAAGAAATAGCTGAAAATTCAAGACGAAAAACAGTTTTTTGTGAATAACTCAGAAAATATCCACTTAAGGGCAAGGGTGTGATGCATACACTCACATTATTTTTTAACGTAGATTCAATATCTGCCATAAAAAAATGGGGTTCCAATTTGAAAAAATTGATTTTGGAAAGCGATTTTTTCACCCCCTGTATCATGGATCGCGATTTCGATTTTTAAAGTGGATACATCAATTTTACATCTTGAAAAATCCCAAAAATGAAAATTTTTCATCCAAAAACCTCGAAGGTATTCTTGTTTCAGCGGAGCTCTATTTTCGATTTTTTTTTCGAATTTTCCCGCTCAGAGAAAATTTTCCAACCAAAACTGAAAAATGTTACATCAAAATACCTTGAAATTTTCTAAGGAATCTATTTCTGCAATAAAAAAATGGTGTTCTAATTTGAAAAACGGAAGTTGGCGTCATTTCCGGAAAAACCGGAGGTGTTCATGCCTTGAAAATATTTTAGATTTCATCAGCATCGTGAAATACATATAAGTGCTGAATTTCATGAAAATACGTTCAGTAGTTTCCCGTATAAATATGGGTGAGGTTCCTCGGGAAAGACCCTGTATAGGTACGCGAATAAATAGCAATACCTTTTCGAAATATCGTAGATGTCAATGGGCCTGGTGATTTGTAACTTTTTCAAATCCAGAAAAAAAATGAGTACGGCAAGAATATTCAGATCAAGCCTAAAAAAAAATATTCACATGTATATCTAGATTGAATGGAATGTTGAAACAAATCAATTTCAACTTTAAAATCTTTTCAGGTTCAGAAAGAAATGAAGACTATTCTTCAGATGATGAAAAATTTATTATATCGTCAGGTATTGAAGGAAAACATGTACAAGAAAGTCTACGAAACGCTAGGGCTGGAGATTCCAAAAGATAACTTAGTATCGGCAGAAATTAAAGTCCATACCGGAGCATAAAAGGTTCTGCTTCAAACTTAATCGAGAAAAAACATTGTACTTTGAAAAACGCCTGGATAAAATGGTTGACCGTGAATCATAGATATAATCTGGCCTAATGAAGTGCTCCTGCGAAAATCTTTGCACTCATTTGTCAGGAGCACATTGGTTTTGAAAAAATTGTTGCCTAACAGTAAAACTAAAAAAAAAATAAATGAACTGTCTATAACAGACACCTGCTTTAGACAATCTCGTAAAATCTGCAGAATTGTCTGTGTTTTCATTTGCAGTCTAATTGACATCGAAAATTGTCAATTAGACTGCAAATGAAACGTTTCGGTATCTATATCAGACCGCTTCTTCAGAGAAACTTGTAAAATCTTCAAAATTGTGTGTTTTTCATTTGCAGTCTAATTGACAACTTTCAATGTCAATTAAACACACAATTCTGAAGATTCTAAAAGTTTGTCTAAAGAAGGTGTCTAACATAGACACCGAAACGTTACATTATTCTTTTCATTTATATCCTTTTTCAGTTTTACTGTTAGGCAACAATTTTTCCGAAACCAATTTGCTCCTGACAAATTAGTGCAAAGATTTTCGCAGGAGCACTTCATCTTAATTAATTTTTTTTTAATATTTCTGTTTCAGATACTGGGAGTGAAAACCTTTAAAGTTTTCCTAGAAATGCAGAATCCTCCCAGATTATATTTCAATCGATATCTAAAAAAACTATATCTACCCGTATAAGTGTGGTACGTGTATGATAAGACTTGTTTATAGAATAATCTGAAATATCCATGTAAACAGTTTTTTTTCTTTCGTCTGGTCTGTCTTCTTTGAATTGAATCTGAAAAACGAAACGACAGGGACAGATGAAACCACTAGAAGTTAGGTAATAAGTAATATGAATATCATCCCTGGAAGGAAAATGTATTATATTGATACTTCTTCGTTTTTAATTCGTGTGTGATGCCTGAAAGTAACATATCGAAAGGAATAACTGAATTCGAGTATGAATATTCTTTTCAATCATTAATTTAATTATCCTGCCCAAATCCACGACAAAGGAATACGGTTTTCGTGTTATGAGAGTTCCAAATATGAAAGTTGAATTCGAACACCCTGTGTATCCCTTTGCGAGTGTCTGATTTTTTTACAGATCAATCCTATCAATATAGCAATCACGCATGCGAAATTTGTGCTCCGACAAGTACTTTTTGAGATAGAGAAATTTTGAGATTTTATTGTGTTGCGCGAAATCCATCAATTTCGATATACCCATGTTCCTTTTTGCATTGCCAGGTTGCCTTCCGAAATGAAAGGTAATTACAAAAACTTAAAGAATAGGGTTCCTCTTAATTTTTGTCAAGTATTTTCAGTTAAATTTTGTTGCGTATATTTCGGGACAACTATATTTCTGAAAGAGTGGCTCATAAGATCGAGTGAATATATCGGTATTTTTAATGTAACTCAATTCGTTTCATTCATAGCAGATATTAAAAGATGCAAACTTCAGAGTTACTAGAAATGATAAATCCATTCACGAGGATCGAATCAAAATCAAATCGGAAGATATGTTGAAACATAACTATTTCGATGAAAAAATCAAAGGGTATAGCCGGGTTTCAATGGTAAATCTGCCCCCGCGGTCTTTTCGATTCATATCGAGGGGATCGATTAGGCATTGAACGAAAATACAGTGTCTCCCAATAAGCTTGATAGAACTTTGAAATTGAATAAAACAACAACAAATTAACCGATTTTGGTTCTCAAACATTTATTCGAAAGATATGGTGTATAAGTTTATGATTTAAACAAGATATCGTTCAAATGGCCTCCACGAGCTCGTTTGCAGACCTTAATTCGTTTGACCCAATTTTCCATGACTCGGCCTAGCATTTCCTGTGGTATGGCCTCGATACACCTCGTAATGTTCTCCTCAAGGTCTTGAATTGTCGCTGGAGAGTTGCTGTACACTTGTGATTTCACATATCCCCATAAAAAAAAGTCCAAGGGCGTTAAATCACACGATCTTGGCGGCCAGGCGATGGGGCCGTTTCTCGAAATTAATGAGTCGCCGAACTTATCGCGCAATAAAGTCATGTTGTCGTTCGAAATGTGTGGGGGGGCGCCGTCCTGTTGGAAATAAAGATCGTCGTCACCAATTTCATCAAATTTCGGGAAGAGAAATTCACGCAGCAAGTCGCTATAGCGCTGGCCGTTCACAGTAACGGCTTGTCCGGCGTAATTTCGGAAAAAATACGGCCCGATGATGCCACCACTCCACAATCCACACCAAACTGTGATCTTTTGTGGTTGCAAAGGTCTTTCTTGCACCACTTGTGGATTAGAATCCTCGTTAACGAAGCCGTTCAGCCAGAAATTAGCCTCTCTTCGCGTGGCCACCGGCGAACGCGAATTTGCGTAATAAATTTGGACGATTTCCAAACGTTGTGTGAGCGTGAAACTTTTCATGGTAAAAATTTGAACCTTTCTGAATAAAATGACACTTCGAACGTCAAAATTGATAAACAAGTATGGCCGCCAAAACCTTACAAAGTTCTACAACCTTATTGGGAAACACTATAATTCAGCCAACTTTTCAGCTTTTCATCTCTAGCCATTTTCGAGATTTCTGTAAAAAACACTGTTTTCGATTTTATTTTTTTTTCTCTAGTGAAATGCAAAATTTTCGAATGTTGATTTTTTTCTCTTGATTCTTCACTACATAGTATAAAACAAAGTCGCTTTCTCTGTCCCTATGTCCCTTTGTATGCTTAAATCTTTGAAACTACGCAACGGATTTTGATGCGTTTTTTTTTAAATAGATAGAGTGATTCAAGAGGAAGGTTTATATGTATAATAACATTCATTAAATAGTGGAGAAGTAATGTTATTTTCGAGGTTTCTAATGTGATGTCGTAAATAATTTCATTTTTTCCGCTTACATTGCAAACGCAGGCTGAACCCTACGATTTCTATCAAAATAATGTACTAAAGCCGGGTTTCACAAAAACCCCGATCACGTTGATTGATGAAGTGTCATTATTTCTGTGCAAATTTCAGTTCAATTTTGACATAAACCATCGAATTTTTATCAAAATCAACGATTTGATTGCCAATCAAGCTTTGTGAAACCCGCGATAAGTATTGTACACATGGCAGCTGAGGGAAATGGATGGTGAGATGACTGGCACAGATGACGAGACGTTGTCACTCATGCTAGAGACTCACTTTCCAGGCTCCCGAATCTTTCTGGGCAATAAACCGAATCAGGATGTCTCGGCACCCAGACGAGGAGCCAGAAAGATTGCCGCCAAACTCTTTACAAAAGAGAGGGTTCGATGGGCAATCGAGTCCTTCAAACCTTATAAATCTCCAGGCGGGGATGGCATCTACCCGGTACTGCTTCAGAGGGGACTGCAGGTCATACTCCCGGACCTCGTGGACCTCTTTCGACGGAGCTTCACCTGGGGATACATCCCTGAATGCTGGCGGGACGTGAAAGTGAGCTTCATTCCTAAGGCTGGTAAACGGCCAGGGACTGGTGCAAAATCATTCCGCCCTATCAGCCTATCCTCCTTTCTCTTGAAAGCGATGGAGAAGATAATTGATCAAGATATTAGAGCGGGCTTACTTACTAAGTTCCCTCTACACAAAGATCAGTATGCATATCAAGCAGGGAAATCAACGATTTCAGCTCTCCATAGCCTCACCAGGAAACTGGAGAAGGCCTTAGAGTTCAAAGAGGTAGCTCTTTGCGCTTTTATTGACATAGAAGGCGCGTTCTCGAATACGCCAAGGCAGTCCATCCACCGTGCGCTGGTCAAGAGAGGAGTGGAGCCGGCAACGGTTGCTTGGATTATGGCTTCGCTGAACTGCCGGATAATCAATATGCAACTAGGTGCAGCTTCAGTTACTGCGACGCCCGGAGACGGATGCCCACAAGGGGGCTGCTTATCGCCACTCTTGTGGTCACTGGTCGTTGACGATCTTCTTAAAACACTTACAAGTGCGGGTTTTGAGATCTGCGGTTATGCAGATGACCTTGTGATAATGGTTCGGGGTAAGCATGACGACACAATTAGTGATCGAATGCAAACTGCCCTAACCTTAACTCACGAGTGGTGTCTCCGAGAAGGTCTCAATATAAATCCCAAAAAGACGATATTACTGCCATTCACCAAGAGGAAAAAACTCTCTCTTAAAACAATTACTATGAACGGGACCACCCTAACCCCAACGAACCACACCAAATATCTTGGTGTGATCTTCGACCAAAAACTCTCCTGGAGTCTACACCTCGAAGCTGTGATCAGTAAGGGCCAGAGAGCTCTCTTCATATGCCAGAGGATGGTCGCAGGTACGTGGGGATTAAAACCTGAACTAACGAATTGGATTTACAAATCCATTGTTCGGCCAATCGTGAGCTACGCGGCTCTCATTTGGTGGCCAAGAGCAAAACTAGTTTCGGGACAACTAGCCCTAGGAAAACTACAAAGAACAGCGTGTCTATCCGTAACAGGCGCATTTCGCTCCTGCCCAACTGCTGCCATGCAAGTCATCCTGGACCTGCCTCCTCTAGAGATTTTTCTGGAAAGCGAGGCGGCCAGATGGGCTCTCCGAGTAGCAAGGGAGCGGGAGCTGAAAATTGGTGACTACTCAGGGCACCTCCGCATTCTAAATGAGTGTAAGAAGCTTCAGGATGTAGTCACAGACAACCTCCCCTTGAGACACGAGTTTCAGAAAAACTTTACCACGACATTCCCAAGTCGTGACCAATGGGCTAATAAAGAATTAGTTTTCCCCAGAGGGTCTACGGTATTTTATACTGATGGCTCGAAAACTGAAGACGGACGAGTCGGAGCCGGTGTTTACGGTCCCTCAATACAATTAGCCATACCGATGGGTCTCTGTCCTTCGGTTTTTCAGGCAGAGACACTTGCTATAAGGGAGTGCGTTGCGCTCTGTGCGGAACGCAACTACCAAAGAAAGGAAATATATATAGCATCTGACAGCAGAGCAGCCCTGCTAGCGCTTGACTCTCCACAAGTGAAGTCAAAGTTGGTCTGGGAATGCAAAACGTCACTTAACCTACTCGGAGAAAAGAACCAGGTCAATCTCATCTGGGTGCCTGGTCACTCCGGGATTCACGGCAATGAAGCGGCAGACCGACTGGCCAGGGAAGGAAGGACAACCCCCTTCACTGGACCAGAACCGTTTTGCGGCTTCCCAGCCAGTCATCAGGCAATGGCTATTAAGGACTGGGAACAAAAGAGGAAGCTTATGTCCTGGCGTACGACCAATGGTCAAAAGCAAGCTAAGTCACTTCTCTCTCACTCGACGAGCTGAACCAAGAAAGTCCTCTCACTCAGCAAATTGGAACTGAGGAAACTGACGGGCGCTCTCACTGGGCACTGTCCTGTGAGGTATCACTTAAAAAACATGGGAAAGGCGCCCGATAGTACATGTCGCTTCTGTCAAGAAGCCACCGAGACAGCTAGACACCTGCTATGTGAGTGTGAAGCTGTTCACCAGAAACGGTTACGGCATCTTGGCTCCAGGTTCCTAAAGCCTGAACAAGTAATGGATGTGGCCCCCAGAAAGGTGGTGAAGTTCATTGAGACTTTGCTGCCGGACTGGTAAACAGCGCGGGGATGCACAATAGATCTTAAGGTCAAGGTGCTCGCAAGGTCGGTTTTGATCTGTCGCCCCTCCTCTTATCTAATCTAATCTAATCTATTGTACACATTGAAAAAGTCCGTGATGGTATATGTCTATCTCTTATGGATAACCCACAATAACATTTTTTTGTCATTTACTTTTTACGACAAATAATGGCTAATTTTCAAAGCGATTTTAACCAATACAGCATTAATCCTCAACCAATTAAATAACTTGAATATGTTATTCATTTAATATAGATCTATAGGGCCCTTTACACCGTATGATTCAAGTGAATATTTTCGAATATATTACCGTGCGAAGCCGCGCGGTCGCTAGTAGCTAATAAAAGAATAGACATATATTTTCTTATGAATTTCAGCTGAAAGGAAAATAATGTTATGGTCACTTGTTTTTCGGTGTTCTTTGAAAGTGTCCACTGCCATTTTTTGACATAAAATGTCTCCTTTGGTCCTTTGTACCCTGAAATTTTTTCACATTTTTAAAATTAGTGGAAAATTTTCAAAAAAAAAATGAAACTGTTTGAATTTTGGGATTCAGCAGATTTTCATCGAATTTTGGTGCCATTGTATTCATATTGGCTCCCTAAACAACATTAGTGAAAAAAACAAACTTACTTTGGAAGATTTTGGCCCCCAAAGTCCGAAAAATATTTCAGCTAAAAGTCACTTTTCTCTTTACACAAACACTGAATTACCGCTTCATTAAGTTTGAAGCCTCCCTGATTATTTAAACATAAAGATTTGATTCATTTCAAATATATTCAATAATTATTGCAAAAACATCGAAAAAATTCGAGGGAAAACCCGCCGTTTCTTATGATAAGTTTGGCACTACCGACTAGTGACATAGGAAATGATAGGATTGATAGGATTTACATATTCGCGCGAAATAATCCGCGGTTGTGCCAAACTGACCATAAGAAACGGCAGGCTTTTTCTCGATGTTTGTGCAATAAATATTGAATATATTTGAAATGAAACGAATCAAATCTTTATGTTACAATGTTCAGACAGGCTCTAACTTGATAAAGCCGTAATTCAGTGTTTTTGTAGGGAGAAAAGTGACTTTCAGGTGAAATATTTTTCGGAATTTGGGGGACCATATCTTCCAAACTAAGACAGATCGCCAATTGTTTTTTGCACCTATATTGTTCAGGGAGCCAATATGAATACAATGGTAACAAAATTTCATGCAAATCTGCTGAATTCCAAAATTCAAACAGTTTTAATTTTTTTTCAAAATGTTTGACCAATTTCGAAAATGTAAAAAAATTTCAGGGTTTAAAGGACCAAAGAAGACATTTTATGTCAAAAATTGACGGTGGACACTTTTGAAGAACACCAAAAACAAGTGACTATAATTTTATTTTTTTTCTGATAATCGGTTTTTCGGCGGAAATTTATAAAAAAATTATACGTCTATTTCTTTATCAGCAAATAATCAAGAGAAAAAATTAACATTCGAAAATTTTGCATTTCACAAGAGAATAATCGAAAAGAGTGTTTTTTACAGAAATCTCCAAAATGGCTAGAGATAAAAATCTGAAAAAATGGCTGAACTATTTTCATTCAATGACTAATCGATCCCCTCAATATGAATCGAAAATTTTTTCTAATAGCCCAAATTTTATTAAAATATATTTCAGAAAATAATTAATCAAATGAATGAAATTTCAGGTTGCGTATTTATAATCAACATGTTGTTCATAAGCTCTCAATATCTAGTAGATAGCATCATATTCACACATTGAAAATAAACTCGAAAGCTGGTGAGGTGAATTTTCGTATTTCCCAACAGTCTAAAATATTATATATATATATATCAAATATTATTCAAAATGTAAGTAAAATATCTGGTAAAAAATTATGAGTCAATTTTACTTTTCATGGTGGGGTGTAAATACCCCTGTCATTCCGGGTCATTGAACAATAAGCATGACACATCTTCTCGGTAATGACCTGAAACCTAAGATTTTATTTGTTTCCTCAGAAAATCGCTTAAATAACAATTAAAATGTAGGTAAACTTTTTCTGTCGAAAACATATATAAGTTTCCCATACAATTTTGAATTCAGTTGTTGAATTGTCAGCATTGAGTGTTATTGTGAAGTCTTATAAGAATTTGAAGATTTGTGTGCGAAAATGTCTTCCAAGTCTGTTGGCATTATGGATGTAAGTACACTTTAGATTTAATCAATTTTAAGTTCCATCAATTCCATAGATAATATTACGGTTCCCTATAGCATGAAATAATTTTCGTTCCATATAATAAAACATATTCCTGAATTATTCTAAATTAGCTTCTGTTTCACTTCACTAGTTGATCGAAAAAGTGACGCTTAGATATTGAAAAATTTTCTCTGAAACTTGTATTTAAGTGCTTTAATTCATCAAATGATATTCATCCATTAGTAGTGTTTTTTTCCTTATTTTCATAAAATAGGGTAATTGTTATTACAAAATCTTTATGGATTTTGTTTATCGTCTTGTGCAAAAAAATGCTTGAATAATTTTTCATTTTATGATACGATTATGAATAATGTTCCTATCTCAAGCGCAAAGTAGCTTCCCCGCGCTTAATTTCTTGCCGCATTCTCGTGGGGAAAAGAACAACTTTCAACTCTAGATTGGAAAATAACTAATTGAAATTAGATAAACTAAAATATTAAAACATAATTTTACTAACTTTAAATATGTTTTCAGGTTGAAAAGGAACGAAGAAGATTGGAATTTAAAGCTATTCGTGGAAAAATGAAGACAACTTCGAACGAAAAAATTCTGCAACGTCGGGTATTGAGGAGGAATATGTATCGAAGTATTGAGGAAGCACTAGAAGAAAAAAATGTGACAATTACTAAAGTATCAGATGAACCTAAACCTGCACCTAAGGTTCATACCGAGAGAGAAGAGGTTCTGCTTGGTAGTAAACTCAAAAAAGCAGAATTCTATCACAAATGCCTGGATGGCATAGTATCAAAGACATTAAAACCTGACGTTGCATACAAATTTATGGACAAATTCATTTTGAAAAAGAAACCGCAAAAGAACTATAGGCCTCAAAATTTTGTTCCGGTTCCGAGTAAACTTGCCTCGCATCAAGGCAGTTCTTCTTCGATTAGCGAGGAATTCACGCCATCCATGAACGAGAGCGAAGAAAGGGGTAAAAAACGACCCCGTGTAGAAGTTGAATATTACAGTTAGATTGTTATCGGCATTTTTCCATTAACTAACACCCAGAATGAAGAAGATAAACAAGGATGAGGAGAAGAACAAGAAGAAGAATCAGAAGAGGAAATAAAAATAAGTATAGTAATTTAGATTGAGACGGATATACATTTTTCTATTATTTTGATTTATACTCCTTTTATCATTTTCAAACCTTGTCAATATCCATAGTTATTCAATAGTTCAAAACTGAATGGAATCACAACATATCAGTGGAATAGGCCTACTGGGGAAACCACGTGAAAAAAAAACGCGCTGAGTACACTACCTCAAAGGTGGCGTGGAAATGTGTACATATTATGACGACTACATCTCTTTCAAGTTCAATGTGAATCTAGAATTTTGTGGCCATAGTGTTAACAGAACCATAGAAAATTCAATTGGAATATTGAAAAGAATAAACTTCAATTTTCATAAAAAATATCCTATTAGAATGATATTTATTTTATGAATGAAGATTGATACACTGAATGTTCATGCAAAATTTTGTGGCCATAGTGTCAACAGAACCATAAAAATTTCAATTGGAATATTGAAAAAAAATTATTTTTTTATGTCCATAACATATCCGATTCGAGTGAAACTTTTTCTGTAAATGAAGATTGTTATACTAAATTTTGATGCAAAATTTTTTCACATTAGTGTCAACAGAACCATAAAAAGTTCAATTGAAATATTGAAAAAAAGAATCTCTATATTTCCATGACAAGATAACCGATTCAAGTTAAGTTCATTTCCTGAATAAATACTGACGTACTGAATGTTCATGCAAAATTTCAAGAGAATCGCATCATCAGAACACTATAATTCAATTTTTTTAATTATTTATTTATTACATATTTCATTTTTCGAATTTTCCAGAATATAAAACCGATTTACTGAGATTTATATATTTCGTATCAATCTCAAATCCCATATAAAATTTTGAGGTAAAATTGCAGGGCTTCCCTTAAATTTTTAATCGTGTATTTTACTAATGTATACACATTGAAGTATTTTTTGTGAATAACCTCATATAATCTAATATTTCATATTCACGAAAGTAATTTTATTAGACAAGAATTTCAATCAATTGAGTTTCATTTCTTAGTACCATATTTCCATTTCCTCTGTTGGTGTTTCCTACATTATTTCTCCTATTTTACTCTTATTCTCTGAAACAAAATTATTCTTACACAAATGAGTATAAAAATAGAGTGCTTAGAGTGCATGTTTTTGAATTGAACCTAAGAAAATTATTGAAAACTACCTGAAGTCGAGAAAAGATTTGTCACCACATTAAAAATCAATTAAATAACTATACGAATGTAGGTAGAAGTATAAGCTCGTAATGAGGCTAATGAATTTCTGGTTGAGCGGACAGCATGGGGGTGAATAGAATTCAAATAGTTTTTATATTCAAGTTTACTAAAACTTTCTTCTGGGAACAATATCAGGTAGTAGAATAATATTTGAGAAATTGAACTGATAACTTGAAAGGTTGCAGAAGTCAGAGGCTTCGAAAGATGAAGAAATTGATTGGTTGTTCTTTTCTTGGAATCCACACTTAGTAGAGGAAAAAAGAAAGTTAACAAACATTCAATTCTTCTAATTGTTGTGAAAACTCTAGAATTTTGATCTAATAAGCTTTAAAAGATTACTATAGTTGAAAGTAATATCCTCGAAATTCAGTTAACTCCTAAAAGCGGCTTCTATAATATTGGGACTAATAATAAAGATCGGATTTCAAAATTGAAATATTTTTTTCTCCTGAATATTGTGGAATTGTTTTTAGAGTTTTCGAAAACCCTCACTTCTCCCTAATTTTTGGATAAAAAAAAAACAGATGCCTGGATTGGGATACCCACACCATAATACAAAAAAACATGTATCATTTTTCGTGAATTATAATGAAATATTTACTCGTTAATTTGAAGATTTTATTCATAAATATAAAAATGAGGTCAAATTTAAAATCTTAATGTTTTTTAATCGAATATGTGTCCCAAATATAATAAAATGAAAAATGAAGCAACCTATTTATTTTTGCTTATTTCGATAGAACTTGAAATAACAATTTCGAATACAAAGCATACTTGGTATGTTTCTGTAGTAATTTTCGAGCTTCTTAGCTTTCAAATTCTTATGTTGGAGGAAAGTGAGCGTTAGAAGATACTATAATTATTAATGATAAAATGTTTATGATTGTTGGCAAATTTTTAGTGAAACGATGAACTTTCATTAACGTTTTACTATCGGATCAGGTGGACATTTTGAAACCTCATGAAAAAAACATTTTTTCTTCTTTTTAATTCTCATTTCTTGCGGGTGGTATTACTATTTTTTTTTGCGTTGTTAATCATTGTTTCCGGAAGAAGTTTGAATAATCAAAATCTTCACCGCCGAAGACTGCTCATCGTATTTTATAGGATGCTCCTTTTAAATGAAACATTTTCATACGAAAATCTGATCTGATGATATGTCGGTTAACAGAAAACACAATTAAGGCCATTGGATTATATCTGAAAAGTTTCGAAAGTAATGTATATCAAAAATTTTCTTATGAAGGTAAGTTGGGCTACTATGAAACGGTTATGGATATATGCGATTTTCAGTTCACTCAGTTTTTTTTA
This sequence comes from Propylea japonica, assembly GCA_013421045.1. NCBI lineage: Eukaryota > Metazoa > Arthropoda > Insecta > Coleoptera > Coccinellidae > Propylea > Propylea japonica. Next base: position 37,957,424 of record CM024240.1, read on the forward strand.
GAAAAACTTCCTCAAACATCGACATATTTCCATGAGAAAGTATCGAATTTAGTCCATCCTGTACATATCCGAAAAATAATCAAAAATTAAAGCTCGTAGCTTGAAACTCAAACCGAATAAGACACATTCTTAATCAAAAAAACGAAAGACATTAAATTTCACCAAGTTTTATATTTATGAATAAATCTTCATGCTATCAAGTTATTATTTCGTTATAATTCATAAAAATTGATAGATGATTTTTTGCCATTTGGTGCATGTTCTGGGAGAAAGAAATCTAATCATAACTTTTTTTATCCAAAAATTTGGAAGAAGTGAGGTTTTCCGAAAATTCTGAAAGTTTCCGAATGTTTAGATAATGCGATTATTCCAGTCAGGATATTATCCAAAATAACATACATTGAATGAAATGTTGAAACCTAAATATTTTTCATCACTGGTATTCATGCCCTAGTTTTTAAATATCAAAAAATTTTTTTTTATTTTAATACTCCATTTAATTCTTTTTGAAAAATCGAATATAATATAATAATAATAATATTAACTTGGTCAAAAATCATGACTCAATTGAACTTTCTCGAAAAGGGGTGGAGCTAAAATTTTATTTCACCCCCTCCCCTGTTCGACAGCCTAAAGTTAAAGTTCGACACTACTAGTTTCTCATAGAATTTTGAGTTCAGTTACTATTTGGCAAGCATTGACCATTGTTGTTGAGTTTTATAACAAGTTGAAGATTTGTGCCCGAAGATGTCTTCCGGGAAGATTGAAATGATGAATGTAAGTAGGTACATATATTTTTAATAATTTCATCAATTTTATTCATATCAATTGAACTGTTGATTTTAAAGTTTAATAAAGCATCAAATAATTTTCTGGATTTTCCGTTTAATTTAACGAAAAGGGGAGATTCCTTAAGTGAGTTTAAGAAAAAAAAGTACCATAAACAAGGGGTCGCAAACGTTTCGTTTTTAAGATACACATATCAAATATTGTCGTGACAGTCATACAAATCGTAATGAAAATAGTAGTCTAACTACATTCAAAGAAATAAATAGCCACAAATGCAACCACCTTCATTTTAAAAAAAACGAACGTTCAATAATTTGATGTGTCAAAACTGGCACTGAATTCTTTCACCACAGATTACAAACTGGCCTGCCTATCATAGTTACGAGAATTTCGAGAGAATCGTTCAAATTTTTTTTTCTCGAAATAGTTGGTAGATACGACAAAACTACAAGAGACCGAAAAGTTTAGTATATGAACAAAGCTTCTTTTTACTTTTTTTTAAATTAACAGTTGCTCACCAAAAAAAAGTTCTGCACAAAAACAGGTGGCAGTGTCCCAGAAAAAATATCACCCTGTAGATCTTCTATCGAAATTGCCATGTCACGTGGTGGGAACTCTCAAATGTAATAGGTATGCCAAATTTCAGTTGAATATCTTGTGAAGTGAAGGTACTATGAGAAAAAAACTTGAAAAAAATTCAAACTTCAACACTCTGTATCTCGAAAACGAAACGTTTGCGACCCCATGTTTATGGGACAACTTTTCCTAAAACTCACTTCAGGAATCTCCCCTTTTCGTTTGTACGTTCAATTTAGGAACATTCTGTATAATAATGTTATCTGCAACTTTTGTCAAAGATTATTTCATGAAGAATTATATCAAAGACTCCTTCGATTTCTCACATCAATTGAATGATTTTCAAATACCTGACAACCACAAATTGGTATCATTTGATGTCGTTAATCTTTTTGGAAACTTGGAGAAAAATAAAATTATAAACATTCTGGAAAAAAAATGGGACACAATAAAAGAACATACACAGTTGGATAAAGAATTGTTCATGGAAATTATTCTATTTTTACTTGAGAATAACTATTGTACTCTTCGTGGAAAATATTATAAACAAATATTTGGATGTGCTATGGGGTCAAAACTCAGTCCTATTCTGTCACTTTATGTCATGGATGATTTACTGGAAAACTGTTTGAAACAATTAAAATTCAAAGTACCCTTCTTGAAAAAATTTGTGGACGATATTATTACAGCTTTGCCGGAAAATGAAATCGAGCATACACTGGAATGTTTCAACTCCTATTGTAGAGACCTACAGTTTACAATAGAGATGGAAAATGAAGATCAAGCAGTTCCATTCCTGGATACGTTGGTACACCGACATAACAACAAGATCGCGTTAAGTTGGTACAGGAAAAACACAACTTCGAATAAATTTATTAACTTTTACTCTAACCATAGCATCAATATCAAGATCAATTTCATTAAAGGAATGAAACAAAGAATTATCAAAATTTGTCATGAATCTTACAAACGAGAAGGATCACAAAAATTACATGAAATATTGAGACAAAATTCCTACCCAAGAACCATGGTTACCAAATTACTATATTCGTCGAACACAACACCTACACCAGAAGAAAATAACCAACTTGAGAATAATGATCCAGTGCACAAATTTTACGCGTCGTTCCCTAACATAAACAGATAAGTGCCCAAATTAAAAGCAATATTCAAGAATGAGAAGGTACAGATAACAACATATAATCAAAAAACAGTAAGATCACTATATAGCAGACTGAAGGATACAATACCAACATCTTTGAAAAGTAACGTTGTATATCAACTCAACTGTATAGATTGTAGAGACATGTATATTGGCCAAACATCCCAATGGGTTAAAAGCAGAATAGCGCTTCATAAATCGGACATCATCAGAAATAAAGATAGATGTGCACTAGCGACGCATGCGCATGACTTAGATCATCAAATTGACTTCACAAACGTGAAAATATTAAAGTCTGAAAACAACTACCATAAGAGACTCATACATGAAATGATCGAAATAAACAAGAATGAAAACACAATAAACAAAAAATCAGATACACAAAAGTTGAGTAATATTTACAGTTATTTATTACAACAAATCAGAGAAAATCATTACTATGAAGGTCCACTCGATGAATAAACATCGAAATTTCATCTGTCTTGTCAACGCCACACATTAGATAACAACAAATATGACGCAGTATCGACTACACAAAGAAGTTTTTAAATCATTAATTGTCCCTGTCTTCGTCTTTTATAAATGTGAAATTTTTTAATTTATTATTTTACCATGACCTGTTTCGTGAATTATGTTAGTTTTATATAATCTCACTTTCGGTAATATTGTAACTATGTTTTGTTGACATTTTTTCTAACTGTGTCTATAATTCTAGAAACCCTGAAGATGCAATAAAGTGATTGCGAAAGCTTGGTTAAGAAAAAAGAGTACACTAACTTTTACTCCAAAAATAAATGAGTCTCCACACCCTTAAACCTTTTTAATTATATGTATATATTTATATATAAACAGAGGATTAACGCGTACATCGCCATGAATATTGAAAAACAATAAAGTGAAAGCAGAGAATAATATTAATCGATATAAATCAACCAATATTAAACTCATACTTCGGAGCTAACTTCGTCCTTGTTCGAGACAAAATGCAAGGAAGTGGTATCAATCAGAGCACCTATGGATGGCCATTTCGTCCTTATTAGGACTCATCAGCACAGGTTAGCTCTGAATGATAGAAGGTATTTCTTGGGATTTAATGCGAAACGGCGTCCTCTTTACGGTATTATTCCACACAACAATGCCATAACAGTAACACTGAAAGACACTGAATGCATGTCAAAAGTACCGAAGACGCCATCTCTTGTCCCATACGAAAACCTTCTTCCATAGCATGAATCTCAAACAAAGTACGAAATGTCTACCATTTGTTGCCTTGACTGAAGCGTTTCTGCATGTCGCACAATTTTCCTACTTCAGTCTACAACGAGGAGCGCCCGGTTTAACGTCATGTGACTAGTAATGAATAATATAAACAGAGGTTTAACGCGTACATCGCCATGAATATTGAAAAACAATAAAGTGAAAGCAGAGAATAATATTAATCGATATAAATCAACCAATATTAAACTCATACTTCGGAGCTAACTTCGTCCTTGTTCGAGACAAAATGCAAGGAAGTGGTATCAATCAGAGCACCTATGGATGGCCATTTCGTCCTTATTAGGACTCATCAGCACATCGCATTAAGTCCAAAGAAATAGCTTCTATCATTCAGAGCTAACCTGTGCTGAAGAGTCCTAATAATGACGAAATGGCCATCCATAGGTGCTCTGATTGATACCACTTCCTTGCATTTTGTCTCGAACAAGGACGAAGTTAGCTCCGAAGTATGAGTTTAATATTGGTTGATTTATATCGATTAATATTATTCTCTGCTTTCATTTTATTGTTTTTCAATATTCATGGCGATGTACGCGTTAAACCTCTGTTTATATTATTCATTACTAGTCACATGACGTTAAACCGGGCGCTTCTCGTTGTAGACTGAAGTAGGAAAATTTTGCGACATGCAGAAACGCTTCAGTCAAGGCAACAAATGGTAGACATTTCGTACTTTGTTTGAGATTCATGCTATGGAAGAAGGTTTTCGTATGGGACAAGAGATGGCGTCTTCGGTACTTTTGACATGCATTCAGTGTCTTTCAGTGTTACTGTTATGGCATTGTTGTGTGGAATAATACCGTAAAGAGGACGTCGTTTCGCATTAAGTCCCAAGAAATACCTTCTATCATTCAGAGCTAACCTGTGCTGATGAGTCCTAATAAGGACGAAATGGCCATCCATAGGTGCTCTGATTGATACCACTTCCTTGCCTTTTGTCTCGAACAAGGACGAAGTTAGCTCCGAAGTATGAGTTTAATATTGGTTGATTTATATCGATTAATATTATTCTCTGCTTTCACTTATATATATTATTTGGATGATTGGATTATTCTAGTCAGATGAATTTCCCAAAATAACATATCGAAGCATTCAAGCCAGAACGACGTATGCGACATTTTGAAAATTTCGACTTATTTAGGAAAAACTTGTTTCGTGACTATTTTTTCAAAAAAATTATCGAAATTCGCTCTTATAAGTAAGTACAACACTAAAAACCACTGAGTATATACATTCAGTTGAAATTGATCTAGGAAAACTGATAAAAAAATGCAAAAATGGAGGTTAAGTCAATTAAAATCGTATATGACAATGTATTTTTGTCGCTTATGACAGGAGTCAACAATGCATTATTTTCGCTTATGACTGAAGTGAACAACCTCGACGAATTCTGCTTAGACGAGTCTGGCGCTTTAAATCGGAATTGCGTGAAAGTAGTCCATTTTATTGACTAAATCCAAGAGGTTCTATCCAGAGAAGGCGCTTAGGCTGATTCAGTGCAACTGAAAACTCAATTTTCGTAAAAATGGCGCTTATGTCGTTTTGGCTTAAACGCGTCGATAAATTGAATGAAATGTTGAAACCTAAATATTTTTTCGAATCAGAAATTTATTTCAAACCTCCATTTAATCATTGCACGTTTAAAATACAAATGGAATATAAATATATAAAGAAAAATAAAATATTTTTGAACTCAATGATTTAATTCTATTCGAAAAATAAAATATATTTACTTGGTCAAAAATCATGACTCAATTGAACTTTCTCGAAAAGGCGTGGAGTTAAAATTTCCTCTTACCCCCTCCCTTGTTCGACAGCCGAAAGTTAAAGTTCGACAGTACAGGTTTCTTATAGAATTTTGAGTTCAGTTGCTATTTGGCAAGCATTGACATGACTATTGTTGTTGAGTTTTATAACAAGTTGAAAATTTGTGCTCGAAAATGTCTTCCAGGAAGATTGAAATGATGAATGTAAGTACATATATTTTTAATCATTTCATCAATTTTTTTCATATCAATTCGACTATTGATTTTAATGTTTAATATTCCATCAAATAATTTTCTGAATTTTCCGTTTTATTTAACGTTTTAATTCACAAGTTAACCCGTTAATGAAAGTATTTGATGTGATCTCTTTCATTAATATTTGTGTTGTTTTGTACACAACCGATTTTTCAAATGTATTCTTGTATTGTGAACATTTATAGTCAAGTGTTTTATTTATTCAATTACTTTACGGAAATCATGTTTCACCAAGTGTCAAGCGAGGAATCAATTTCAATTTTCATTTCGTTATTTAGTTGTTTTCAAAGCTTAAATTCAACATGGTGTTTTCTTGAGATAATTTTTTTTGATCATCTTGTTTTTTGTTAGCTTTTTTCAATTTTTTCAATTTAATCGTTTCATCTGAAGTCTCTATTTATGTATTGACTCATCATTTGAAAAAATATAGTTGTATTCAATGTTTTTCTTCATTTATATCTTTCCTTTGACGTTATTATAACTCCAAAAATGAGCATTTTCAGTAATCGCACTCTGTCACTTGTAAAATGATTACAGATCTTAGCAGGTGTTTCTCAAAATTTGAAACTCTGTAGTTCTCAGAATAAAAAAGACAGACCAACATATTATGTTTCATATTCGAAATCAGAGGAAAAAGAGCTGGCCAAACATGGAAAAATATACACGGTGTTCTATTTAAAAAAAATGAAGTTGCCTTCAATATGTTGGCCACCATGTATTTATTTCAGTTTATGGACTCATATCAAAAAACCTCAGTTGATTTCGTGAAACTTCTAAGAAAACATTTTTTTGTATTTCCTTTAGTAACAAAGTTAAAGGGGTGGGGGGGTCAAATTATGGTGAAAACCCCGGTACATATAATGACCCAGTACGTATTATGACGGCTGTACATCTTTTTCAAGTTCACTGTTCATGCAGAATTTTGTGGGGATACCGTTAACAGAACTATAGAAAATTCAATTGGAATATTGAAAAGAATGAACTTAATTTTTTATGAAAAATATCGTATTAGAATGAAATTCATTTCATGAATAAAGATTGATACACTGAATGTTCATGCAGAATTCTGTGGCCATAGTGTCCACAGAACCATAATGATTTCAATTGGAATATTGAAAAAAAATAATTTTTTTATGTCCATAACATATCCGATTCAAGTGGATTTTTTTTTGTAAATGAAGATTGTTATACTGAATTTTGATGCAAAATTTTGTTGCCATAGTGTCAACAGAAACATAAAAAATTCAATTGAAATATTGGAAAGAAGAATATCTATATTTCCATGACAAGATAACCGATTCAAGTTAAGTTCATTTCCTGAATAAAGACTGACATACTGAATGTTTATGCAAAATTTCAAGAGAATCGCATCATCAGAACACTAAAATTTAATTTTTTTAATTATTTATCTATTAGATATTTAATTTTTCGAATTCTCCAGAATATAGAACCGATTTACTGAGATTTATATATTTCGTATCAATCTCAAATCCCAGTTGAAATTTTGGGGTAATATTGCAGGGCTTCTCTTGAATTTTTATTCGTGTATTTTACTACTGTATACACATTGAAGTATTTTTTGGAAATAACCCCATATAATGTGATATTTCACATTCACGAAAGTTTTTTTATTGGACAAGAATTTCACTTAATTGAGTTTCATTTCTTAGTACCATATTTCCATTTCCTCTGTTGGTGTTTTCTACAATATTTCTCCTATTTCACTCCTGTTCTCTGAAACAAAATTATTCTTACACAAATGAGTATAAAAATAGAGCGCTTAGAGTGCATGTTTTTGAATTGAACCTAAGAAAATTATTGAAAACTACCTGAAAGTAGAGAAAAGATTTGTCAGCACATTAAAAATCAATTAAATAACCATACGAATGTAGGTAGAAGTATAAGCTAGTAATGAGGCTAATGAATTTCTGGTTGAGCGGACAGCATGGGGGTGAATAGAATTCAGATAGTTTTTATATTCAAGTTTACTCAAACTTTCTTCTAGGAACAATATTACGTAGTAGAATAATATTTGAAAAATTGAACTGATAACTTAAAAGGTTGCGGAAGTCAAAGGCTTCGTAAGATGAAGAAATGGATTGTTTGTTTTTTTCTTGGAATTCACACTTCCATTCCAAAAAATTGTATTATTTTTTGTGAATTTTAATGAAATAATAACTCGCTAATTAGAAGATTCCATTTATAAATTTAAAACTGAGGTGAAATTCAATACCTGAATGTGTTTCAAATATGTGTTCGAAATGAAACTTTGTCATGTCTGCTTCAAGTACTATTTATTGAACGCTACATATTTTTCGACCTTTTCAAAACTAGGATCATCTTCAGGCATCTACAGACATTTCGAATACCAAGCTTCAACGAGTAAGATGAATGACAAATTTAAATATGTTTCTCATTTGATTTGAGTTTCAAGCTATAAGCTATAATGAATGAAATAGAACACCCTATATATTTTTGCCTATTTCGATAGAACTTGAAATAACAATTCCGAATACAGAGCCTACTCGATATTTTTCTGTGGTAATTTTCGAGCTTTTTAGCTTTCAAATTCTTATGTTTAACGAAAGTGAGCTTTAGAAAGTACTATAATTATAAATGATAAAATGTTTATGAATGATGACAAATTCATTAACGTTTTACTATCGGATCAGATGGATATTTTGAAACCTCATATATGAAAAAAATATTTTTTTCTTGTTTTAATTCTCAGTTCTTGCGGGTGGTATTACTACTCTTATTGTGTTGTTAATCATCGTTTCCGGAAGAAGTTTAAATAATCAAAATCTTCACCACCGAAGTCTTCTCATCGAATCTTAAAAGGTGCTCCTTTTAAATGCTAAATTTTCATACGAAAATCTGATGAGATGTTGATTAACAGGGAACACAATTAAGGTCATTGGATTCTATCTGAAAAATTTCGGAAATAATGTTTTCACAGTTATCAAAAATTTTCCTATGAAGGTAACTTGGGCTACTATGAAACCGTCATATATATCCAAGTGCGATTTTCACCATTGGGTTTTTCATAGAAAAAGTTCCTCAAACATCGACATGTTTGCATAAGAAAGTTTCGAATTTGGCGCACCCTGTACATATCCGAAAAATAATTAAAAATTATAGCTCATAGATTGAAACTCAAACCGAATCAAACACGTACTTGATCAAAAAGACGTTTGATGTTAAATTTCACCAAGTTTGATATTTATGAATAAATCTTCATCCTATCCTGTTATTACTTCGTTATAATTCACAAAAATTGAAAGATGATCTGCTTTTTTATCCAAAAATTCGGGAAAAGTTAGGGTTTTTGAAATTTCTGTTTTCCAATATTTGGATGATGGGATTATTCTAGTCAGATGAATTTTCCAAAACAACATATATTGAATGAAATGCTGGAACCTAAAAAGTTTTTCGAATCAGGAATTTATTTCATACTCCATTTAATCATCGAGTTTAAAAATATAAATGAAAGATAAATAAAGATATAAATATATAAAGAAAGATAAAATATTTTGTAACTCAATTTAATTCTATTCGAAAAATAAAATATATTCACTTGGTCAAAAATCATGACTCAATTGAACTTTCTCGAAAAGGGGTGGAGCTAAAATTTTCTTTCACCCCCTCCCCTGTTCGACTGCCTAAAGTTAAAGTTCGACACTACAGGTTTCTTATAGAATTTTGAGTTCAGTTGCTATTTGGCAGGCATTGACTATTGTTGTTGAGTTTTATAACAAGTTGAAAATTTGTGCTCGAAAATGTCTTCCAGGAAGATTGAAATGATGAATGTAAGTACATATATTTTTAATCATTTCATCAATTTTTTTCTTATCAATTCGACTGTTGATTTTAATGTTTAATATGGCATCAAATAATTTTCTGGATTTTCCATTTTATTAAACGTTTTAATTTACAAGTTAACCCGTTAATGAAAGTATTTGATGTGATCTCTTTCATTAATATTTGTGTTGTTTTGTACACAACCGATTTTTCAAATGTATTCTTGTATTGTGAACATTTATAGTCAAGTGTTTTATTTATTCAATTACTTTACGGAAATCATGTTTCACCAAGTGTCAAGCGAGGAATCAATTTTAATTTTACTTTTACTTTACTTTTTTTTGATCATCTTGTTTTTTGTTAGCTTTTTACCATTTTTTCAAATTCATCGTTTCATCGGGAGGTCTCTATTTATGTATTGACTTTCTTTGTATTCAGTTTCGAAAATGGGGTGAAACCCGAAAACTGTTTTAAATATATTTATATAAACGTAGTCAAATATTTCATTCGCTTTTTGTTGCTTTGAAATGTTTCACCAAGTGTTGAGCTAAGAATCTATTTCAATTATTGAAAAAGATAGTTTCCATTCAATTTTTTATTCAGTTGCTATTTGGCCAGCATAAGTTATTGTTGTGAAATCTCATAAGAAGTCAATATTTCTGTCGAAAATGTTTCTCAAGTCGATTGGCATTGTGGATGTGAGTGAATTTTTCTCGATTTCATTTTGTTTTAATTCTTATGAATTCCACAATAGATTTTTGATTTTCAATAGAGCGAAAAAATACTGAAATATTCTCGTTACCAAACCAATCAATCAGTTTGTTGAATTTCAAAATTAACAGTGTGTTACAATACGAGAATGAAATACATGGTATCTTAATGCTCAATTATGTCCCCTTATTTCGCGAATATTATTTATTGTTTATTTCAATCTCCAATGTCGAATAGCATAATGGATGTAGTTTTTCATCCCCATAATTCGACTCATGATATTTGAACTTATTTTATGCAATATTTTGAACAATATTACTCAATGTAACTGTTCTCAATACGAGCTAATCGAAAACGTCATATCAAAATTTGAAATTATTTTTTATAAAATATTCATTCCTAAAAAATATAGAAAAAAGAGTAGAAAGTAGGGAAAAGAACTGATGTGCCTACATATTCGAAAAATAGTTCATATCATCTCCTTAAAAATGAATTTTTGAAATATGAAGTAGATTAACAGACCCTAAGAGAAAGACGAACTTAATCATGACATCTATCTGTTTTTTGTTCAGAGAAGAATTCAGCAAATAAAACAGTTTTCGATTATTCTGAAATATCTAGGCCAAGTCAATGAGATAAATCTAATCTCTGAAAATTTCCCGAATCATATTGAATGAAATGTTGAAACATACGTATTTTTTTCGAATCATGAATGTTTCCTTGAACTTAATTCGATTTAAAATATGAACATTGTCTACTTCACCTATAATAATACCCTTATGCCCGTTTTCACCGTTCGTCCAAACAATGATTAAGTCCTAAACAACGTTTAATCTGTTGCACCGTTCTAACCATTGATTAAAAGGTCCTCTAACGTCGGTTAAACTAAACGCAGAAATTTGCTCGTTTAAAGCTCGATTAACCTCAAATATTATTGACAACGAGGATTTGAAGTTAGTTTATTGTGGAGATCTTCCTTCACTACCTGATGATATTGTTTAAACAATGGTTTTATTATCTTGCTATTTATTAGGGATGCGCTAAAGCGTTTTTTTGTGATTCGGCCGGATACCGAATTTCTCACATTGCAACGTACGAATACGTTTAACTCTAAATAAGAGAAAAAATCATTTCCTAAAAAAACCTGATGAACTGTTATACCAAAATATATCAAATTTGAATACAATAATGATGATTGATTTGATTGTGAAATCAGAACCAAATCGATGGTTTGGCGCATCCTTACTATTCATCAAATGAAAGACTTATTTCAAAGATTGATTTTCATTTATTTTTTTCATTAGAATTCATTTCAGAGAGCCCAACAAAAAAGGTTAAAACGTTTTCTAAAATATTCTTGGACTGAGCACATTATATTGTCTACTAGCTTTCACCCGCGACTTCGTTCGCATAAGTTTTTTTGTTTTCTCTCGGCTGTAAGTCCCCCTGCAACAATGTCCCACTATCGTGTTCTAGTCCTCAACTTCACATCAAAATACCCTATAAGTTGAGTAAAACTGTTAAATAAAGACAGCATCAAAATTTTATCATAAATTCCCTAAATTATGGCGCCTACCGACCCTCTAAGTTAGCAAAGTGATCAAATACTAACTTGAAGTCTTAGTAACACTCAGTTAAAAAAAAAATCAAAATCATTTCAGTAGCTACGGCGTCATGCGCTTCTTGACACGATCACGCTAGCGGCTAGATTTCCGCGGGAATGAGGTATTTTTCCGCCGCGAAAAGTAGCCTGTGTCCGTGCCTAGGATCCTATCTTTATATTAATCAAGTCTTATAAAAATCCGTTCAGACGTTAAGGCGTGAATGAGGTAAACTTTTAAAACAAACGATTAAAAATCACTAACTCAATTAGTTTTCTGCCTACGCCTTGAGTACGATAGCATGAATATCAATAGCCCATATCCTTTTCTAGGTTACTATCTATCACTTAACTAAATTTCATCAAAATCCAATCAGCCGTTTATGCATGATAGAGCAAAACTGCCAGCAAAAACCATAAAAAAATCACTAACTCAATTCAGTTTTCTGCCTACTTCCTACCGCCTAAGTACGATGATGTGATCATTTTGATCTTATATCTGTTTTTAGGTACCCATCTATTACCTTACTAAATTTTATCAAAATTTGTTCAGCCGTTTAGACGTGAAAGAGCAAAAGTCCCAACAAAAACGACTAAAAATCACTAACTCAATTTAATTATCTGCCTACTGCCTACCCCCTAAGAACGATGGCGTGATTATTTAAAGGCTATTGTGTATTGCGTTGACATCATGCTTCTAAAGAAATTCATACATTCTATCCATAGACAAAGAGAATTATGATTATTATTATTTTTCTTTATCTCCTAGAATGTGCTTCACTGAAAGCTCAAATTTTTCTAAAATCATCGGTGTTGCCAAACCTATCGATGATTAAACTAAACACCGATTAAGATTCGACGGTGCAATCGGCAACACCCTAAACAACGTTTAATTATTTAACATCGGTTAGTTTAACCATGCTTAACAGTGAAACGGTGCAAACGGCCATTAAGTTATTGAATAAAATTGACATAGGTAGTTTGTTTCTCTAACAATTTTGAATTCAGTTGCTAGTTGGCCGGCATTGATTTTGATTATGAAATCTTGTAATAAGTTGATAAAAGTGTCCCAAAATGTCCACGAGGTTGAATGGAATAATGGAAGTCAATATACAGTGGAACTTCCCTATAACGACAGCGCTAAATCCGCAAAAAAATCGTTAAAAGAAATTTCGTTTTACAGAAAATTTGTTTCTTATAGTCGCCAATGTCGCGGTCGACTTCATTGAAAAATTTAAGTTTATCATTCAAACTTAAGCACTTCCTTTCAGACATTTTCGCAGAACTTCCACACTATCGTAATGGTTAGATTGAAACCAAACAGGAAGGGATGTATTTAAAACTGTTTCAAAAGGATCCGCCGTAATGATTTAGTTTAGGACCGGGATTTATTACGTACGTCTGGAAAAAATCCCACCCTTACACCTTCATACCAATACCCATTCAAAGAGTGATGTTCTTTGAATATTTCGTTATAGAGAGAATTTACTTTGTTGTAGGGGTTGTTTTTAACATGGAATTTGGATCCAAGTTGCAATGTCTTATTCTACCGTATTTTATCAGTCTGTTAATCCTTTATCCTTATCAATTCCATAGTTGATATTCGATCATTTATAAGATAAACGAACTTTCGTAAAAAAAAATTATTGAATTTATTTCTACTTTATTCAAAACATAAAATTTATTACAATACAAGATGTCAAAAATTCGAAGTATTTTCAATGAATATTTGTCTTCTGATGCTAAGATTGATTAAATGATATCCCAATGTTTTTATATTTGTACCTTTCAAATATTTTTTTCAGTGAAGTTATTATAAGAACATTTTTCTGTTATTTGTGTATGATAGTTTTTGTCATGCCAGTCATTCCCAAAATCTCAAATTTTAACATTTCAATTGTTTCATCTACGTTTCCATTTATTTCATTTCGAATGGGAAAAAGATTCAATTACTAAATGAAGACAGTCAAAATAGCGCGTCATAATAGCAATAATTTTTCGAAATATCTTGGATGTCAATCGCCTTGTGAGAATGTTCACGTGATTTGTAACTTTTTCGAATCCAGAAAGGAAATAAAAAATTGAAATATTATTCAGATCGAGCTTACCGAGGAAAAATTTTATCATATCAAGATTGAATGGAATGTTGAAACAATTTGATTTTAACTCTTAAATCTTTTTCAGGAAATAAAGATCATTCGTGACAAGATGGAGAAGACTCCAAAAGAAAATGTCTTATATTGTCAAGTTTTAAAGAAGAATACGTTCAAGAAAGTGTACGAAACTCTGGGGATGGAGTATCCGAATGTTAACGAAGTATCGACAGAACCTAAAGTGCATACCGAAGAAGAGAAGGTTTTGCTTCAAACCAAATTAAAGAAAGCATTTTACATAAAAGAATGCCTAGATAGAGTGATTAATAAACAATTAGAAGCAGAAACCGTGAATAAATTCATTGATAGAGTCTGCCCTAATGTAATTAAATATCAGAAATTAAGGCATCAAAATTTCAAGCGACGCTCATGGATAATTGCCGTGTATCAAGAAAGTTTGAAAAGGTCGATTTGCGAAGAAAAAACCTCCTCGGGAAACATGTGTCAAGAAAGGGGTCGTAAACGACCCCGTTGTACAGTGAAATTTTTAGATTAGCCAGACTTCAAGTTTGTGTAAATATCTAACTGTGATATTCTTCATTAATATTGTTTAACTTAGGTGTTCGTTAATTTTTGTATTTTTTGTGAATAACTGTGTAGGTTTCAATCTAAGTTTTATTATTGTGTTTGCTTTCTGAGTGATATTTTTATGTAAATTACTGTATATACTGTAATAATTAATTAAACAATCATTTCAATACTGTATACAAATTAAAGTTTATTTTCAATCCTTGCTTACATCTATAGTTTTCATTAGTTTCAAGTTGAACGGAATCACAACATATTAGTGGAATAGGCCTACCAGGGAAACCACATCAAAAAAAACGCGCTGAGTACACTACCTCAAAGGTGGCGTGGAAATGTGTACATATTATAACGATCGCATCTCATTCAACTTTTCGAAAAGTGCTATCTTCAAAGTTGAGGCTATTACAAAACATTTCATCATTTTTCATAGACAATTATCTGGTCAATGATTTTTGTCTCAGCTAATTTTATGACAAAAACTACCGTTTTCCTCAAAACCGCAAAAAAACAGGCATTGTGACCTTTGAAACCAAGTTAATTGTTTTGTATGTGCTGTATTAAATAATACTACCAATTTTCAGTCAGGTCGTAATTTTTGTGAATACACGTCTTGATCAGTTAAAAATTACATGTGTGGAGTTTTCTGTGCAACATTGTCTTCTGATGATCAAATTATATCCCGATGATTTTCAATTTTGTACTTTTCAAGTTATTTCTATTCAGTGAAGGTATTTTACCGAAATTTCTCTTTTATACGTTAAATATTCCAGAAAACTAAAGATCTTCGTTTTGAACACCCATTTGAACGATTTTTTCATGCCAGTCATTCTCATTTTCAAATTCAAGTGTATTGATTAAGTTGTTCTTGTTTCCTGTCTAATAAAAAAAGATTCCATTGGCAGTCTAATTGACAACTTTCTATTTCAATTAGACTGCAAATGAAAAAAACACACAATTCTGAAGATTTTAAAAGTTTGTCTAAAGAAGGTGTGTGATATAGACACCAAAACGTTACATTATTCTATTCATTTATTTCCTTTTTTAGTTTAACTGTTAAGCAACAAATTTTCCGAAACCAATTGGCTCCTGTCAAATTAGTGCAAAGATTTTCGCAGGAGCACTTCATCTTGATTAAATTTTTTTAAATATTTCTGTTTCAGATACTGAGAGTGAAAACCTATAAAGTTTTCTTAGAGATGCTGAATCCTCCCAGATAATATTTCAATCAATATCTAAAAAGAACCTTTATCTACCCGTAAAAGTGTGGTACGTTTATGGGACTTGTTTATAGAATAATCTGAAATATCCCTGTAAACAGTTTTTTTCCTTTCGTCTGGTTTGACTTCTTCAAATTGAATATGAAAAAACGAAACGACAGGGACAGATGAAACCACTAGAAGTTAGGTAATAAGTAATATGAATATCACCCCTGGAAGGAAAATGTATTATTCTGATACTTCTTCATCTTTAATTCTGAAAGTAACATAACGAAAGGAATAACTAAATTCGAGTATGCATATTCTTTTCAATTATTAATTAAAATTTTCTGCTCAAACCGACGACAAAGGAATACGGTTTTCGTGTTATGAAATTTCCAAATCTGAAGGTTGAATTTGAACACCAGTAGCATCCCTTTGCAAGTGGCCGATTTTTTTTCCGAGATCAATCACATCAGTATGGCGATTACGCAAGCCAAATTTGTGCTCCGACGAGTACTTTTTGAGATAGGGAAATTTTGAGATTTTATTGTTTTGCGTCAAATCCATCAATTTCTATATACCCGTGTTCCTTTTTGCATTGCCAAGTTCAGAGGTTTGCAACTCCGAAATGAAAGGCCATTAAAAAACTTGAAGAATAGGGTTCCCCTTAATTTTTGTCAAGAATTTCCAGTTAAATTTTGCTGCGCATATTTCGGGACAACTATATTGCTGAAAGAGTTGCTCATAAGATCGAGTGATTATGTCGTTATGCTTAATGTAACTGAATTCGTTTCATTCATAGCAGATATAAACAGATGAAAACTTTAGAGTTACTAGAAATCATTGAATAAAGAATACCAGGAAGGAGCATAAGGCTATTTTACTTCGTAGAAAGTTCTGAACGGAAACGGCCATATCCAGGCTCCAACAGTGACTCATCACTTAGTTATTCGCTGTCAACGTTACTGTCCTGTGATGTTATTGTTGACAAAATATCAAACAAATGCTGGAGTAACATTTCACAGGTGAGTGTTCTAAATACTTAATTGAGGATTTAGATAATATTATAAGCTTAAATGGAAGTATTTTATTCAAGTTAAATGTTGAGGTTAACCACGTGGTGCATAGGCGTAACAAAGGGTAGGGCAAATTCTATTTTTAGTTATATCGTTTAGTTTCGGTATTTTTTATCATGATTTCGAAGTTCATTTTGGAAATAACCGTTGAAATTATCATAATGATTTTGAAATAACAATATGAGGGAAACATAAATTATTTCACTAATTTATTTCTGTTCTAGATTTCCGAAAGATGAAAAGAAGAGAACGGCTTGGATCCAGTTTGTGAATAAGCAAGATTTTATTCCTTAAAGTTCTAGTGTACTTTGTTCCTACCATTTTACTGAAGAATGTTTCGGTAGAACATCCAAACTTAAAGTCAGACTACATCCAGATGCTACTCCAACAATTGAAGTGGATCGACTGAAATATGTAAGTAATATATCATTATGAACACTCTCCAAATCCTATAGTATCGAAATTTTTTCACACAATTGACCTTTTATTATGAACTGCTTGTTTTATTTTCATTCTGTATGTATGGGAGATATTTTTCCTATAACAGAATGCAATATGTAGGCATTGACATTTTTTTGTAAAAGCTTATGATCTATTTCAGGTGAAGACATTCAATCCAATAGTAACCAGGCACTCAGAAACTGGAGGAAGTACCCAGGACCAGCATGTATCATTTTCTCCTGCCGGAAATTCCGAACCATCAACTTCTGCTATATATGAACCTTTATGTACACCCAGATTATCAGTAACTCAAAAGCTCCAAATACGGATTGCTATTGGCTGCGCACAGGCACTGATACATCTCAAGAGCTCGAAACTCTTCAAAACGAATACTATAATTGTAATTTGCTATTGATCATTCAATTTTTAAATAAAAATTATCGTTAACTTATGTTTTTCTGTTCCCCAATGAGTTAATATAATATATTGGTAATATAAAATATTTTTCATTTCAACTTTACTTCAAAAGTTCAAAATTGTCCTGAATATGTTTATAAGAGTAAGTCAAAAATTTTAAATAATAATAGTAAGTACTCGTCCAAGCTAATACAAAAAAGTGCATAAAAAACGACATAATATTACAAAGTAATCGGAATATGCAATAATCAATTTCGTTTATACTGCAGTTATTAAAAATTGAGAGGTAAGTGTTCCTTTTTTTTATAATAATCATTCCACATATTTAATAAAGGTTCATTAACTCGTCATGTAATTCGATCCAATCGACAGCGTTAATTGAAAACATCCGATATTGAATGAATTATGATATTATTGAAACAATGAAGAATTCAACCCGTCGAATAAAGAATACTACTAATAATATTCTTCATTCAAAGGTTTTACCCCACTACGCCACTGCCTATAGGAAATAAGAGTCGGCCATATGCACGCTCCATTCCGGACATACGTTTTCATCGCTTATGCTCCTTCCTGGTATTCTTTATTCAATGCTAGAAATGATAAAGCCGTTCACGAGGAACGAATCAAAATCAAATCGGGAGATATGTTGAAACATAACTATTTCGATGAAGAAATCAAAGAGTATAGCCGGGTTTTAATGGTAAATCGGCCCCCGCGGCCTTTTCGATTCATATTGAGGGGATCGATTAGGCATCGAATGAAAATAATTCAGTCAACTTTTCAGCTTTTCATATCTAGCCATTTTTGAGATTTCTGTAAAAAAACACTTTTTTCGATTTTTTTCTATTATAGTGAAATGCAAAATTTTGGAATGGTAATTTTTTCTCTTGATTCTTTGCTAATATAGCATTAGGCGTGTATTTTTTTCACCTGAATAATCGATTTTTAGAAAAAAAATCAAATTATACCCACTTGTTTTTCGGTGTTCTTAAAAAGTGTCCACCTCCATTTTTTGACATAAAATGTCTCCCTTGGTCCTTTGTACCCTGAAATTTTTTACATTTTCAAAATTGGTGGAACATATTGAAAAAAAATTGAAATTTATTAGGTAGGTAGATTTTCATCAAATTTTGGTGCCATTGTATTCATATTGGCTCCCTGAACAACATAAGTGAAAAAAACAAACTTACTTTGGAAGATATGGACCCCAAAGTCCGAAAAATATTTCACCTGAAAGTCACTCTTCTCACTACAAAAACACTGATTTCCGCTTTATAGAGTAAAGCCTCCTTGAACATTTTAACATAAAGATTTGATTCATTTCATTTCAAATATATTCAATAATTATTGCAAAAACATCGAAAAAATACGAGGGAAAGCCCGTCGTTTCTTATGGTGAGTTTGGCACTACCGACTAGTGACAAAGGAAATTATAGCAGGATTTACCGGCATGCATCGTGTCATATTCGCTCGAAATAATCCGCGGTAGTGCCAAACTTACCATAAGAAACGGCAGATTTTTTCTCGATGTTTTTTCAATAATTATTGAATATATTTGAAATGAAATTAATCAAATCTTTATGTTACAATGTTCAGAGAGGCTTTAAACTTGATAAAGCGGTAATCCAGTTGTTTTGTAGGGAGAAAGTGACTTTCAGGTGAAATATTTTTCGGAATTTGGGGGACCATATCTTCCAAACTAAGACAGATCGCCAATTGTTTTTTGCACCAATATTGTTCAGGGAGCCAATATGAATACAATGGTAACAAAATTTGATGAAAATCTGCTGAATCCCAAAATTCAAACAGTTTAAATTTTTTTTCAAAATGTTCCACCAATTTAAATCATTTGAAAAAATTTCAGGGTATAAAGGACCAGAGAAGACATTTTATGTCAAGAAATGGCGGTGGACACTTTTGAAGAACACCAAAAACAAGTGACTTAAATTTAATTTTTTTCTGAAAATCGTGTAGTATGTGTCAATACACACAACCTGTATAATTATCATACGTGAGACGTATCATCTCAAATGTTATTGAAATATCACGTAGAGTAATCTTTGAATGTATAACCATTGCCGACTATGTTTATTTGTTAAGTATAAACACTAACAATTAGATTGTTTAAATAAACACGTATCAATTGTTTAGTGGAGAGTCCGATTACATGTTACTACGGTCATTCAGTGAAATTGATTAAACACCTTTAATGAGCCCAAGTGCATTATTCCACCATCCCTCTACGGTATAGGCGATTGGCCGAACCTACCCTAGTTGGGTACATTACAATCGATATTTCAGCTGAAATTCATAAAAAAATCATACGTCTATTCCTTTATTAGCAAAGAATCAAGAGAAAAATCACCATTCGAAAATTTTGCATTTTACAAGAGAAAAACATAAAATCGAAAGAAGTGTTTTTTACAGAAATCTCAAGAATGGCTTTCAATATGAATCGAAAATACCGCGGGGGCAGATTTACCATTGAAACCCGGCTATACACTTTATTATTTCTAATAGCCCAATTCACTTAAGATGTATTTTAGAAAATAATAAATCAAATGAATGAAATTTTCAGGGTGCGTATTTATGATAAACATGTTGTTCATAAGCTCGCAATATCTACTAGATAGCATCATACGTATACACACATTGAAAATAAACTCAAAAGCAGGTGAGGTGAGTTTTCGTATTTTCCCACAGTTTAAAATATTTATATCAAATATTATTCAAAATGTATGTGAAATATCTGGTAGAAAATTATGGGTCAATTTTACTTTTCATGGTGGGGTGTACATACCTCTGGCACTCGGGGTTATTGAACAATAAGGATGAATCATTTTCTCGGTAATGACCTGAAACCTAAGATTTCATCTGTTGCCTCAGAAAAATCGCTTAAATAACAATTAAAATGTAGGTAAACTTTTTCTGTCGAAAACATATATAAGTTTCCCATACAATTTTGAATTCAGTTGTTGAATTGTCAGCATTGAGTGTTATTGTGAAGTCTTATAAAAATTTGGAGATTTGTGTGCGAAAATGTCTTCCAAGTCTGTTGGCATTATGGATGTAAGTACACTTTAGATCATTTACTCAATTTTCACTCTTATCTATTCCAAAGATATTATAAATTTTCTTATAGCATGAAATAATTTTCGTTCCATATAATGAAACTTATTCCTGGATTATTTTGAATTTGCTACTGTTTTACTCCAATAATTGATCGAAACAGTGACGCTTAGATATTGAAATATTTCCTCTAAACCTTATAATTCAGTGATATTTTTAGATGTGTTCTTTAATTTATTTTCATAGGGTGGAGTTCTTATTAGAAGATTTTTCATGAACTTTGTTTATTGTTTTGTGAACACGAATGGTTGAATAATTTTCCATTTCATGATACGATTTCAGGAAAAATATTGTTCCTATCTCGAACGGAAAGTATCTTCCCCGCCCTCAATTTCTTACCGCATTCTCGTGGGGAAAAGTACCACTTTCCGCTCTAAATCGGAAAATAACTATTTAAAACTAGATACTTATACTAAAATATTAAGACATAATCATACTAACGCAAAAAATATTTTCAGGTTGAGAAGGAAAGAATAAGATCGGAATTTAAAGCTATTCGTGGAAAAATGAAGACAACTTCGAACGAAAAAATTCTGCAACGTCGGGTTTTGAGGAGGAATATGTATCGAAATATTGAGGAAGCGCTAGAAGAAAAACCTGTGACAGTGACTAAAGTATCAGATGAACCTAAACCTGCACCTAAGGTTCATACTGAGAGAGAAAAGGTTCTGCTTGGGAGTAAACTTAAAAAAGCAGAATTCTATCATCAATGCCTGGATGGCATAGTGTCAAAGAAATTAAAACCTGACGTTGCATATAAATTTATGGACAAATTCATTTTGAAAAAGAAACCGCAAAAGAAGTATAGGCATCAAAATTTTGTTCCGGTTCCGAGTAAACTTGCCTCGCATCAAGAATGTTTCCAAAGTTCTTCGATTAGCGAGGAAGGCACGTCATCCAAGAACGAGAGCGAAGAAAGCGATCAAAAACGACCCCGTGTAGAAGTTGAATATTACAGTTAGACTGTAATCGGCGTTTTTTAATTTATCTAACACCCAGAAATAAGAAGAGAAACAAGGATGACGAGAAGAAGATGGAGAGGAAATAGAAGTAAGTATTGTAATTTAGATTGAGAAGAATATACATTTTTCTATTTTTCGATTTATACTCCTTTCTCATTTTCAAACCTTGTCAATATCCATAGTTATTCAACAATTCAAAACTGAATGGAATCACAACATATCAGTGGAATAGGCCTACTGGGGAAACCACTTAAAAAAAAACGCGCTGAGTACACTACCTCAAAGGTGGCGTGGAAATGTGTACATATTATGAGGACTACATCTCTTTCAAGTTTAATGTTCATGCAGAATTTTGTGGCCATACCGTTAACAGAACTATAGAAAATTCAATTGGAATATTGAAAAGAGTAGACTTCAATTTTCATGAAAAATATCCTATTAGAATGATATTTATTTTATGAATGAAGATTGATACACTGAATGTTCATGCAGAATTTTGTGGCCATAGTGTCAACAGAACCATAAAAATTTCAATTGGAATATTGAAAAAAAAATTTTTTATGTCCATAACATATCCAATTCAAGTTAAACTTTTTTGTAAATGAAGATTGTTATACTGAATTTCGATGCAAAATTTGGTCGCCATAGTGTCAACAGAACTATAAAAAATTTAATTGAAATATTGAAAAGAAGAATATCTATATTTCCATGAAAAGATAACCGATTCGAGTTAAGTTCATTTCCTGAATAAAGACTGACATACTGAATGTTCATGCAAAATTTCAAGAGAATCGCATCATCAGAACACTATAATTTATTTTTTTAATAATTATTTATTTATCAGATATTTCATTTTTCGAATTTTCCAGAATATAAAACCGATTTACTGAGATTTATATATTTCGTATCAATCTCAAATCCCATATAAAATTTTGAGGTAATATTGCAGGGCTCCTCTCAAATTTTTGATCGTGTATTTTACTACTGTATACACATTGAAATATTTCTTGTGAATAACCTCATGTAATTTGATTTTTCACATTCACGAAAGTAATCTTATTAGACAAGAATTTCACTCAATTGAGTTTCATTTCTTAATACCATATTTCCATTTCCTCTGTTGGTGTTCCTACAATATTTCCCCTATTTTACTCCTATTCTCTGAAACAAAATTATTCTTACGCAAATGAGTATAAAATAGAGTGCTTAGACTGTAAGTTTTTGAATTGAACCTAAGAAATTATTGAAAACTACCTGAAACTCGAGAAAAGATTTGTCAGCACATTGAAAATCAATTAAATAACCATACGAATGTAGGTAGAAGTATAAGCTCGTAATGAGTCTAATGAATTTCTGATTGAGCGGACAGCATGGGGTGAATAGAATTCAAATAGTTTTTATATTCAAGTTTACTTAACTTTTCTTCTAGGAACAATATCAGGTAGTAGAATAATATTAAATTTGAAAAATTGAACTGATAACTTAAAAGGTTGCGAGTAGTATACCAAAGACAGTTCTAGCCCAATATTTGAACATAACCTCACAATTGCGAACATGCATTCGCGCTTTGTAACGCGGCCCCCCGCGATCCAGGTGAGCGCTTATCGGGCCCCCAGAGTGTGCACAGAAGGTGTCTCTGGAAGTCCCGTTCGTATTCATAGATTTGGGCCCCTTTTAGAGCATATCTAACCTAACAATTATTGAAATAATGAATTTGCGTCCCGGCACCTTGTGGCCCCCCAATTGTGGTGTGTATAGAAGTTGTCTCAGGAAGCCCCCTTCGGATTCCTAGATTTGGGCCCCTTTTAGAACATACCTAACCTAATAATTTGTAAGACCATACGAGAAAGTGTCGATCGATTGAAGGTCAACTACAATCCTGTATTAATGAGATCAATAATTACCATTTAGATGGATATGCATTAAATATTTTACCTAATTGGATATTACAAGTCTTTGCGCCGCATAAAAAGTTTAATCTAGATGTTTAGGTATTGTTGAAAATATGCAGTAGCTAGCTATTCGTGAGGTGACTACTTCCTCCGGTCATAACAAGATTAAGTGTTAATTAGTTGCATTTGATTCTTTATCCCACCTTATTGCATATTGCGTAATATGATATAAGAATGCAGATGCCTATTCGTGAATATTTCCTGCCATAACAATATTAATATGTTGATGAACAACTCCAATGTGTGTATTGAGAATTGAATACCATTAAAAACCGTTGAAGTTCCTTCATCTATAAATTGAGAGTTTCCATGGAGAAAAACTTCATTTATACAATAGTGCTGTGACGATGGTTAGCGAGTTTTTAAAAAAATTTTATAATCTGATGGTTGGAAATATATCAATCATAGACTTCAATCAGCTTGAACTGAGTCAACTACCATTCAATTATTTCACGGAAGTGATCAGGCCTTTGGAATTGGACTTGATTTGGTATCGTATGCCAATGCATCTGAGGAAAGATTTGGAAGAGTATTTGCCGTGTTATACTCACTATAATAGGCCTGAATCGAGATGCCACATTGACGGACCAGCACCTAGTAAGAGAAATTGTCTTCAATGTCAACGAAATAAGCCTGAGTATGAACAATCATCCGACTACCATTCAGATTCAGCTTAGTTTTATGTTAATGATAATTATCTTATGTATTTGAATAGTGTAAGATAGAGAATATATCATTTGTTAATTAAATATCAATAAATAATGTTAAAATCTTAATCATCTTTCAAACGAGTCCTTTTTATTCTGCACTGAATATTAATATAGAATGATCGTTCAATTATCATTTCTGACAAACTATTTCGTCGGCATAATCTTCATGAAAATACTATATTCTAGGAAGTACTGAATAAGAATACTTATGCAACATAAACTTTCATGAAATATATTTATTGTTTTCTTAGATA
The DNA here is from genome assembly GCA_013421045.1 of Propylea japonica. Classification (NCBI taxonomy): domain Eukaryota; kingdom Metazoa; phylum Arthropoda; class Insecta; order Coleoptera; family Coccinellidae; genus Propylea; species Propylea japonica. Next base: position 37,982,186 of record CM024240.1, read on the forward strand.
TAATTTTCTAGAGTTACATGTCAAAGTCGAAAATCTTTTCCTGTTTGTGAAAACTTTTTTTTTCCACCCATCATCGTCATCAGAAGTTGATAAGTTCTTGAATTTATGGAACGTCTGTTGCATGTCTTCATACTGGGAAATTTGTTTCTTTATCGCTTGGATATTCAAGAGATGCTGATCAAGAGTAACCATCGTCTTGAACTTTTTATTTCGGAATGAATCTTAAAACCCAAGCAAACAAATCCTCATTATTTGTAACAGCGCACATGCTCGGCCCTTCTCCAAAATGATTCATACACTTGGGACGTTTCTTTTCGAACTTAGGAGGAGTCCATCCATATCCTTCGACATTTATGACTTTGACATAGTTATTTTCGAAATTTTCCATTATGAAATCATATTTTTGATTTCCCTTGACGTACACAAAGTCAACATTCTCGAAATGTTTCCTGAGAATATTTTCGATCTCTTCGTAATTAACATATCCATCGCTGTATCTTAAATTGTGGTGATTATGTTCTAGCCATCTTACTGTGTTTTTTGTCCTGAGTGGATAATGAAGAGAATGGAACTGGAGGTTTCAAAATGAAGTGGGTGATCTGATTTCCGTTATTTATGCAAATTTCCTTAGCACAATATTTCCCGTTAACAACAAAACCCTGACTGTCGAAGACAACAACCTTCATCTTGAGCGGAGTTGAATCAACTGACTTTGATTTCAGAAACTACTCACTTTTCTAACTATCTCGCTCAGTGGTTGATATTCCACGATAGCATCATGACAAATGATGCAATAACATGTGGTCGATGCAGGGAAACCTTCTTTTGCTTCTATTTCTAATTTAATGTCAATAGTTGAGTTCTTGAATGTCTCATCTCGTCTTGAACAATCAATAACAAATAAACTTCTTGTTTTAAATTGTGCATAATCCAATAGTACACTTTTCTTTCGATTCAATAGTTAGGTCCAAAATTTGAGTAATTAAAGTACGCTTCGGTGAATTCATTCTTATTGAAATCCAGTCTGAGTTGTTCTTGCGGATAGTACTCTCCATTCATAAGCAATCTAACGTCGGATATATCAATGGAATCGAAATAGTTAGAGTCTTTTGTAGCATTGTCTTTTCTATTTGTCTGGAAACAGCAAATAACATATCTTGGGTAATTAACTACAGATGTGGTTTTAACACTCCAAATTTCCTTTGTACCACCCGCTGTTAGAGAAGGAAGTAACGATAATTCCCATCTTCGAAACGGGATCAATAGCGGCTTATCCTTTTTTATAGCTTCCAATAATTCCAATTTCAACAGATCATTTGGATACACGTGTTTGACGCGTAACTCCATACTTTGAATCGTGATTTTTCCTTTTGTTACACCAGCTGCTTCGCCACTACCAGCAATTATTTTCATAGCATTATTATCGTTGCGGGCTCTTACAAAACGAATCAACTGTTTACCACACAGGGCCATTTGATAATCATTGAAGATATTGAGTAGATGTTTCATGGGTATTCGAAATAAAAATTTCCATCTGAATTCACGACTGGTGCATTTGGAAATGTCCATCCTGCAATTCCTAGCTCTCTACTATCGGACTTTTCGTAACAGAGAAATCCTCGAACAGTTGATACGATGCCAGGATCTTTGACGCTATCCACCTCACTGTCTGCTAATTCATAAGATATGCTATCGAATAAAAATGCGCCGGCGTTATTCACCAATTCCACTGTTCCAGCACCAGCGGTTCTTTCAATCTTTCCTTTATAATTACAGCAGAATCGCACATAAGCAACCAAAGATCAGGTCTATTGATTGCAATCTCGATAGTGTCATTATTTCCGAAAGATTTGATGAAAGGAAGATATGTTCGATACTCAGCCCTAACGATGGAATCGTCATGGTTCAGAGGCTGGTACAGGTTGAACGTTTGGTCGGACAACATAACCGATTGATTGTAAAAAAAAGTTGATCTCGTGCTGATAAAGTTTTAAGAACCTTCTTCGACGGGGTTTTAGTTATTACTGATCTGCTTCTTTTTTGGTTTATAACAATTATACTGTGGAAAAACTAGAACCATTTCTTCAATTCCAATCTTACTATTATATTTTCTCCTCTGAAATTCACCAAATTGGAATCTTGATCTAATATATTTACGGTAATATTATCAATTTTACTCTTGAATACTGGTAGGTAGATTAAATTTTTAGGTGTTTCGTCAATAGCATATCAGGATCGACGTTAACAGCAAACTCATAAGCGTGTGCGAAGGTCTTGCGTTATAGAATGCTCCTTCGGTGATATACAATTAATTTGTATGGTTCGAACCTGAACTATTTGAACGGGTAAGTCTGATTCATGGATCACTCCAGGTTCCAAAATTTTTGCTGAAAATCCTAATAATTTTCCTAAGGAATTTTTCTTAGTAAAATCGATGTATTTTGAATGATGATATATTTCACACTTCAAAGTATTATTATTCGGCTTGAGAAAAAATTTTCCACTTTCCGATTCACGTTCTCCTTTGGACAATATAATCTTCTTCATATAATTCTCGATATCTGTAATCTCGTATGTACCAGTCGGTATTTCAATTTTTTTCGTTTCTGCTCCCTCTTCCAATAAGTAAAAATGATTGTTTTCGTCTATGTTTGGTATGGTGTTGTAGGAATAAACCCTATTAAGGCAAGTCCGTACTGATGATCAGAATCCAACTCTAGCGAAATAGTGAAATCAATTGATAATGTCGATGTATCACCTTTTAGTGTGAATATCAGAGACATGACTGAAGAAGCGTAGGAAGACACTATATATTTATATTGTTTCATTCAGGAGAAACTCCAAACATAAACTTCCACAATTTTCGCTATTATAATTTTGATATTGTTCTCTGTTATACATTATTGTACAAGAAGGTAAGAGGTAATCGACCAATTCTCTTGGGGGTTTGAGATTACCAAAACTATCAAAATATTGTACAATATCACCGTATTTTACGTACGCTACCCAGTGAGTTCCAGAACCACGTATAGTATCTAAGTTGATGATTGCGCATTCGTCCTTCCATGGAGAAGATGGTAGATTATCTCGCATAAAAACTCCTCTGAAATGAGGAATTTTCAACTTTTTCAGCATATGATTCTAGTTCATAATCATAGAGGGCTCTCTTGGGTAGCGTTATTGGAAGTTTTTTTTTTTTTTTAGATATAGGCCACATCCTCTCTTTGATTTTTTAATATATAATCCCTGGCCTATGGCTTCCATTGCTTTGTTATGGCGATGCTCTTCTTCCATTTTTTTGGATGCGTTTTTAGCATCGATGACAGTTTTTGCAACTGTACTCGCACCACCTACTAGCGTGCCTAGAGCAGAAAGACCAGCAAATATTGGCAGCAAGGGTAAAATGCCACCGGATTTGGACTCGAAAGGAATAATTCTTGGGACCCGTATTTTTCTACGACCTCCGGCTTTTTTAATCGCCACTCGGGCAGCACGCAGAGCTATCAGTGACGATTTTTTGAGATTTCCTTTTTAATTGTACCAGATCTCAGGGATTGTTTCAAGAGCCTATTAACTGGAGTAACTACGGCTGTACGAAAAGATTTGGACCCCATCCCAACTTTCTTTTCGCCTTCATCGCCCCAGATACAAATAGCGCTGCGCTTCTTTCACTGAAATTGGCGTCCTTTGATTTAACTCGGTTCCAAGCTTTATTCTCTAGAACCAAATCGGCTTGATGTCTATCTGGTAACTGTCTACTTTTAGAATAAGCTATATCGTGCTCTTTGCAAGCCTCATCCAGTTTGTTCACTCCAAGGTCACCTCTACGCAATCTTTCCTCCAATTTAGTGCCCGGACACAAAAATTGTATCCAGGTAGATGATTTCAACTGGTAATTTATTTATCAAAGTATCAACGAAACCACCTCCTTCTTGGAAGGTTAACATTATAATGAATGTTGATGATTTTCATCCTTATATAAGGTAAATAATTAGATATTTAGCAGCCAGTTACATATGACACGAGTAGAGCAACATAAAGTGAAGCTACCTGTAGAAAATTTGGATTTTTTCGAAGATCCTCAACCGAAAAAACATGGAGACCTGTTCCAAACAGTTGCAGATTCTTTTCAGTGGTCCTAGCGGATGCGGGAAATCGAACGCTCTACTTAGCTTACTATTCAATGTTAATGGTCTTAAGTTTGCGAATGTTTATATTTTTTCGAGGAGTTTATATCAACCAAAATATCACCTTTTACAGGAGGTATTGCAAAGTGTTCCTGAAGTGGGATATTTTCCTTTCAAAGAGAATGATGATATAATAGAACCATTCGAAGCAATGGAAAATTCTATTTTCATTTTTGATGATGTTCCGTGTGAAAAGCAAGATAAGATAAGAGCTTATTATTCAATGGGTAGGCACAGGAATATCGATGTCGCTTTTCTTTTCAAACTTACACAAAAATGCAGAAACAATGATTCGTGACAATTCAAATTGTATAGTATTATTCAAACAGGATGATATGAATTTGAAGCATGCTTTCGATGAACATGTGTCGCCTGACATGACGTATGAAAAATTTAAAGAGATTTGTTCTTTATGTTGGAACAACAATCATGGTTTTCTGGTCATAGTGAAAGAATTTCCACTGAATAATGGTCGATATCGAATTGGTTTTGATAATATATAAAAATGAATTAACGGAAAATCTACATCAGTTTTCTACTGAACATGGTTCGTGAAAGTACAGAACGCAAACGCAAACTACGGATTCAGCAGTTAATGCGGGATGTAAGAAAAAAATATCTAGCTCTCAAGCTTGGTAAATTAGAAGAAGATGATTCTGTGCGAATACTGTTTTCACCACCATTACCAAGCGACTTGATGAAATATCAGATAGACAAACCGCAGCTTTAATTCAGCAGGCTACGTTGAACGCACATCCCGATGAAGTATCAAATTTACCGTTCAAAACACCTCGACACCATTCAAAGCCGATCCAAAGCTGTTTAAAAATAATAATCACCGTTCAACACAAGTCAAAAGCCGTTCGAAACACCTAACACACCGTTAAAAGCAACAGGAACACCATTCAAAACAGCTCCCTCATCGTTTAACAATCGTTTCAGAAAAGTTCCTCCTGAAATCGATATAAAGCTTTTGGCAATGAGGATCGTTCGGCCTTTCCTAGTTCTCCATTTACCCCAGTATCAAAATTTTCGAAACCTCAAAAATTAAAGCCAACACCCGATATTCCACACTTTTTACCAACTACAGTGGTAGCTGAGAGTACGAAAAGAGGGGGGAGGAGGAGGAGGATGAGGATGAGGTGGCAATGGATGATCAGGAAAATGAAGAAAACTTAGATAATCTAGACAGCTATATGGAGAGTTGAAAGATTCTGAAATCATGAATGAATACTTGGAACAGTATCCCCCCATAATCAAGCAATACGTCCACGAGGCGTGGGAAGAATCACCAAAGATTGATTTCACCTATGGCCCAAAATATGACCGATCACTTCGAAATGGATCCTGGGTAAAACGCAATTGATTTTGATAAAAAAACAGGCGAAATTCTGATTGGATCGGAACATTTTCCTGGAACTGATGGACTTTACGAATTGTTATTCCGTAAGGAACCAACAATATACAATAATAGGATGAGGAAAACTACAGAAAAATACTTGATATCACTAATGTTCACAGAAGACGTTATGATCCCATGAAACCACCTCGAAGTAATGTGGGGTATAAATATAATACATTATTCGGCCTTTCAGCCAACAGGGGCAAAGTGGTTCTGGTTTAATGTTACATAATGATAAACCCGTAGAATATGTCTATTGGGATAACATCGAGGAGCTAATTAGTCGATTACGATTACTTTACGCATCGAAATATGCAGGAATAATTCCAACGATAACGAGATTCTTGCCATCATTGAAGAATTACGTGAGGCTGGTGTTATATATTGAGTATGTGAATCAAAAACTACCAGTCGTAAGATGACTTTAGACAAATTTGCACGCCCATCTATTCCTCGTTCAGTGAAACGAATGCGTATTGAAAAAAAGTTTCCTCTCACAGAAGATGGTGACTATATTTTTTGTTAATCGAAAACTATGTAATGTCAAAATACCCACGGATAAAAGTGACGCTATAAATAAAGAATATATGGATCGTGAGGTGGCAAAAATTCTTACTGAACTGAAAAATACAACCAACAACATTTCTGGTTTATTGAGAGCCACTAAGGATAAAATAGAATTTACGAAGGAACAATTAGAGAGTCAACAAGAAAAAGCTTTCGTTACCTTCAAATCTATCTACGCAAGAGAAAGCTTTCAATACATTTGAATCTACAAAAGAAAAAATTTTCGCCACATTGAAATCTCACAAGAAAAAAAATTCGATGAACTCAACCAAAACATGAAGGATGGTTTTGGAAAATTTGTTGAAGGTTTCAGGATGACGATTTCAAAAGGCGTTGAAATAAAATTTGATGAACTGAACAAAAAATTGATGCTTTATCAGAAAAGACAAAGTCACTCAAGTAGACAACATTCACCTCATTCTTTCCTTTCAACTTTGACGATGAAGCAGCAACAATCTAAGGAAAAAATTCAAGTAGTTAAGAACTACATAGACCTGCAAGGAAGAACTTTTTGCATAGGCGTACTATAATTAAGGGTATGATGATGATTTGTGGCAGGTGATTTGCACAAATGGACATATATGCTAGTGTTAAAAAATTATAAGTTTTTTCTTGTTGTTATCGATTGTTTTTCCAAATTTGTTTGGATCAAACCATTAAAAACAAAAACTGGTGAGGAAGTTACTCGGGCATTTTGGAAATATTACATCATAGTAAACGCAGTCCTAGAAACCTGCAAACGGATCAGGGAAAGGAGTTTTTCAATACAAATTTCAACAGCTGATGAAAAATTTGGCATAAATCATTATAATACTTTCAATGTGAAAAAGGCTGCAATTGTGGAACGAGTTATAAGAACTATTAAAGAGAAAACTATTCAAATCCTTTAGTTTGAATGGTACGTACAGATGGTTAGATATTTTGCCCGCTATTGTGGATAAATATAATCATACGAAACATAAACGATTGGCATGAGTCCTACTAAAGTGAACAAGGTAAATGAACAGGATCTTCTTCAAAATAGATTTAGTCATATAAAAATTGCTGGACCTAATAAATTTAAGGTTGGAGATATAGTGCGTATAAGTAAGTTCAAACAATTTCAATAAGGGTTATTTACCGAATTGGACAACTGAACTATTTAAATCAGCAGAATTCAGATTACTAATCCAGTTACTTACCTTCTCGATGATTTACAAGGACAACCCATCAGGGGTGCATTTTATGAACTGGAACTGCAAAAAGCTAAATATGACGATGTATATTAGTTGAAAGGATTCTACGTCGAAAAGCCAATAAACATCTCGTAAGATGGCTTGGTTTTGATAAGTCACATGACTCATGGATTGATAAATCCAATGTTTTATAGAAGAAGTAAAGTTCTCGAGTTTTGCATCAAGTAAGCTATTTAGGACCAGAGGATTTGAATTTATGGGAAGTTTTTGTTATCTTAATCCTTGAATAGAGAATATGATACTTAATGAATGTTTTAGCATTTTATACAGACACAAAATCCTTTACGATGTAAAAAAAAAAATGTAAAAAAGGCAATCAAATAAAACAAATTGCAAATACATTACAACGGCTTTTATTTACATTTTAAAAATAATAATCAACATCATCATCAGAATCAGATACTTCTTCGAGGTACACTTCGTCAGGAAGATCTCCTCTAGTTTATCATATTATAATGGAAACGGCGATACATTGGTGGGTTCGAGAAAAATTTTTTAATGCTAAGTATTTCTGGGGGTGCATTGTACATCAATATATTTTTAATATAATTTTCTCTTATACTAGGAAACAACATATCATGGCTTTTGCTGAAATAAGATCGATAACTAGAGATTCTTTTCAATATCAACGCTTTTCTCTTTACGGGAAGCGAAAATAACGATTCAAGTAACTATATATACTTAAAAATAAATGAAGCCATTCGTCCTATAATTATCGATTAGTT